>QLNU02015360.1:206506226-206519943 GCA_006491805.2 Dysdera silvatica
CTTCCGCGTTTGGGGCTTGTTCTTTAATTCGTTGTCGTTGTTGTTGTTCCGTTATCGCAATAAAGCCAATTTTGACCGCTAAGCTGGCCAGTTTGGTTAGTAGTATGCACCTACATAATTTTAACCAGTGTTCAATTTATCAGGTATTTATTAATATTTTATTTACAAAAAAACAAAACAAAAAAAAAACGAATCATTTATATGAGAAGCGTCACTCAAAAAAACAAACAAAAAAACAGATTTTGTGTTGCAAAAATGGATTGCAAATTTCTAACCTCCAACCTTTTTTCGTTGATCAATCAATGAAATTTCATTTTTTTTTCTTTTAATTTTTTCGAAGCTTAATTTTTTCTCCCGGATTTAAAGCGCCCCCTTTTGTGTGGCACCTCTTGCCACGCTTACTGTGCTCACCACAGCTATAAAACTGTAAGAAGGGACCATACCCCCCCTATTAACCCATTTTTTTTGTTCGATATTGCGACCTCTGTTTTAGACCTTCTGATGAGTCTTATGAACGATTATGCGCATATATCATCAGGGGCGGACTGGGTTCTCTCAAAAGACGCATACTTTGGGTTTTCGGAGGTGGTGAGTCGTATCGCCCATGAGGGCGCACTGGTCGGGGGTCGGTTTCCCAGTCCGCCCCTGTGTATCATAACCGTTGTATGATTATTTCTTTTATATTATATCAACCTATGTACATACCTAATTTCATTAAATTATGTCCAGCAGTTCTGAAGATAATTGATCAAAAATGAAAAGCTGCACAGGCCTTTCTAGGGTCGGGGCATAAACAACTCATAGCAAATACAAAGGAATTGAAGCATGTAGAAACTACGTTGTTCTCATAGATAAAGAGAGCTAAGAAGTTGCCAGTATAGAACAATATATCATTTTAAGGAAGTTTATTTAACATTCCGTTTTTGAAATGATCACATGAATGATTGTTTCCAAAGCATTTAAAGTTTGATGGATAATATATAATACACAATAAGCACAGTTTTTGAAACCAAAATTTATTCAGCTTTAAACGTTTTTCGAAAACCTTGAGCTTTCATCGAAGAAGCAAGAAACCCTAAGCGTACATCGCTCGTAAGGGCGAGTGTACGATTGTTTATTGTATAAAGGGTAAGGTTGTGGGTGATGTTGGTGGATTGGCGCCCTCTATCCGTCGAACCAGATGAATGTGGACTATAGGGGGAAAGTTGGCTGTGTGAAGGATTGTGTTAAAAATTTTTTAAAGTATATGACAAAAAATTATTGGTGAAATTTTAAGAGGAGAAAACGTGACCACGCCGGATGGATATTGGCCGTAATAGATAAATCGTTCACCAGGTGCTCGATGTTTTGATGGATTAAAAAAGTTTAAAAAAAAAATTAAGATCAGCTGGAGATGGAGGTTTGTAGATTAACTTCGCTTCATCGAAGTTAAATTTGTGATCCAAAGACTAGCAATGAACGGCTGCGGATGGTTTAGTCAATTCTTGTTTTTGTACGTATGCCCGGTGTTCTTTAATCCTGAAACGGAGTGCACGACGAGTTTGGCCGATGTACGATTTTGAGCACGAGCATGGGATTTCATAAATACCCCATGAGTTGTGATCCGGAACCGAGCCTTTTAGTTTTGAAATACAAAGTTTATTGATGGGCGTGAAAGTGACTTTAAAATTAAACTTGTTAAGAATAGTAGCAATTTTAGTGCTAATATTGGGAACGAACGGTAAGCAGATGGTTTGGCAAAACAGGTTGTAAAACTAATTTTGCCGTTGCACGGCCAGTACATCCTACTAAATTAATCGCACCAATTGAAAAGGCTCTTCCTTTTAGTAAATTAAACCCGGGTCAAAAAGATGCATTCCGTCATCTTATTGCCGAGACCATTGCATCCAATAACATCATTAAACCGAACTTGTCGCGCCATGATCACAATGTATTGAAAGACCTCCAGTCGGATGAAAAGACTATCATTACAAAAGCGGACAAGGGAGGCCAAATTGTCGTTCTTGACAAGCAACAATATTTGGATGGAGTGGAAACATTGCTTCAAGATGACCGCTATCGCCATATCAAGAAAGATCCGTCCAATATTCATCTAAATAAAATAAAACGCGCCATCCACTCATGCCAATTTCTAGATGAAAAAACAAAAAAACAAGTTATTCCGTCTGTCGCTAACATCGCTCGCCTATATGCACTACCCAAAGTCCATAAGGCGGGCATGCCGTTTCATCCTATAGTCTCAAATATTGGCACCGCATGTCACGCTCTTTCAAAGCATTTAGCGCAAAGATTTTCTCCATTACTATACAATAACTCCTTTACAATCAAAAATTCTCTGCAATTCGCTAACAGGCTTCGTGACATTCCTTTCACTTCAAACACAATGGTCTCGTTTGACGTGAAAAGCCTCTTTACGAATGTTTCGATCCATGGATCCCTTCAGTCTCTAGCACGGCGCATGAAGGAATTCCACTCCACTGATTTTGAAGTACGTGAACTTACCAACCTGACCGAAATTTATATTTCACAAACTTGCTTCAGTTTCCAAAATAAGTTCTTCCAACAAACAGAAGGCCTCGCTATGGGAAACCCATTGTCTCCTATTTTATCAGATATCTATTTGCATTATGTCGAAGAAAAAATTCAAGAATATCTTCATTTCAAATTTTGGGTCCGGTATGTAGACGACATTTTTGCAATTCTAGATGATAATAATACAGATCTCAAGGTTCTCACCCATAATCTCAACTCGTTTAATAATCATATTCAATCCTCATTTGAATGCGAAGTTGACAACAAACTTGCCTTTCTGCACATTCTGGTCATGAAAACAGACTTCGAATTTCGTTTAAGCGTTTACCATAAACCTTCTTCCATTTCGTTGCCACCAAACTGTTCGTCAGCACATCCAATGTCTCAGAAAATGAGCAGTTTTTACTGGTTTGTATTCCGTGCTATCAAAATTTGCTCTACTGAAGAAGACCAGAATAAGGAACTCGAGTTCATTAAAAACATTGCCATATTCCGAGGCTTCAACTCGTCTAGTGTTGATCGGCCCTTAAAAAATTCTCCTCCAAAAAACCGGATACCCATCTTTCTCCTAAGAGCATTCCTATTTTACAGATCATCTGCTTACGGTTCGTTCCCAATATCAGCACTAAAATTGCTACTATTCTTAATAAGTTTAATTTTAAAGTCTCTTTCACGCCCATCAATAAGCTTTGTATTTCAAAACTAAAAGACTCGGTTCCGGATCACAACTCATGGGGTATTTATGAAATCCCATGCTCGTGCTCAAAATCGTACATTGGCCAAACTCGTCGTGCACTTCGTTTCAGGATTAAACAACACCGGGCATACGTACAAAAACAAGAATTGACTAAATCATCCATAGCCGTTCATTGCTGGACTTTGGACCACAAATTTAACTTCGATGAAGCGAAGTTAATCTACAAACCTCCATCTCCCGCTGATCTAAATTTTTTTGAAACCTTTTTAATAAATCAAAATACCGTGCACCTCGTGAACGATTTATCTATTACGGCCAATATCCATCCGGCGTGGTCACGTTTTCTCCCCTTAAAATTTCGCCAATAATTTTTTGTCATATACTTTAAATTTTTTAACACAATCCTTCACCTCCAACTTTCCCCCTACAGTCCACATTCATCTGGCTCGACCGATAGAGGGCACCAATCCACCAACATCACCCACAACCTTACCCTTTATACAATAAACAATCGTACACTCGCCCTTATGAGCGATGTACGCTTAGATGTGCTTCTTTGATGAAAGCTCAAGGCTTTCGAAAAACGTTTAAAGCCGAATAAATTTTCGTTCCAAAAACTGTGCCTATTGTGTAATATATTATCCATCGAGTGTTTAGCACAGTGAGTCGATCTACTATTACATTTAAGTTTGGTTAACGTTATGGTACCGACTTCTAGTTGGATGGACGAATTATGATTGCAAAAATTGTACCACATGTGATATAAATTGTTAACATAACTATCTGAAGGTTTCATTCAGTCCTTCTGCTACATGGGTGACCATGTCTTATTTTTCATCTACACCTTATTTAATAGTATAATTCTTATTTCCTTTCTTTTACTTTTTTGCATTTATGTTATTAACAGTTAGATATGTTTGTTGCTTTTTAATTCCACTGCTTTTGAGTTCACATTTGAACTTATGCCTATTATTTAGTATAATAACGCATGTATATTAGTGAGAATTGAATATCTGCCATACTACATGTCAAACTGACATAGACGCAGATGGTGGGTATTTGGTTTAAACTTGTCTCATAAAGATTTTTTTCACAGAATTATTACAATTATTTTCTTAATTTTAAACACCAGTGTATTTAAAATCGTCTGGTTTTAATTCGTGCATTTTTTTCAATAACGATATCGAAAGCACGGCATTTTGTATCTTCTGAATGTGGGTGAAAAAATGCTCATCTGTCTTCCCTATCACCGTCCATCTGTTATCAATTTTTTTATTTATTATTGCTTCTTCCCCCTCCTTCTGAAATTTTGTGCATGGAGCTTTCTCCTTGGTGTCCCCCCCAGCACCCTACGTCAGTGGAGAGGTTTTATTTCGCATATAGGATGTAACGACACTATGGGTGGATTTACCATTGTGCTGCCCCAAGGCTGCTTTTGCAATTTCAAAACTACTTTTTTGCCCCTTCCTACCCGTCTACCCCCTCCCCCAATCAGTGGTAGGAACATAAAAATTGTTACATTCCATATACGCCAAAAAAATTTGTCGACAATAAATATGTTGAAAAACAAACTCATAAATTGAAACATAAACATTAAACAATATTAACTTATATTGAAGTACTATCTCTTCTTGGTATATAATAAATCAAATTCAATTTTATTGAAATAAATTTTAATTTTAGCAAAAAATAAAAGCCTATAGAACACTGGTATTTAAATGGAAAGCATGACGTCTAGCTTTCTTCTCGGCAAAACATCTGATTATATCATCGTCTGGTATTGATTTTGTTATATCAGACTTCATACACAAAATTTTGCCGCCCTAGTCTATAGCCTAGTATAACCTATTGGGAAATACGGCACTGGAGACATGAGAGAATATGTAGTATGCGTGTCCATATCGGGGTGGGGGAATTTTAGGGATCGGTCGTCCGAAACTAAATTTGTATGGAACCTGGCTCATGCCCGTAGCTGGACGTTTGTTACAGGGGGCTCTGAAAGTTAAAAGAGGTCTTAAAATTTGTAAATAATTTTATATAATTTACAATATATTTAATAATACTAATTATGCGTGTAAGCAGACTAATATATTTAACGTTAACAAACAAAGTTCGTATTGAAAACAAAAATTTTAGTATACCTCTCAACAATTTCCCTTTATCCTTATGATAAAGTCGATGAAGACTGAAACCTGTATAAAAAAACATTATGTATACAAGATCTACCGTACAAAGCCATTTTGAGTACATTTTCAACGTCAAAGAACAATTTGCATTGTCATGCACAATTTCATCCAAGACAAAAAATTTGAAAAGAAATTCGATATAAATTTATTTTGAGAAAAATTATTTTCCAGGGAAAGCTGACTATATTTACAGGGGGAGCTCAGCCCCCTCTAGCCCCATCCTGGCTACGGCTCTCACCTATTTACAACTTTGCATGCTGTGGTTACATTGATATATGCATAAGCGTATCTTGGGGGTTAAATATATCGTAAACTGGTAGGGGGGGGACCCCAAACTATGGAAAAAAGTGCTATCTTGTCTCTTTTCTAAAAAAACTTGGGGGTAAGTGCCCCTTGCCCTCACCATATTACGCTTATGAATACATGCTGTAAACTTTTTTACCCCCTGAAATTAAATCCCAGCTACGGTCTTGGTAGTACGTATTTGAGTTTTTATTGGAACCACTGGGTATAAATAACATAAAATAACACGAATGATCACTGTTATAAACATAGTTATGAATCGTTGTTTATAAGTGCGATCATGGGCGTAGTTTGGGGGGCAGGGGGTCAGTTGCCCCCCCCTCTCTAGAATTGAAATATATGCAATATTTTTAATCTTTTAATGTATTTTTAATACATTAAAAAATTAAAGTGGTTATTTGTATCGGGTTAACGTTGGCAAAAAAAAAAAGACCCCCCCCCTCTAATTTTCATTACCAACGCCCTTGACTGCGATCATTTCTGTTGTTTTCAATATTGCATAGTATATACTCTACCATTAGAAGCTTGACTGCGATTTATGACTCTTTGTTAACGAAACTCTGATTCCACCAAATGAGAAATAAGTACAGCCTCCTAGTTACCTTATCGGCGTATATACTGTATCATTTCCTGCTAGGCCCGCATCCAGAAGGAGGGGGATCTTAGGGACCAGTTCCCCGACACAAGCGTAAAGTTTTCAAAATTATTCTGGGAGGCCCAAGCACATATTAGGGATATTTATAAATTACAATATATGTAAAATTGAAAATTATTGGGGGGGAGGGAGGCATAGGCGTACGCAGAAAGTTCATAAGGAGGGGGCTTTGGGCTCAATGGGGGTTACAGAGCTGCAACTCACATATTCCTACGTTAAATATACATTGCATTGCAAGGGGGGTTACAACCCCCACCAACACGCCCCTGCGTACACCAATGAGGGGAGGGCTTGGGCCAATATAACTCTATGCCTATGCCCCAGAACTAAATTTTTAATGGGACTTGGCTACGGCCTTGCATACTTTGATTTTATCGATACATGCTGTAAAAATTTTTGAACCCCCCCTTGAAATTAAATCCTGGCTACTGTCTCGTTTCCTACTGATTAGTTGATGCTTAACAACGGGCAATTTGAGTTTTTTCTGTATCTCTTTTAGAAAGAGGTGAAATAACTTCTAGATTTTGCCACAGAGGACGCTGTCGTTGATTGTCATGTCGTCGATCGGGCATAGCCACTTTACTATATGGCAGGGATTTATACACCCACAACACCTTCTTAGATTTTTTGATACACCCCTAAAAATCTTGAACACACAATGTGTTTAATGAAAACAACTTAACGAAATGAAAATAATAACTTAAAAAAAAAAAAAATCTAGTCTACACCCTCCTAAAAGTCTTGAATACCCTCTCAGTTTATGAATCCTGGGTAATCCCTTGCTATATGGGCATTGGAATTTTTTTTTCAGGGCTGGGAGCAAAGATTACTTCAGCAGAAATAATAATAAAAAACACCTTGAAAATCTGTAAAAAATTCACGGTGTGGGTTCCCCTCTTGTCCTATTCTGCCGACGCGATAGCAAAGAACATGCTTGAAAATCGTACACAGATAAAAAGCGCCAACTAGTAACCCAATCCCGAGTGTCTGTCTGTGTATTTATTTTATATAAATCGAACACTACGCAGATTAAATCAAACAACAATGTCAATTAGTCAACGTTTATTGGCGTAGTGATACCAACGCCGATGGTATGGCGTGATTAGATGGTGAAACGTTCGAAAGAAAATAAATATTTGTCTGTCTATGGTTGCAGCAAATGGGTCACATGGGGTACACATTTTTGTACATGTTTACTCGGTCCTTTTCCTAGATTGTAGGGGGACTCGTTTTTCAGACTTTTTTTTTTAGTCCAAGTACTTTCACGAAGATCGTAGAGCAGGGTTCGAAATTAGTGGGTGCACTGTGCACATGAAATTTTATCCATGCATGTAAATTTTGGATGCACATAGTGCACCTAACTATTCAAAATATGGCTACTTACGTTTATTTTTCAAGAACAGTGACCTATGGAATAATTTTATATAATTTTCTCAATGTGTCTGCATTTGCTTTGAATTTTTTTTTATTACAAATGAATGTTCAATTATTTTGAAAAGTTGCATTTTGTTGTAGTTTACATGCTTAGTATTGCTACACTTGCATTTTACATGTTTTTAATGTTGAGGTTTACTTTCTATTCTGTTACTTAAACACATAACTAGTATTTTATGCACGTAAGTCGTAAGACTTGGGTGCATTTGTGCACCTGATTTAAAAAGTTAATTTTGACCCCTATCTTAGAGCATGGCTGTTATGATGAAGAATGTGCTTTGTGGTCCGTCAACAAAAAGAGCCCTTTCAGGGGCTTGTGACAGCCCAGTGTTTTTTTGTTTTTAATTAAAAATAAAAAAAAACCATCAATATTTTGATATCAGTATTTTTTTTTTATTTCTTGATATCAGTATTATTTTTTTAGCAAAACGAATTTTAAGATAATTTTTAGTAGTAGTAATAGGGAACGGCACACTACGTTTTCAGAGGTGATTGTCAGTCCAAGCCAGATTCCCTGAATATACCAGAAAATTACATAATATTTTTGGTAAATACACTGATTTCTGAAGGAATATAAAATATTGTAGGAAACAAAAAAAAAATTTGTAATTTTTAAAAAGAAATCCCGGAAGAGGCAAGTTGAAATTCTTGGAATTTACGAAAATTCCAGAACAACATCACCTCTGCGTTTTCTAGCCCCTGTAGTACCAGTGTTAAAATTTTTATTCTTTTAGCAAAAAGAATTTTGAGATAATTTTAAGTTTTCTGGAAATAAAATACATGGATGCCTATGCATGTAGGTATATTATTGAAGAAATATTATTTTAAGATGTGGTATTACTAAAAGAACGATTATAGTTACCTCTTAACCACGTGTATTTTCGTTAACAAGTATGTCTTTCAAGTCTTAAATATTTGCTAATTTTCATAATTTTTTATATGTGTAGTAATCATTTTTCCTCATATTTCGGTATTGTTTATCCATGTTAACTTTATGATATGTTTAGTAAATTTGACTTAACTTTTCGGTACTGTTAATTTTAAACAAATATCACTTGATGGATAATATATTACACAATAGGCACAGTTTTTGAAACGAAAATTTATTTGGCTTTAAACGTTTTTCGAAAGCCTTGAGCTTTCATCAAAGAAGTAAAAAATCTAAGCGTACATCGCTCGTAAGGGGGAGTGTACGATTGTTTATTGTATAAAGGGTAAGGTTGTTGGTGGATTGGCGCCTTCTATCGGTCGAGCCAGATGAATGTGGACTGTAGGGGGAAAGTTGGCTGTGTGAAAGATTGTGTTAAAAAATTTAAAGTATATGACAAAAAATTATTGGTGAAATTTTAAAGGGAGAAAACGTGACCACGCCGAATGGATATTGGCCGTAATAGATAAATCGTTCACGAGGTGCACGGTATTTTGATGGATTAAAAATGTTTCAAAAAAATTAAGATCAGCGGGAGACGGAGGTTTGTAGATTAACTTCGCTTCATCGAAGTTAAATTTGTGGTTCAAAGTCCAGCAATGAACGGCTATGGATGATTTAGTCAATTCTTGTTTTTGTACGTATGCCCGGTGTTCTTTAATCCTGAAACGGAGTGCACGACGAGTTTGGCCGATGCACGATTTTGAGCACGAGCATGGGATTTCATAAATACCCCATGAGTTGTGATCCGCAACCGAGTCTTTTAGTTTTGAAATACAAAGTTTATTGATGGGCGTGAAAGCGACTTTAAAATTAAAGTTGTTAAGAATAGTAGCAATTTTAATGCTGATATTGGAAAAGAACGGTAAGCAGATAGTTTGTAGAATAGGGATGTTGTGAGAAGAAAGATGGGTGACCGGTTTTTTGGAGGAGAATTTTTTGACTGCCCGATCAACAATAGACGGGTTGTAGCCTCGGAATACAGCAATGTTTTTGATGAACTCGAGTTCCTTATTCCGGTCTTCTTCAGTAGAGCAAATTTTGATACACTGAATACAATCCAGTAAAAACTGCTCATTTTCTGAGACATTGGGTGTGCTGATGAACAGTGTGGTGGTAACGAAATGGAAGAAGGTTTATGGTAAACACTTAAACGATATTCAGAGTCTGTTTTCATGATCAGAACGTCCAGAAAGGCAAGTTTGTTGTCAACTTCGCATTCAACTGAGAATTGAATATGATTATTAAACGAGTTGAGATTGTGGGTGAGAACCTTGAGATCAGTATTATTACCATCTAGAATTGCAAAGATGTCGTCTACATACCGGACCCATAATTTGAAATGAAGATGTTCGTGAATTTTTTCTTCGACATAATGCAAATAGATATCTGATAAAATAGGAGATACTGAGTTTCCCATAGCGAGGCCTTCTGTTTGTTGGAAGAACTTATTTTGGAAACTGAAGCAAGTTTGTGAAATACAAATTTCGGTCAGGTTGGTAAGTTCACAAACTTCAAAATCAGTGTAGTGGAATTCCTTCATGCGCTGTTCTAGAGACTGAAGGGATCCTTGGATCAGAACATTCGTGAAATGGCTTTTTACGTTAAATGAGACTATTGTGTTTGGAGTGAAGGGAATGTCACGAAGCCTGTTAGCGAATTGCAGAGAATTTTTGATTGTAAAGGAGTTATTGTATAGTAATGGAGAAAATCTTTGCGCTAAATGCTTTGAAAGAGCGTGACATGCGGTGCCAATATTTGAGACTATATGATGAAATGGCATTCCTGCCTTATGGGCTTTGGGTAGTGCATATAGGCGAGCAATGTTAGCAATAGACGGAATAACTTGCTTTTTGTTTTTTTATCTAAAAATTGGCATAAGTGGATGGCACGTTTTATTTTATTTAGATGAATATTGGACGGATCTTTCTTGATATGGCGATAGCGATCATCTTGAAGCAATCTTTCCACTCCATCCAAATATTGATCCGACTGAAGGTCTTTCAATACGTTGTGATCATGGCGCGACAAGTTCGGTTTAATGATGTTATTGGATGCAATGGTCTCGGCAATAAGATGACGGAGCGCATCTTTTTGAACCGGGTTTAATTTACTAAACGGAAGAGCCTTTTCAATTGGTGCGATTAGTTTAGTAGGATGTACTGGCCGGGCAACGGCAAAATTAGAATTAAGTGAAAGAAGTCTAGTCAGATGGTTAGAGAGAGGTCTGTTAGAAACATTAACGACTGTGTCAGGAAATGCTACAGAAGCGTTGCGTTTTAAGGGAGCAACCAGCGCGGCAAATTTTTTGTTGAGAATGGCATAATGTTTTTTTAATAGGTGAGCACACTTCAAGAATATTTTCTCTTCAAACGATCGAAAATCAGGAACCTCTTTAGCAAGTTTATGATGAAGAGGGTATAGTTCTTGTTCAAAGTGAGCGATATTGCTCCGAACGTCTTTGATCACGCTACGAAGCAATGATAACTGGCAATTAAATAAAATTTTTTGGATACAAGGTGTGTTGACTAAGTTGCATTTTAATTTAATGAATGACGGAATTATTTTTTCTTTCGGCAACGCACTAAGAAATGGAGGTGGTCCAGATGTTTATGGCATTTTAAGTGTAACTTCGAAAACCGACTAAGTAATGGACGGTAAGACATTATACGAAATCGTGAACGGAAGCGTACCACGTGGGAGATGCAAATGCTTGTGGGTTCGTTTAAGTGTTTACCATAAACCTTCTTCCATTTCGTTACCACCACACTGTTCATCAGCACACCCAATGTCTCCGAAAATGAGCAGTTTTTACTGGTTTGTGTTCCGTGCTATCAAAATTTGCTCTACTGAAGAAGACCGGAATAAGGAACTCGAGTTCATTAAAAACATTGCCGTACTCCGAGGCTACAAACCCTCTATTGTTAATCGGGCAGTCAAAAAATTCTCCTCCAAAAAACCGGTCACCCATCTTTCTTCTGACAACATCCCTATTTTACAAACTATCTGCTTACCGTTCGTTCCCAATATCAGCACTAAAATTGCTGCTATTCTTACCAAGTTTAATTTTAAAGTCACTTTCACGCCCATCAATAAACTTTGTATTTCAAAGCTAAAAGACTCGGTTCCGGATCACAACTCATGGGGTATTTATGAAATCCCATGCTCGTGCTCAAAATCGTACATCGACCAAACTCGTCGTGCACTCCGGTTCAGGATTAAAGAACACCGGGCATACGTACAAAAAAAAGAATTAACTAAATCATCCATAGCCGTTCATTGCTGGTCTTTGGACCACAAATTTAACTTCGATGAAGCGAAGTTAATCTGCAAACTTCCGTCTCTCGCTGATCTTAACTTTTTTGAAACCTTAATCCATCAAAACACCGAGCACCTGGTGAAAGATTTATATATTACAGCCAATATCCATCCGGCGTCGTCACGTTTTCTCCCCTTAAAATTTCACCAATAATTTTTTGTCATATACTTTAATTAAAAAAAAAAATTTAACACAATCCAACTTTCCCCTTATAGTCCACATTCATCTGGTTCGACGGATAGAGGGTGCCAATCCACCAACATCACCCACAACCTTACCCTTTATACAATAAACGATCGTACACTCGCCCTTACGAGCGATGTACGCTTAGATTTCCCGCTTCTTCGATGAAAGCTCAAGGCTTTTAAAAAACGTTTAAAGCCGAATAAATTTTCGTTTCAAAGACTGTGCCTATTGCGTATTATATTATCCATCGAGTGTTTAGCACAGTGAGTCGATCTACTATTACATTCATTGTTTCATTTAAACTGATTCTGGAAAACTTATAGAATGTAAATTTAATTATAAGAGTGTGGTTCTAAAATAAAATTCCTATTAAAATTTTGTTTGCTTGTGTGAGTTTTACAGCAAAAGGGTCATGCTGCACCAGGAGCTACAGTTTTCTGAGGAATCCTAACCTCTTATGGGTTAGGGAACCAACCCCAGACTACAATGAGTACAAAGGTGTTTTTTGCACTATTCAGATTTGGAGCATGGGATAACAGTATACCAGGCTAATGATTTTCAACAACACGGTGTCACAAGAATTTCTTTAAACCATGCAATACCTGGGATTATTCAGTCACAAGCACTAACCTCGCTTCAACAAAATTCCTTGTATTATACCTATTTTCTTATGTGCATATTATTTTATTTTTCTTTTTACCAGATCGGGCTTAAAAAAATTTTGGTGTGTCACAGAATTTTAGTAATTAGTTTTGATATGTCGTGAGATGAAAAAGGTTGAAAATCGCTGCATCAGTATGGGGTGCTTCAAATTTCATAACCATTTTGCAGACAAAACAAACAGTTGTAGGTCTACACTTTACAAGCTTTTGATACTAGAATTCCCTGGCAGCCACGTTATTACTGTTCTAATAGCTTCACTAACAGCATATTTTCTTGCAACATTATTGGCATTGCTGCTGTATATTGTGCAAATATACATCTATGATTTTAAAGAAACTGCTTTGTTTTTGTAAACTTGAATAGTAAATATTATGAAAATAACACAATTTATTACCACAAAGCTGTTAAACGATAAATTTTAATTAATTTTTTCTTCAATAAATGGCAAGTGCATTTGAAGTATGTGTTGTCCAACTTTCACTTCACTACTACACTAAGAGCCATTGCACATCCCTTTAACAGGGTGTCTACCTAAATTCTGTTTCAAACTTCTCTGACTTTATCAGGTTTCTAGACCAAATCTTAATCGATTTTCAGTCACTAATTACAGTAAATAACACACAACGCATTAAAATTTGTGTAAACAAAATAAGTTTCATAAGACCATAAAATCCATTAATGACACCTCAAAGCCATTTATAACTCAATTACAGTGAATTTACAAATATAAAAACTATATTAAAAATGAATTGTTTTACATTAAAAACTTGCATTAATTAAATATTTAAAACATTTTCAGTCAGCCCTTTTCAAG
>QLNU02015360.1:206520043-206530088 GCA_006491805.2 Dysdera silvatica
GATCAGGCATGGCCACTTTACTATATGGCAGGGCTTTATACACCCTCCTAACACCCCTCCAGATTTTTTGATAAACCCCCTAAAAATATTGACCACATAATGTGTTTAATGAAAATAAATTAATGAAATGAAAATAATAACTTAAAAAAAATCTAGTCTACACCCTCCCTAAAAGTCTTGAACACCCCCTCTGTTTATGAATCCTGGGTAATCCCCTGCTATATGGACATCGGAAATTTTTTTTTCAGGGCTGGGGGCAAAGATTACTTCAGCAGAAATAGTAATAATAATAATAATAAAAAAAAGCCCTTTAAAATCTGTAAAAACTCACGGTGTGGGGGCCCCCTCTTGTCCTCCTGCCGACGCGATAGCAAAGAACATGCTTGAAAATTGTACGCAGATAAAAGGCGCCAACTAGTAACCCAATGCCGAATGTCTGTCTATGGTTGCAGCAAACAGGTCACGAGGGGTACACATTTATACATGGTACTTTTTGTACATGTTTACGCGGACCTATTCCTAGATTGTAGGGGACTCGAGAACGGACCACAGCGTCTGGACGCTGCCTTCACAAAATATTTTTTTACCATTTCATATGAAACTTACACGTCACATTTTGTAGAAATATTTCTTTAAATCGATCTTCTGAAATGGTTTTCTAAACTATAGGTGGACCCCACGTGCAATTCCAAAGATCTTCTAATTCAATACTTTTTGATTTCCACACACTGCGTTTTATATTTCTTTTCGGACCTGTTGTACAGTGGCTAAAAAGAATAGTGTGTCGTTCGGCATACGAAGAGAATAAATATTTGGTTCCAAAATTTAATGACACCGCATGAGGGCGCTACCTTTGCGGAGCACGTTTATTTATCATCACTTTGCATTTCGTATTGAAAGGTTTAATTTGTTTTCCGATTTTATTTTATTTTTCATCGTCCTTTTTTGTATTAAATTGAATTAGAATTTCTTTTTTAAGACCATTAAGTCATTAAGATTTTTTTTTTAAATTATTCAGAGTGAATAGTAAAGGAAAACGCCGAAAATAGAGTCACTGCTTTTTGCCTAGTTGTACGAGTGGTTATAAATTGAATAAAAACAAATTATCGTTATTTATGATTCCTAAAGAACAAGAAATTCTTGTCAAAAATTGAAAATCAGATTTTCGCCAACAAAAAATAATAAGCAATAAAATAATAAGTATAAAAAATTACCAACTTCATCGTGTATTAGGATTTTGTCATGATTTTTAATTATTAAATAGGTCTTATCTATTTTGTTGTTAATTTATACTAGATTTAATTTGATATGCTATACAATTATTTACTGAGAAAAGCATAAAATTAATAAATATGTGTAAGTAAATAAATATGACGTGACCAAACTTAGGTGCATAACAGTTGTCTCAAATTTATGAATCACAGATTTCTTTTAGTACTTTTTGAAAAATTTGGGATTTATGTAATTTAGTTTAGCTACTACTCATTTTATAACTTTCATAATGTGCATTACGTTATGCACCAGAACAATGAAATTCGTTTATGACTTACAAATATATGGTATACCATCATAGGCGTAGAGTTATATGGGACCCGAGCCCTCCCCACTAATAATTTGAAATAAATTGCAATTTTACATATATTATAATGTATAAATGTACAAAATATGTATTTGGCGGCCCGTCAATAATTTTGCGAACTCTACGTTGATGTGTACCATTATAAATTATAATTCATGATAAGTAATTAATTACAAATCTCTGAAATTACCTATTTGTATTTATTTCGGTGTGTATAAGTTCATAATTTGTGTTACTTATCTTATGTTTGTTGCTTAATACTTAAACTAATGTTCATCGGGATTACTTACACAAAGTTTTATCCTTTTCCTTGATATGTAGTCAGAGTTAACAGTACGCTAACGTGGCGAAAACGGAAAATCATTACTAACTTAGTCATCATAAAAACAAAAATTAGAAATTGTAAAATCACAGAATAAATGATATTATGTATTAAAAAAAATATTTATAACAGCGAATCATTTTGAGGAATATGAACGAAAAATTATCTATTTTATGTAAATATTTCATCGCTTAATGTTATCGTTTGATGTTAATCGCTTAATGTCTCATCGTCAAATGTTATGAAAAAAATTCCTTATTTATGCATTATGATAATAATGGATACATTTATAGGGGCAAGGAGCATATTTTAGGGGAAAATTTCTCTGAATTTGCTCTTAAACCACTCAGGACTGAATTATCACCCTCCCCCCTTCAAAAGAAACATATTTCTTTCTTGCTGGAGGAAAACGCGCTAAGAAATATAAAAATAATACAAATATAAATACAGTGAAATCTGGTTAAGAAGAACACCAGAAGAAACAGAAAATTTCTTCGTATAAGCAATAATTCGTCTCATCCTGAAAGGATAGTACGCTTTACAATACAATCTGACGGGACTTCAGAAAACGGTTCGTATTAAAAGTAATTCGTCTTAAAAACGATCAACTGTGAAGACAAAAATAAATATAGCCATTGTACTTTACGTTGGTCTCAAAAAAGTTTAGATATAAAAAATAAATAAATAAAAAATTAAAAAAATTGAAAGCGGACAATTTTTATAAGTTCTAAAAAAATAAAAAAATAAGAAAAAATTATTTTATTAATAAATTTTTTTTGAAAATGCAACTACTCTAACGTAACTGAAACTGAGAATGTGTTATTCCGACGTGCTTCGCCACTGAAGCGCCATCTAGTGATGGCATGAATTTTTGAACCAATTTCTGACCGGCGAACGACACACTATCCCTTATAGCCACTATACCAAGATATTGTCTAAATCTCGCCAAAATCGGGCGTCTTCTGTTGTTTACATCTTCGAGTATTGAACTGACAGAAGGGAGCATCGAAGGGAAAAGGGGAAGACCGTGCAGGGCGGGGCATCCTCCATCTTGGTGATTTAATTGAGTAATTTTTTAAGTAGAAATAGCGAAAAAAAGTATAGGTGTTCTTCATGGATGACCGTTAATTCAGGGAAGTAAGTATTTTGCTCCTTTACACCATTTCTGCTTTTAACAGTCAATACAAGACGTCAGCATTCCTGTTGACTGGAGAGCGTTGATGAGACTACATCCTCCGCCCCTCGAAATTATAGAAAAAAATGCAATTTCATATTAACTTCGCATACATAGACTTCATTTTTTGTTTCTTTCGAAAGGAAGAGCTTTGCCTCCCCCACTTTGTGCCAAATATTTGCTGTTTTTAAAGTGATAATTTAATCACAAAATCCTCAAACTTCCGCAATGATAAAAAATATGAAAATCGACTAATTCAAAACGATTTTTAAAAAATTTACAAAAAATAAGTGGATCTGGCAAACTTTATTTTCTTTACAGTACAGTCGTACTCCGTTATAGCGAACCACAAAGGACGGCGGAACATTTGGTTCACTATATCCGATCCGACAAAAAAAAAGTATGATTTCTCAGAATATCTTAAAAAAACGATTATCATTGTTGCACCTACCAAGAGACGTGAATAATAATTCTAATTAAAAAAATATTAGGTGTTACGTACAATTATTATCATGTGACGTTAAACTTTTTTTTTCTGTCTTTTTCAGTTTCACCATGCGATAATTATACACGACTATACATTACTTAGCATAAACATCATGGTGTAGACCAGCGGTTCCCAAACTTTTGAATCCGCGACTAACTTTTTTAGAACGTCGATCTTTCGCGCCCCACATACTTCTAATCAGGGACGTATCCGGGAGATGGGCCTCCCCCCACCCCATCGAAAGAAAAAATCCTGGATGCTTATTTGGCTTCCACAGAAACTATATAAATATATTTTTAATTCCGTTTTCAATTTTTTAAGAAATGAAAATATGCATATTTCGAAAACGTTTCGTACTACACCAAAAATCGGCCCGCGCCCCACTGTTTGAAAAGCATTGGTTTAGGCCCTTCCCTCGAAATACAGTACTTCCCTGTAAAATGCACATTTACAATTACGAATGATCATTTTTGGTACAGAAAATTAAAATTGATAGGTAAAAGAACAGGTGCAATAACGTAAAGGCATTTATTTCTGCTATAATAATTTAGCAAAATACTCCTCCGCCCCCTCAGGGGGTATTTTTGGGGGTTGTAACCCCCCATTGCAATGAAATTTTGTATATTTAACATAGGAATATGTGAGTTGTAGCTCTGTAACCCCTCCCATTGAGCCTATAACCCCCTTATGAACTTTCTGCCTATGCACCCCGAATTTTTTTTTTTTTTATTCCAGTCGCAGACATTGATAAAGTTCATTGTATTTTATTTTAATACGTCTGGAGGTTCGCTATATCCGTATAAAATAGCGTTATAGGCAGAGGAAATTGGACGGGATCTAAAAGTTCGTTATAAGCCGGGTTCGTTAAAGCGGGATTTGACTGTACATTGTTAAATATCATTACACCTTTTTTTTTGTGTGTGTGAGTTAATACTTTTTGTTACGTTAGAAAGTAGTCAATTCATTAAAAACAAGCAGGTCGCCGTCGTCCGGACAACGTGGGAATTAAGTGGGGTAAAAGCAGAGGAACAGGTTGACAGCCACCCTGGTAAGGATAAACGACAGAAACCTCTCCCTCCCTCCCCTGCTAGTTTCACACCCCACCTAGTAACATTTACCCACGAACCACGGCGCCGTGCTCCCTCCCGTCAGTTCAATACTCCAGGTTTTACGCATGGTGTGAGATTGTGCTGCGGTTTCTCGTATTCGCGTTTTTTTTTTGTGAATATGGATTAACAACCTTTAATTTACCGAATAAAGAGGTGGATACCATATAATTTTTTCAAGAAAGAGGGTTTGTACCACGCGAAAATGTCCATAAACTACTGATTCAGGCAGCGCACATCGAATGTGTTAGAATATTTGTTATTCTATGTTCTTCTGTGTATTATTTGTTCAATAAATGGTGCTGCTTAACAACCAGGTTATGATAAGCAGCTGTCTACTAAACCAATTAGGTTTCTGGCCAGAATGTGTTTTCTTGTTTACCCATCACTGTAGTCTCTGCTACCTTACTTGTCGTTTTTCCTGCAGCAGTGTGAGGTTATTCTGTTTTTCCAACGGAGTTGTATTAAACTTTTTGTTATTTAGTTACTATTAACTCTCTGCTTTCTGAAACGGCCGTACGTGAGGCATGTGGAGGGGCTTGACCCTCGTCTTCAACTCCCCCACCTCCGTAGGCGTTCAGACTGAATGCTCAAACCATTGCAGAAGCAACAGGGATTTTAAAATACTCGAATGATGATAATTTCAAGCTTTGGTTAGAGCAAGCTTTTTCATCAGATTATGTCTCATGTTGAAATAATTTACAACCAAATGTAATCTCGAGGAATTAGTGTGCTTAAAGTTAATGAATATATAACAAATTTCAAAACTGCTATTTTAGAATTGAGAAACTCAAAGTACTGTGAGAATCCTTCAAAGACACTCATGGCAGAAGCTAAGGAAGTGTGTGACCGTATACGTGTTGATATAATGGACAGATATTCTTCTATTAAACACTTAGTAGCTGATAAATTGTTTAACAAGAAATGCTTCACTAGTTTTAAGGATGAAGATCCCACAGAAGAGATAGTACCGACCACTGAAGCATATCCCATGATTGACAAAGAAAAGCTTGAAACTGAACTAAAAGCATTCCATTGTAGGTCTGATATTCATGAATATTGCAAATTAACTGAGCTGCTGAATTGTATCATGGAAATAATCTAGATGATGTTTTTAGTGAAATTATGAAACTGATAAAAATCCTCTTGACAGTTCCCATGATTACATCAGAGGCAGAACGCTGCTTTTCAACATTGAAAAGAATAAAAACTTTTCTAAGAAGAACTATGAATTTGGAACGACTAAATGTGCTTGCAGAAAAATTTTCCCAATTGTCATCGAGGAATCAAGGAGAATATTATTGATCTTTTCACGCAATTTAAAACAAGAATGGACTTCATTTTTAAACGAACAGATCAAGCTTGAACTGTAACAATTTAGGTTAAAGTAGGTAGAAAATGTTTGATTTTGTGTATTTTAATATAATATATTAATTAAAAATTTTCCAAGGAATCCGAATGCTTAAGGCCTAGGGAACCAACCCCTGGACTATAGTGTGCAGTTAGTTGGTAAGCGTTCATTTTTTAGCACAGTTGAGAGTCAAATCCGGGCTAACTGCATACTAGACAAAAAAAAAATATCACCGCAAGGCCTTGTACACAGGGCAGCCATAGCCCTTTGATTTTTAAAAAAAAACAAAACACAGTATCTGCACGATGCAATAAAATGAAAGATATACCTCTAAATATATTTATATAATATTTGTCAGAAAAATTAAATAGGCCCAAAATTTGATATATATATATATATACATTTTTTTTTTGCACAAACATGTCTTTAGATATGTAATAAATTAATACCAGCTGATTCAAAATTCGTTTTCGGATATGTTTGTGAATATATCTTAGGTAGAGTGCATGTTATGCTTGAATACTAAACAAAGTAATAAATAACAAAGCAAGGAAATGTAGTTTTATTAGTAAAATCATATTTTCAAACATTTAGAAATTAAAAACTTTGTCCACCTTCGATGTTTAACCTTTGTACAACTTCATCGCAAATGCTTTTTATTGCTGATGGTTCCAACAAATCTTTCACCTAAAACATCAAAAGTAACTTATGTGGTTGAAAGAACGAAGTATACAATGAAACTAAAAGTACGAAATTCAATGAAACTAAAATTTTAAAACCGCATAATAAACTTACTTGATGGAACTTAGAAGATGCTTCATATGCGTACAAAACAACTGTTTCGTTCATTGAAATGTTATGCTGTGCTAAAGCCACGATGCAGTTTCTTACACGGGCAACAGCTCTGAGCTCAGATTTCAAATCACACTACAAATTAATGACCATCATTAATGACAATCATTACTAATGAAATTCATCCTTATTAATTAGATAAAGCATAATAATACATTAATTGGAATGGCCACTAAAGGATTGTTGATTTGAATCCAGTATGATTGCATAGCAAATTTTCTTTTCTCTGGCTGGAGTTTCTCAGGTTTACTCATAACATAATAAAGTGTATTTAGAAAATCCAGACACCCAAGTTTTCAATTCAAATTAGGGCTTTCATAATTGGATATTGCTGTCTTTCCAAGGTAGATACAATTAACACAAAAGGTATAGTATATGAATACACAAGGATTGAAGATAAAATATTAGTATTCCACCCACTGTGGAACAGTTGATACGACTTTACCTTGGACTTACATTTGCAGTTTTAAATTCATGGTTTTTAATTTTCGTTTCGGTTTCAGACCCTATTCACGATTGCACTTCATACCAGTACTGAGGCCTTATGCCATATTTAGATGGAGAAGATTTACATCAGTTTCCGGTATCTTCTACACTACTTCCTTCTTGCGACATGATATCAGAATGAATGCCTACTGGATGGGGCTTCAGTCTTTACATTGGGCCTCAAACCATAAGTCTTCACTTCTATTGATTACACACTTAGTTGGCAGACAGTACGAATTAACGGAAGATTGAACTAAGGTAAAAAATAATAATATAAAGGGGCCTAAGGGCAATGCCTGATGTAAGCTTTTGTTTTTGTAAAACAAAAGCAAAAATGACACTCTGTTATGTAAATTTAAAAAATTAACTCCTTGTAATCGATTTGCACTGTGGTCCAATTATACATATATTCCCTGTAGAGGTATAGTAGTAAAATGTTTGGCCTCCATGCAAATAATCCAGATTTGATTCCAAGTTGGTAACCAGCACCTATCAGTTTTTTTTTTCAATAGATCTGCAGTCCAGGGTTCAATTTCCTATACGACTGAAGTTTATATCCTCTGAAAAATTGTTCGTTTTGATGTTATGTGGTTCTTATACCTGAAAACACAAACAATACACACTTGTGGTGGACTCTAGGTTACGAACCACTGGCTTAAAATGATAAACTGAAAAAAAAAGAGAGTTAAAAAAATTGAACTGGTTTGGGAAAGACAAATGTTGCATTTTTGCATGCAGCAAGGGACAAGAGAAGCAATCCAACACGATTGCTAATGGTTGGTGAGAGGCCATGGCACAATACGAAGAGAGAGAGAGAAAAGAAGTGTACGTACTTCAAAATTATCATCCAGAGTATCAAAATTTATCGAAGGTGTGATCCAAATGTTTCCATTTCTAGACAGAACGAACTCGACATCTGGAATAATATTGTGAAAGTGGGTTTTTGTTCTTAAAATGAGAGAAGCAGGCACTCGAATCAACACACCCTCTTCCAGCTAAAGAAATAAATGTTTATTTTATATCTACAAAAGCCTGTTTTAAGAACAATCTTCATTTAAAGTTTTATGCAAAGGATTACCTTTTTGTGTTTGTCCGTTCTCATATTTAAACACAGAGTCCCATCATGATACACTGAGCTTATTTCACACTGATTATAAAACAGTAAAGGAATAATATAGCAGCATGAGGAAATAGGTTTATACTTAAATTATATAGATATTATTATTGTATAGCTATCACAGTAAATATAATTTAAATTACTACTCACTTTTCGCATCAATGACTTCACAAAACATAACGAATTTTACTTATTAATTAAAAAAAATTATTAATTTTGTTATACACAAGGCAAGGACAGCTAATGTCATACTAAACCCAGACATATAGTTTCCGAGAGAATTTGAACCTTTCTTTGTTACCTATGAAACTAAACTGTGAATTACACTGGACAGAAAAATGGTACAGGTTCTATGGCATCACTGGAATTGAACCTAGGTTACCATCACAGATATAGAGTTATATGGGCCGTGAGGCCCGGGGCCGCCCCAATAATCTGAAATAAATTGCAATTTTACATATACTGTAATGTATAAACATACATAAAATGTATTTGGGCCCCCCAATAATTTTGAGGACTCTACGTTGATGGTTACCATGGTGGCAGATGAACATGTTTACACTACATTACTGTAGAGCCTAGACACACATGTATGGATTGATCAAATGAAAAACACTATACCAGTAAAATTAAACATGATTGAAAAATTATATACAGAAAGTAAATAAACAATGGTAAAATAGCAGAAATACAGTATCTTCCTGTTACAATTTTACTAGTGTTTTTGCAAGAGAATTTTCTCTTTGGTATTGTACAATTTACTGTTAGTGTTAAAGGTTAAAATTCATGATCACCACAGGCCTCAGGGCAACTAAACATCAGGGAATGTCAATAAAAATACGACTTCAGTCACCATCATACTCGTCACTTTATTGTTTCCCAATGCAATCTTGTCCATTTTGACTGCAGGGAGGTTACATTCTGAAACCGCAAACTACTTACTATTTTTTTATGAAAAATGTTGATCAAACAAACCCTCCTAAGGCTTCAGTATTTAAATGTTTTGTGGCCACGAGAAAGTGGCTATAACTTAAATGAAGTGGTCTCTAATAAAAAGGGCCTTGCTGGCCAGTGGCGATTAATCAAATACTTGAGTTTTAAGCTTTAGTTAGTGTAGAAGCTAGTATATAACAAGGTTTTATATATACATAATCAATAAGGTTTTATATACTTATCAACATCAACAACCATTTTCAATGTAATTCAGGAATGGCGGTCTCTCTGTTATCACATCCATATGTAGAATGGTGAAAGAAATCCAGCGGAATCAGCTTTAGTAATACCATGTTGACCAGATATACTGGCAAAGTGGACTTTTGGTTTAAAAGGATTTTGAACCCTAGTTACCATAGCAGAAGTCCTGCACTCATGGTGGGGCTTCTTGTGTCACCCTCCCAGTAAGCGATAGCTGTCTAGTCTGCTTAAAATTTGGCACTTCGTCAAGAGCTGGCATTCTTGGCAGAGAACATTTATATACAGTGAAAATCGTTTATAACCATGCCAAATATAATGACCAACCATCAGGGCTGGATTTAGAATATGAGGCACCCTGGGCACAACGATTTTTAGCG
>QLNU02015360.1:206538984-206595596 GCA_006491805.2 Dysdera silvatica
CAAAGATTAATTAAATAAACGGAACATATATAATTACTGCCCTTCAAACTGTTAAAGTTAAAAAAAATGTGAAACAAGAACCATGATAATTTAAATTATTTCTAAAAATAGTTGAAAGATGCAGAACACAGTCATCTTGTCGAGTACAAAATTGAGCTTCGATCTACACATTTCATCGTCCATCACAATTGTCGAGACCAGAGAAAGAGATAATGCATATGGTGCAAGGACAATGAATATGATGCAAGGACAATGAATATGATGCAAGGACAATGAATATGATGCAAGGACAAGGCATAAATACCATTCCAAAGAAAGAAATAATGCATGTGGTGCAAGGACAAGGCATAAATACCATTCACGCAATACTCAATCGCAAATTCTTAACATGTTGGGAGTGTAAGAACTTCAAAAAGCACCTCCATCATAATCTCTCGTATACTCCAACTATAGGCAATATTATATTCAGTTGAGTTAATACGTTAAGAATAATGATCAATGCAACTTAAACTTCTAATGTTAATTAAATACGGCTCAAGCGCCATATTGGTCCCCAGTAAAACAAAGTCCTCACGAAATCAGTCTACGATGCAAAGTCACCAGAAATGAACACAAGTGTGTTGAAGCGAGAGCATCGGCTAAAGTTTATTAATCTTGGTTGTAAGGGAATATATATACGCTATTAATGATTGAGAAGTATGACCCTGGTCATACGTGTCTTTATCCTCATGATTCCTTATATCATCAAGTGTTCGAAAGATCTTCTTTTGATCGTCCTTATTAATGGCATGGATATTGCCCGCAGAGGTCCAACAGGTGTACCTGTCCATCCTTAGTTTTTTGTAACAGATCATTCTCGGTCTCGTTAAATTCTCAGTTATAACCACACTGGTACCCTTAAATTTTCTCTTGTTATCATAGACAAAATCCCTTTGAAACATTCTTATGAACTTGATGATTTGAGGTCTTGGCTTTAATTCTTTATCAGAGGAGGGAGGCTGGCTACGTCCCAAGCGGCGAGCACTGACCAAGTCAATATTTAATAGATAATCCTTGATCCTTTCATTTATAACCTGAATAGCTGTAGACATTGGATTCTCTGATTCACATTCCCCGATACCGTGCAATATCAAGCATGAACGTCTGGAATATTGTCCATGTACGTCGATAGGATCACGAAGAAGATCAATTGATCTTTCGATTTCGAGAAGTTTTTTAGAAGTTAATTAGAAGGCGATGAACACGCAACCAGCTTAGTAATATCATTCCTTTAGTCATAGTGGTATGGACTAGATTTTCTTTGGAATAACGTAACGTCCTGCACGTAATGATGAGAGGTACACAGAATACGGTCAGTTTCTTTGCTTGGAAAAAAAACAAGGCTGCTGCTGCACTGAAACCCCATTCTACTATATATGATATTGGGAAGACAATAAAGTACATCTTGACCTTGTTCCACAATACTGGATAGTAGTTAGATTTCTTTTTTAAACCAAAAATCTTGGTATGATTTTTTGAACTTTGGCCTCAGCTAAATATCATTTTGGATTGAAACCAAAATGCTTCCTCTACCATTGCTGTTTTCTCACTGTTGACATCTAAAAATGGATTGATCACCTAGTCTGGTATTTTAAGCAATACAAATCCTGAAATTTCTCAGACATGTCTCTCTGCAACTCATCTAGGTATGCACTTGAAGGTCATCATCTAGTATGCTCTTCTACAATTCAGAGAAGTTTGAAAACTGGTAAAGTTCATGACAGGCTAGGTTTCATCTGAATAACTGTAACTTGGATAGCAAGGTGTAGGTAGCTGGCTTGACTTTAAGTTAGCATCATTTCCTTGAAACTGCAATTTACTTCACTGAACTTTGAATATATCTGACAAATAAACAATGTCATACTTGATGTTTCTTAGTTCATCATAGAGCACAGAGCTAAAGCCTTGGAAAAAATCTACAATTGTATTAAACAGTAAAAAGAAACATCTCTGGCAATTTCCCTTTGGCAGTCATCTAACATATGTGTGTGTATAGAAAATATATTTTAATTTTGAACATCTGTTTTGTTTTTTGTTGGTTTCTTCAAGCTACTTCCGGTTTTTCCAATTTCTTCCACTGTCCTGGAAGAAACCCAACCCTGATATTAGCGGTCTTGTCTCTCCACCAATAATGTCCATTAGAAGCTTACTATTTCAGTGCACTACACATTTGGAGGCACAATAATTTGCCTTAATTTTCTCTGCAGTTTCCTGTCGATGGATCTGGCGTTGTCTGTGGATAGTACTTTTCGAAAGCACAGCAGATGATGATGAACAACCAGATTCATTTATTGCTGAAGCTACAACCATTGTAGCCTTGCGAACACTGATGTCATGTCTGTCCAACATAGGTGCCACTTAAGTAGTTATGAGAATTTTATGTTTCTTGGAAGAGTGAGCATGTTGTGTGTTGCTGTCGCAGCAGTCATAGTCAGCGACATCTTCTTGATTTTGTTCCTCATCAGATCTACCATCCTCATCATTTGGCAATGCTACTGCAAACTTTCTGTGCATGCTTTTTGTTGTCTTTTTCCATGCCGACTCCAATGTTGTGATGTTCACTTCTCATCGGCAGCAAGCTTCATGTCTACTGAACCAATAGTTCCATTCCATGATTCTTTTTGCAATTTGAGATAGGCCCTGTTTCCATCGTTACAAATTAGCACATCAGAATTGGTATGACTGATATCAAATAACTTCTAGTTTATTACAAATAAATTTGACACCCATGTATTAGTAGCTCAAACTAGAGCTATTTTTGTTTAGGAGAAAAAGAGACGCCGTCCTCATCCCGGATTCGAACCAGGGTCCCCGCGGTGTCTTGACCTACTAGACGAATGAGAACAAGAACAAACGCATTTTTCTCCGTATATTAAATTGTAAGATATTATTACCCTTCACAGGGATAACACAATTGCCAAATAATGGTCAACACACAAAGCCACCGGGGCTAAATTTTTGTGAGTTTAAAAGAGACACCGTCCTCATACCGGATTCGAACCAGGGTCCCCGCGTTGAGCCCGCGGTGTCTTGACCTACTAGATGGACAGAAACAAGACAAACGCTTTTTCTCCTGTATAATGAGAGATTGTAAAATATTATTACCCTTCACGATGTGCCCATGAAAAACTCACAAAAATCTCGCCCTGGTGGCTTTGTGTGTTGACCATTATTTGGCAATTGTGTTATCCCTGTGAAGGGTAATAATATCTTACAAACTTATATACGGAGAAAAAAGCGTTTTTTCTTGTTCTCATTCGTCCAGTAGATCAAGACACCGCGGGCTCAACGCGGGGACCATGGATCGAATCTGGGATTAGGACGGCGTCTCTTTTTCTCATAAACAAAAATAGCTCTAGTTTGAGCTACTAATACGTGGGTGTCAAATTTATTTGTAATAAAAAATCCCCCACGAAAAACTCACAAAAATCTCGCCCCGGTGGCTTTGTGTGTTGACCAATATTTGGCAATTGTGTTATCCCTGTGAAGGGTAATAATACCTTACAACTTCTAGTTTTTCTATAGAAATAAAATACAGGGTACCAGGGAGGAAATTACATAAAAAGGTTAAACACTGGTAAAATAGCAATGAAAAAGATCACTCAAGCTTTCGGACGCATCAGCAGCAGTCCTTCATCAGGAGTAATGACGATGTTATGTTTCTGTCTCTTTTTATACTTGAAATTTCTGGAAAACCCTTCATCAGAGTAGTCCCGCAGAATGGGAAAACCCAATGAGAACCAATGGGAGGCCTCCAATAGAATCATGGAAGAACCCCAATAGGGACCAATGAGAAACCCACACTGCGGGTTACCTAATTTGGGGATGTCTCATACATTTCAGAGTAAGAGTTGTTTATAAGTTTCTGGAAGTGGTTGTGATGTATTAATGGCTTTCCCGTGTAGTTTGTAAGTTTCCCAAGATTCTAAGAAGAGTCTACTATTCTTGTTTGTGATGTGACGGTGTAGTATTTTTGTTGAGTCCCAGTCGGGTTCGTGTCCGTGTTGTAAAGCGTGTTCTGCCAGACGTGAGGCTATGTCTCCTTTCGCGAGTGCTTGTTTGTGTTCTTTTTTTCTTGTTTTGATCATTCTTTTTGTTTGTCCTATGTAATGTTTGTTGCAGTCTTTGCATGGTATTTGGTATATGGCGCCTGTGAGATCTTCTGGTGGAACTGGGTCTTTAACTTTTGTAAGTTGTTTGCGAAGTGTTGTGACAGGGGAATAGAATGTTTTGATATTTGCCTCTTTAAGGATGCGAGAGATTGTTTCGGAAATGCCGTGAATATATGGAATAGATATGCGGGTGTGAGATGTATTGTTTAAAGATGTACTATTGGGTCTACAGTTTCTGAGAATGAATCGTTTAGGGTATCCATTATTTTTAAGTGCCGTGTGTATGTGTTTTGTTTCTGTGTTTGAAAGTGTTTCATTACTGCAGTGAGAATTCGCTCTAAGACTTAATGTTTTAACAACGGAAGCTTTGTGGCATGTTGGATGATGCGATTTAAAATCGAGATATCTGTCTGTATGTGTGGGTTTACGGTAAACTGAGGTGAAGATTGAGTTATCGTGAGATCTGTGTACAAGAACGTCTAGGAAAGGGAGTTTATTGTTCTGTTCTGTTTCGTATGTGAATTTTATATGTGAGTTTAAGTTATTAAGGTAATGGAAGAAGCTTTGGAGTGTATTAGTTTTAAGTACAACAAACGTGTCGTCGACGTATCTTTTCCAGAATTTAATGTTAAAATTCAGTGAAGATAAAGCAGTTTCCTCAAATGACTCCATAACCAAGTTAGCTACAACACTTGAGACCGGAGATCCCATGGCAGTGCCAAAAACTTGTCTATAGATAGAACCATTTGAGGAGAACACAGCAGAGTCCAGACAAAATTTCAACAATGTGCAGATGTCGTGAGGTGTTAGTGAAGTGCGTTCATGTAGTGTTGTGTCATTTTGGAGGCGTGTAAGTGCGGTGTCGATTGCAAGTGATGTGGGAATGCAAGTGAAGAGAGAAATTACATCGAATGAGACCATAAGGTCGTCGTCGTCAAGTTGTAGGTTATTTAAAGAGGTGCAGAAGGATTGGCTAGTAGAAACAGTGTAGTCGTTATTACCGATTATAGGAGAGAGTAGACGTGCAATATATTTTGATAGGTTATATGTAGGAGAGCTGCAAAAACTAACTATTGGTCTGAGAGGAATATTTTGTTTATGAATTTTAGGTAATCCGTAGAAGGATGGTAAGCGGCCGGAAGTGCATTTTAAAGAGTCGTAGAGGACAAGAGTCGTAGAACTTACAAACTACACGGGAAAGCCAATACTACATCACAACCACTTCCAGAAACTTGTAAACAACTCTTACTCTGAAATGTATGAGACACCTCCAAATTAGGTAGCCCGCAATATGGGTTTCTCATTGGTCCCTATTGGGGTTCTTCCATGATTCTATTGGAGGCCTCCCATTGGTTCTCATTGGGTTTTCCCATTCTGCGGGACTACTCTGATGAAGGGTTTTCCAGAAATTTCAAGTATAAAAAAGAGACAGAAACATAACATCGTCATTACTCCTGATGAAGGACTGCTGCTGATGCGTCCGAAAGCGATCTTAGTAATCTACAGTGTTTAACCTGTGTGTATAATTTTAGAGCCCGTTCTTTTGGCCATTACTTCCCTTACTCATCGTTGATTTCCTATTGACATTAAATCCAAGGCCATTTATTTAGATGCTCTTCCAGGCTGGTGCTATTTCTGCTTGAATATGTTTTGATTAGCTTTAAAAGTCAGAAAACGTCCTTTCAATGAGTGCTGTGAACATACAGGGAAGGGGTGGCCAATATTACAAGAACGTAAATGTTGGAAATAATAGTTTTTCGCAATTTAAGAGAGTTGTCAATGCGTATCTTGGGAAAATTTTTCGCATTCATCTTCATCTTCCATATCTATATCCAAAATAAAGCATTTAGTTACTAGAGGTCAACGGAATAGAACTTAGTCGCTGGTTCAAATCAAAAAACTTTGATTTGAAACCATTTGAAATAACAAAGTCAAAGTCGTTATTAAAGCTGGGTTTCATAATAGAGGAGGTAGTTAGGTGTTAGCTTTTCATGCACAACCTACTCTTTTGGTCATAATATTGTCGTGTATAATTTTGAACGAAACAAAAAATGCAAAGCTAAATTCTACAATAATTTGTTTGACAAAAAATAGAAGTAAAAATATTTTCCAGGAGGTATCAATGGATTGCTTTGATTTCCTTGCCATAAATGAAGTGTGTTCACATAAACCATTTTTTAATATTAATTATATATTTCATATCTGTCCTCTGTAGCTTATCTATGACCCTACGTATATGTTAATGCGAAAAAATGCGCTTTTTCAGAAGTTTTTATTTTTTTATTAAATATTCCCTCGAAAACCTTTCTCCTTATACCGACATGTCCATGCTTCAGAGTGGTTCGCGCCAAAGTGGTACGATGGCGATGAATAAATAAAATTATATTTTTTTGAATAAATCACAGGGTGGTTCAGCTCCGCAAAACTTATGACATCCCACCACTGCAGAAAATCCATTTTTAGACTATTTAAAACTGTACACACCAGCCCCTGTAATAAACCATATACCTTGTACAATAATTGTAGAAGAAATCTGTAATTTTAAGAACATGTTACTATATATCATCTGGGTAGAATCTGAAAAAAAAATACCATCCAACATTTTCCTGATCTTCTCAAAATACTCTTAAAAAATTTCCCTGATTTTTCTGTATCGCTGTATATATACAAACACATATTTGAGAAAGAAAAAAACACAAACACACACTTTGAAATGAAATGCAGCATTTGCCATGGGCATAGCATTATAAGGGTATGTGGGGCCTGAGCCTCCCCTCAATATATGACATAAGGGTTTGAGGTCCTCAATAATTCATCAATGTTTAAAAAAATACAATTCTAGTTTACAGAATTTTTTGGCGTATTTCCATAAAGGTTATTTTTGCTGATATCTGAAATTAAGGGGGTGGGGGGTGGGGCAAACCTGACTTCGAATAATTCAGAAATTTAAATTTTCATATAAAAGTGCAAAAGAACTATAACATTCATTTGAAATATGTTTATATATAATTGCATAGTACTAAATTACTATATTGATAGTGAAAAAGTCACAATATACGCACGTGTACAACAGAATATCTACTACTTTGGAAGTAATTGGATACCTTTAATATGCTCCTGACATATACAAAATACATAATGATTCCTATATTTCTGATATTCACCAGTTGTATTGATTTCTCTCTCTTAAGACTGGGATATAATAGAAAATAAATAACTAAAGGTTGCCTATTGCAGTTAGGTGAAATTCGGATAATCGGGATTATACTATATATATTGAAGAAAATCTCTATTTTTATAAGAGACCGCAGCCCCCCCTATCCCGCAATAATTTTATGAACTCTATGCCTATAGCGTTTGCTCAACCTACTGGCGGCTCTAGAAACAGAGCCTCTCAAAATTGGTAGTTCCATCGATTTCTACAACATAGGCAATAAAACCCACGCTCACGCACAGGTTATTTTTTTTTAATGTTTATAATGGGATTGAGAATTTCTTGCAATAGTTCGGCATGACACATATTAATTAGCAATACAGAATGTTTCCAAGTTTTGTTCCTTTGTACAGCTATGATTCATAATTTTTACAAAAGTAAGGATACACATAACTTTTAAGTCCATACATGTACTATATATACAAATCTATCTATATATATATAGCATATACAATATTTTTATATTGGTAAAATTATAAAAATAGAAAGGATATAGATTAAATTATTTGAAGCAATAGCACCAATGCCATAGGGGGGGGGTTGTGACTCCTATACGGAATTAAAGATCTTTAATGGCACCAACACTTTTCCGGAATTAGTACTATTGCATAATAGAGACAATATTTCCACTTTTAAATGAGCATTTATCGACTAATAGGGTATCTTTAAACTAAGTAGTTCCAATTCGTAGAGCACAGCCTTGGATTTTACTGATGCTTTATGCTCAAAAACACAACATAACACGCACAAGCACTAATCGATACACTTAAATAATTGTTATAGCTATATGCATATATAAGTTACATATAACATACCTTTAGGGGTCCATCTAAAGAACTGAATAAAACAAAACTGATGTCGTTAGTACCAGCATGTGCTTGACTGCTATCTGTTGATGTACATGGCTTGGATTGCAAAAAGGTTCTTCAAGCTTTGCCTCTGAGTAAACCGATTCATTATGCTTTGGTTTCCTTGCAAAAAATGAAGAAGTGTTCGTTTTTTTCCCTCTTCCATTGCAAAGAAAACTGTGGTGGTGTTTCTTGTTATGAAGGGAAGAAGGGTTTGCAAGTAGTTGAAATAATACTAACTAGTAGATGGTCATTGATTATGATATTGACATTGTAAGGGTTATGGAAGGCATTGAAAAAATTGAGTACGAGTGGTGAGAAAACTTTTTCAGTTAATCGACCTACGGAAATGAGAATTTGTAGACTTCTCACATGTTGACATTCTGGAGGAAAACATACTGATCTGACATTGCAGATTTCAGCATGTGGAGACCCTATGTATCCCTCTCCTCTTTGGGAACTCAAGGAAAAGGGGTGGGTGGGTCATGTTTTCGTTTCTTTATAGGAAGAAACTGAAAATTTAGTTGTAAAACTTTCAAACTCCTCATCCCATCACGGTTGTGATCTGCGGTCAAGTCTCTGCAACTTGACTGAAAATTAATGTGACAGATTTCCACAAATGTAGCTGCGTTCTGCAAATGTAGCTGCGATCGATTTCTTAATGACACCACACATGGTCAGGAGGATTGTACAAAGTTAGGATGAGAGGTCAAATTTCATTCTCAGAAGAGACTCGAGAAAAGGACTGTGCTTTTCAGATGCTTAGTTTTTGTTACTTTCTTCCCGCCGGTAGGAAGTCGATGTGTTTCCAACTTTTGATGCAACAAGCCGTGTGTGTACACTTGGTAGGTTTCTGTGAAGGTTGCAACTAACCCCGTAGAATTTTCAGGAATAATTGCACTGTCCATTAATTCTATAAATGAAACTTTTTAATGCAAAATTTTTTCAGTAGTGAAAACTCAATGGGGGGTTACAACCCCCATTAACCCCAGTGCGTACGCTGGTGTCCGTTAATGAGGTTTAAAAACTGTATATATTACACACGCGTATTCTTTAATGATATTGTAATTTTGTATTGCTGAAAAAAACCCGCAAAGATTTTTGAGGTAGGAAATTAGGAGAGCATGTGCCCGGTGGCATGCTGGCTGTGCCAGTGAGTTACTTAGCAAGGCATTCTTTTTTAGAGTAAAATCAGGGATAACCGCTGAATGAATGTATTATTACTGCACTATTGAAGGGCCCAGCATGTGTACTTGAGGTGTCATGAACTTGACAAACTGAAATATCTTGAAGCCTTGAACCAAAAAAATAAAAAAAAAATATTTATATATACATATAAATTGAATTTTCACTCTGGAAATTAGACTATCTAATGATGCCAAAATTGACCACCTTCCTCCCTCACCCTGTAGGTAAGGAAGGACCAACATTGAAATGTTAACCCCTTAACTGACGCCGACGTATGTATACAGCTTTCCGAAATATGTTCCTTTGTAATATGCTGCTAATTTTTTTTGTAAAATGTAATGCTTTTTTATTAAAAAAATGTTTAAATGTAGTTTTTATTTTGTTATTTGTTTTTGTTATTTTTTGTTATTTTTAATTTTTTTAAATGTAATTTTTTTGTAAAATGTAAGGCTTTTATTCTGTAAAAGTAAACAGTTTTTAAATAGCAAACCGTGCCTCTGCTTTTCCTCCAATACACCGCATCACTACGCATGCCTGTGCGAAAAATAGTGGCACTGGGGAGCGAATCTCCTAAGTTTTCCTAGGCAGTTAAGGGGTTAAATGAGAAGCTCAATTTTTTATTACACATGCAGATTCCCCAGGAAAAAATATTTTTTCCTGGAAAATCAAATCTGCAGTAAAAATATGGGGGTTCCCATGTTAACATAGTTTTCATTAGAATTATTTTTTTCGATTTACGACAGATGGTGCTGCAATCACGAAACATTAGATTTTGCAATTGTCTTAAGGAATGTGATAAAAAAAAAAAACACCCAGCAATTCCAAGAGGCCTATTCAACTGTGCTGAAATTAAGCTACTCCAACACCCCCCAACTTGTGGGAAAACATTAAATGCTCATGCAAAAATTGATGTAGACACTTCTGCATTGTGTTCAATTATTTCAACAATGGATTAAAAAATGCATTGAAGTTAGAGGACATCGCTTTGAGCATTTAATTAAATAAATAAAACATACTGATGGTGACAAGCAAGGGGATTTACCATAATCCAGCACCCTGTAGAAAACTACGTCCATGTCATTGTTCCTGAGTAGCACTAAAAGTAGTTAATTTGTTCACTGAAAAGGGAGGGAGAGAGGGAGGGGGCAGCTACAATTTAGTGGATTGAAAAGCTTTCAAAAACTATGTAATACCGTGTAAAATTTCCAAGTTCTCCCCTTCCTCAGGGGGAAGGTCAATTTTGGCATCGTTAAATAGACCTTTCGAAACAAATTTGATTTATACTTTTTTTTTATGTGATGTATAGTTTAAGATATTTTGGTTTGTCAAGTTAAATGGGACACCCAGTGAAAGCTTTGTATGGAAGTTACATTGATTTGAAACCTAATTCAGTTTGCTTTAAAGATAATGAATGTTTATAATGAGAATGGCCATTTTAAATTGAATGTTTTTAGGCAACGAAAACAACAAAAAACTAATTTTTCTATTAAAAACAGCTTTAAAAGATTTTAAAACAATCCATTATTTTTTGTACAATAGAAAATATAACTACCAAATTTTTTTTTGTAAAAACAGCACGTTAAAATCATTATATACAATTGATAAGTATATTACAAACAGCAACCTAAAAGAGCTGCACATTAAAATCTAAGTTCATATTAATTTCCTCCAGAATTATTTCGATATTCCATGATAGCTTTCCATATCCTTAGCTCCATTCCCCCTCTGCAAATAAATAACGAAAATAAGATTAAATAAAACGCAAGAAAAAAGAACATTAATACTATGAACATAAACTAATTTTATATTTAGAAATTACTGCAAGAAAATTTTTATTTGACATGTAATCTACAAGAACTTACATATATTCAACTTGATATATAGTGTGATTCAACTTCAACCATGCCTATTCAGAATAATCTGTAGTGTGAGAATTAATACGCCAAATCTCGTATTTAGTATGTACATACTTCAGATTATAGGGGAAGTGATTTTGGAAAACAAAAGCACATCCTGACCATGAATGTATGGAAATTATGGTGCAATTTGCAGAAAGTAAAGGAATTTTCAGAAACCTGGTGGGGTATGATCTATCTCTGGTTTGCCAGAAAGTGCTTTAACTATTAAGCTACAGATGACCTGTCATTCCCCTTCCTGAAAGCATATTTGAACTTTTCGTTGTGGACTGGTTATTTTCAGAAAATGGGCTGTGCCGTGACTGTGATTTAAATACAGATGAGACCAATTTTTTGAATACGCAACCATTGGAAAACATGACTTATAAGGTTTTAGAAATGATTATTTCTTTCATCCTAACTAGGAATGTATAGAAATTATGGTGGAATTGACTCGCAAAATTTCTGTATATGTAAGGTTAGGATGAAAGAAAAAATCATTTCGTAAACCTTGTAAGCCATGTTTCCGAATATTGCTTATTAAAAAAATTTGCCTTCGCTGATGATTAAATCACAGTGCAACCCATTTTTCAAAATAACTGGTTCACAGCGAAAAGCTTAAATACACTCTCAGTAAGAGGAATGACAGATCACCTGTAGCTTACAAGGACCCCCTTACCCCCAGCGCTCACATGCCGAATCTAACGAATTTAATTCAGTCATAAGTACACACCATAAGAAAACTAATACGTGAAAATTAGCAGACATCTCCTCAGATTAACGCTAAAAATAATAAATAAAAAATGAGTTTAGGTTGACAAAAGGGAAACTTTATCGCCATTTGGCGCCTTCTAATTTCTTTCATAAATTCCTCAGAAAGTATTCAAACAATGTTAAGTTTATTTATAGTCTGTTCCATGTTATCCTCATACGGATAAATAGAATGCAAGCGATACTTTGTGACAGAATTTTTAAAATAAAAATAAATGATTCTTTTATGCACAAACCGAATTGCAACTTGCAATGTGATTATAAAAATTAAAGTAAATTGTTTTCTGATGTGACTTTCAGAAATAAAATAAAAATAATATAGAACTTCAATTTAACAAATAGAGAAAAAAATAACTTTACAGCTACTTCAAAATCTAATACATTTAAATCCAATAAGTTAACGCAATCACTGTATTGCTGGACGCATTCTAAGCTTTTAGAATATCTTGTCGCATTCACTTTTAAACTTTTTCAACGAACTAGCTACCTCGCCATGTAATGCCAAAAGTGTTGCAATTGGTGCTATTTTAACTACTTTTTAATATTTAATTTCTCGATTTCTAGGGGGAGATAGCTGCTAATTTTCACACATTAAGGTTTTTATGATGGGTACATTAAGCTGAATCAAATCAGTTAGATTCAGTGTGTGAGTTCCATGGGGTTTCCTTGTTAGTGGTTAGAGCACTTGTAGGACAAACAAAAGATGTGGGATCGTACCCCACCAGGTTTCCTAAAATTTCTTTTCTTTTTGCAAGTTCTTGCACTATAGCTTAAAACCTTACAAATTGGGGGAAATGTGATTCTTATGCATGGGAAGATATTTCTATAGCATACAAGTCATAAGATAATAGTTTTTATTTTGTCTGAACTTACAAAGTAATTATATTAAAATAACAAAAAAGCTGTTGTAATGCTTTGCACATACAGACATCTCTTAACATCCTGGAAAGACAGACTAACACTATGTATTGTAACACACGGCTCATCTTTGTTTTATGACGGAAGGGCAGTATAGGTCATGCTGTGTTGAGGCACAATTTTCCGAGGAATCCAAACTTTTGTTGCCTATGATACCAAACCCCAGAGACTATGGTGGGCCAAAAAAAGGGAATCTGTGCTTTGGCACAAGGACAGTGAAAGTCATGCTGTGCTGGAAGATATAGTTTTCTGAGGAATCAAAACCACTTAAGGCCTAAAGAATCGAACTCCAGATTACAATGAGCAGTTAGTTGGGAAGTATTCCTTTTTGGTATCGTGGGGAGTCAAACATGAGATAATGGCATGCTAAGTAATTTTGTTATCACCATACCACAACAGGGCCTACCATTGGAATTGAATCCAGGTTAATGGAATAATAAGAGACAAAATTTGCACTACAGATAATTCAAACGATGGGCTTGATATTTATTAAATAAAAAAACTTAGTACAAAAATCCATCAACAGGTGGTGCTAGAGCAGAGATGGCATTTATTTACATAAATTGAACAAATGAAACATCATTCGCGTTATAGCGCATGCCTATTGACATTATTCGTTGGATAAGAAAGAGGTGGATTGTGCACGAGCATTAGTTACTTATCTGCACACAATGCCCACGTTACAAGAAAAAGCTGTACTGGTAAAGTTGTCCCTACCAGAACCAATGAAACCCTGTTTCAGTTGTCAAAAAATCTCACCATATGAAGCAGATAGGAAGAGTATTTAACGTCTCTGTGTTCCCTACGCAAGATGATACAGAAATTTGAAAGAACTGGACAACTTGGCGTTCTTCCGGGTAGAGGATGAAAGAGAGTTTAGCATGCTTGCATGGTAGATATGGCAAACAGCAGTCATGGAAGATAGTGGTCAATTGCCACATGGTAGTGTGAGTGTGCTAGTTATTTCCCGTAACGTGGATATGCCATATTCCGCAGCATTTTTCCCATACAAAAACCAAGCATGTGCACCAATTGCATGAAGGGAACTCAGAGAGTCATAAAACCTTTGCACTTCAGTTCCTTTCTTGCATAGTAGTTGATGTCACTTGGCTATGGAACATTCTGTGGACTGATGAAGCCCACTTTTGCCCCAATGGCCAAGTTAGCACCTACAATTGTCACGTTTGGACAGTAGAAAACTATCATGCTAACCAGGAAAAACCTTTGCATCCTGAACAAGTAAAAGTATGGTGTGGTTCTACGTCCACTTTTATAAGTGGGTCGTATTTTTTTATGAGGTAACAGCAAATGAAATCTGAACCTGTTCTGTCAATGGAAAAAGGTACAGTGATATACTGAGAGATTTTGTAATCCCATAACTTCAACAGCATGAATGCTTTCAGGACATCATATTCATACAGGATGGCACACTTCCCCACATTGCTCATCCTGTACAGCAACAGCTAAGACAGTATTTTACAGATGCAGGGGTGACCAGCCTTAATTTCCCTACAGCAAGTCTTCTTCGCTCACCGAATACCACTCTGTGCGACTTTTAGTTATGGGGTTTCTGGAAGGACATCATTTACCATAGAGGACCTGCATCAGTGCCAGATCTGAAGGACAGCATTCGGCGCCATGTTCTGGATATTCCAGGAGCCTCACTACGTCCAGCTGTGGAAAATATGGTTCTGCAATTAGAGTACAGTGTTCAAAATGAAGGGAGACATATGGAGAAGTTTTAGGGATACATATCAAACATTTATATGTGTGCTCCGGTGTCACCTATCGATGGATTTTGGTACTAAATTTTTTTTATTTAACGTATGTCAAGTACATCTTTTGAATTACCCATAGTGTAAATTTTCTTCATTTGGAGTAGTAGAACACACTCCAGAGTTCTCTGAAGTGGGAGACTTATTTCCCGCTAACCCTGCACTTTAAATTTAAAAACTGTTTTAAAAATCATGAGTTTATGAAAAATTTTCGTTACTTTTGATTGGTTGGTTGTTTGTTTTTTATGGTGCAAGGGTCATTCTGCTCCAATCACGGTTTTGTTACTTTTGTTTTTAAATTACAGTTTTATATATGTACAGTTTACAGTAGAACCTCCGTTATTTGATAACTTTTCATCCACAACCCTCTGTTAACCAGCATACTTTTTGATAAAAATTGTATTTCTTTAGCAATAATTGTACGAATTGTAGCAAACTAAACTTTATTTTAAATCTTTGTGAGATGTTTTAAATAAATAATTTCAATGTAAAAAAAATAAATAAACCAGAAACTGTATTTCTTTCGAGAAACATTGATAGGAGAAGCATATATATATATATAGCTGATGAGGAGTCTAATGTAAATTGCTTCTTTTCTATGGTTAGAGAAGTGTTGTGTTTTCATCCTTATAAACTCAGCTACTAACTGGAACTGAACAATGTTGACATTCTAGAAGCATTTGTTTTAACATGCCTGGCATAGACAAGGTATAAGGGGATTGGTTATGGGATATTGAATCACAATTTAATGCATATAGAACAACGAACACTCAAAATTTTGCATCTAAGCTAGAGAACATCCATGCATCTCAACAAGTTTTCTAACATTCACCTAAGGCAATAGCATGGATAGGGTTTACAACCACTAAGTTTTTGATTTACATGTTTTTCTTTACAGAAATCTACTCAACCAAATTTACAATCATGGTAACTATACCACATCATCAAAACAGTTTAACCATTCTATAACTATAGCATAGAGGGTACCAGAGGGCAATTTTTATGTAAGATGAACACCTCCCACAACAGACATGCTGTTCGGTAACTGCTATGACGTTTCACGCGTAGGCATACGCAGAAAATTCATAAGAAGAGGGTTATAGGTTCAGTGGGGGGGAGGGTTGCGGAGCTATAACTCATATATTCCTACATTAAATATACAAAATTTCATTACAATCGGGGGTTACAACCCCCATCAACACCCCCTGCGTACGCCAGTGGTTTCACAGAAGATAAAATCATTAGTTACTCACTCAGCAAAATAATTATTATATTCAACAAATATTAATCTCTATAACTTTAAGTTTTGTGATAGGTTACCATAGAAACTTGACATATTGAGAATTATCTTTCATCTTGCAGATTTGAAGTCTTGAATCGTACATCTTTACAAATTAGTATGTCCTGCCATAAAGAACCTTGTTCAGAAGCATTAATTTTTGTTCCAGCACTATGGCTAATAAACCGAACATAGACTCTCATCACTTTTGAAGCTTCTATAAGCTCTCTTTGTGAAATGTATAATTACCAATTTTACCACATTCCCTAGTAAGTTTCGATTGTGACATTATAAACATCATAATCATCTTTCAGAAATGAGTTACTTTTTAAAGCAGTAATCTTTTTAATGGATATGCAAGGAAAGTCTATGCCAACATTTCAGATTTTGTCTAATATCAGTTACAAAGTCTGCAAGGTTGCTACGAAATATTAACCATTTGCATATATCACTATGACACTTTTGCATGCAAATTTTCAGGAAAAATTAAACAAGTAGTTCTATATATGCACTTTTACTCAGTGTACACAATTTCAATATAAAAAGACAACAAATAGCAATGTCTCAGAATATTTTAATTATTAATACAATTTTTACTTCCAGTATTTATAAAAAGATTAACACTAATGCATAGATAATCATCAATACAAAATGCGCATTCGTAGGTAATTTCGCAATCGTTTGTGGTTTTACGGCTGAAAGACTACAATGGTCATGCTGCACCGGGACCTACAATTTTCTGAGGAATCTGAACCTCTTAAGCCCTAGGGAACCAAACCCTGGACTACAGTGAGCAGTGCGATCTTTATGAGATCTCTGAGTAAGCGTTCTTTGCACTGTTGGGAGTCAAACCCGGATTAACAGCGCACTAGGCGAACGTGTTACCACACTGCGCCACCGCAGGGTGCAACTTTGCAATAAATGAGTTGACAAAGACAAAGGTTACCAAAAACTCATTAAAAAGTATAACAAATTAACTATATACAGAAAACATGAAATATACTTACTTCAGAGACAACCGCCTAAGATCATCTCGGGTCATTAAAAGCAGTACATCATCTTTTGAATATTCTTCACTAATGAACTGCCAGAAATATTACAATACAATTACATGTGTATCATTATTATGATTATTACATAAATACAGGGTATGCACAAAAGTTCATAAAAACTTTAAAAAATCGTAAAAAAAAGAATAAATGATAAAGAGGAGCAGTTCGCACAAAAGGGTTTCTAGAAAATCGAATTTTTTTTAGTAGCAAAAAACAATTTTAGTTCAAAAAGTCACCTGTCGACTTTTTGAAATCGATTTTCAATATGACCTCCAGAGTATTCTATGATAGAACTAAGAAGACTCCCACCGACAGTGATAGCAGCGTAAAGCATGTCGGGATGGATACCAACACAATACAGTTCATTTGTCAGAACACAATATAATTTGTTATACACAGGCATATTAATTACATAGTATTCTAATGGGAAACCAAATCACTAAAGGCCGACAAGGCCTAAAGAGGTGATTGGATCCAGAGGAAAAAAAAATGAAGTAAAAAAAAAAACCTAAATCAAGAAAAGTCAGAGAGTCCAATCAACTATATCCAGATTAAAATTATGTAAAATATTGTTTACGCAAACGTCTAAATTTGGAGAACAACCTAATTCCCCTGACATGGCACGGAGGGTTGTCCCATAGCTTAATTCCAGTATAACCTATATTCATCTTCATTTAGTTCTAGCCTTTGGAGTTCTCTAAGTATTTTTATTTCTGGTATTATGTGAAGACGAGTTTAAATAAAAGTGAATTAAATTTGGAGGGTTATTATTATATATTACATAAAACATAAACCAAGTTTATGTTTTATGTATGTTTTGAAAAGTCATAATCCTGAGACTTTGTTTAGAGTAGATAACTATACATTTTCATACATTTTTTCTGGAGGGCAGTAATTCGCTTGACTTGACATGATAGGGTCGGATCCCATACAAGTGCACAGTAATACGGACGTGTGTATATAAAGCCATAATATAGAGTATTTAATACCTCATATGGTAAAAAAAATATCCTTAAGTCCTCAGTACACTTATGAACCTACTAACCTTTTGTACAAATATTATCTATGTGTATATTCCATTTCAAATCACGTTGAATGGTTATTCATAGGAATTTGGCAGAAGTTACGTTGTCTATTTTGGTTCCTTTCAGGTTAATTGTAGGTAAATTTATATATCCATTTTTTTATGGAGAAATATACATTTAGTTTTGTCAGTATCAAGTAAAAGATAATTGTCCATGAACCAATTACTGCATCTGTCCAATATGACATTTGCCTTTACTGATAACACAGGTCTGTAATGAAATTTTTTTCTTCGAAGTTAAGGGTGTTCCTTATGTATTTTTGGATGCTGATTTCAGGGAAAATACTTAAAAAATTCTATCACGTACAGTTTTGACACAAATCGAGAATTTCTGTCTGGTTGCCTACCTACTAGGTGGTGCGCTACTATAAAAATGTGTCAAAGTAATATTTTTGCTTAGAAAAGAGGTATTTTATCTCACCAATAATAAATTGAAACGTAAAAAGTAGAAAAATGTTATCAAAAAGTCAAACGCATAAATGACATTATAAATCAAAGAACGTTTAAAAAAATTATTCAATGTAATAAACTATAAGTATCTTGGAGCTTTTAGATCCATAATGGAACATAATAAGAATGCAAGACTTAAGGTAAAAGATTGGAGACTCTTCATTGGCTCATCACAAAGAAGTTTTAAAGCTGTCCTCTGCCACAACGGCAATAAATATGCTTCTATACATGTTGGCCATTCAGTTCATTTGGAAAAGAAGTATGAAAATTTAGACTTGACCCTGACCAAGCTTGATTACAAGGAATATGAATGGACCATCTGAAAGTGCTTTCCATGATCCTTGGTCAACAGGTTGGCTACACTACGTACGTACCCCTGTTTCCTCTGCAAATGGGACAATCATGCAAAAACCAAGCACTGGAATCAGAAGGTGTAGCCAGAAAGCTAAACACGGGGGGGAGAATGTGCACTTCGAATCTTTGGTGAACCCAAAAAAAGTACCTCTGGCTCCATTTCACATCAAACTTGACATCATAAAGAAGTTTGTGAAATTCCTGTCAAAAGATGGTGATACTTTCAAGTACTTGGCAAGTAAATTTCCAGAGATGCCAGAAGTGAAGCGGAAAGAAGGGGTTTTCGTCAATCTTGACATTTGAAAACTCATGACAGATGAAATCTTTGAAACCAAAATGGGAGGCATTGAAAGATGGGCTTGGAAATCATAACATACATTGGCTATGCCATAACATACATTGGCAAATTTTCTCAACAATGCCACATTCATGCCCTTCTGTGGCAAACTAGGTTCCCAGACCTTGAACCAACTGAGAATTGATTTTTGTGCTCTACAATGCAAGGACAGTTACAATCATGTTGCATCAGGACTTATAGTTTTCTGAGGAATCCAACATTTTTTTTTACCCAAGGAATCAAAACTCAAACTGTGGATCTGTTAAAAGAGAGACAGAGAGTGAGAAAGCACTAAATACCTACTGCAATTAAACTTAGATTATTTGCATGGTTGCTAAATATGTTATAACAATGACATCAAAGTATGAGAATGTGATATTCTGAGGACAGTTGCAATGATCATGGAATTTGGGTGAACTAGGTGAATAATTATAGAAGATCTGTCAGAATTTGCCACAGGACAACATTTGATTGGTACGTAACTCCATTGTACTGTTTATTGGCTTGTATAACCAATAAAGGAGGGTTTTAACCATTATGTTTCGACTTATACATAATAAAAAGTCATTATGAAAGGAAACTGTTATGTATTGTGACAGCAATTATCTAACGGGCCAACAGATGATGCCATGTTACTTGATGTTAGTTGTAAGGCAGATACTGGATGACAGTAGTACCAGATAGGCTGTTGCTACAGCAACTTGTGCTAGATTGTAATCCATGTTAATCTTGAGATGGTTGAAAGCAATTCACATGGAATGTACTAAATAATATCATACAGAAACATATCCGTTTCATCATGTATCTGTTCACATTGTGTGTATGAAGTTTTATAGCAATAAAACACTTTCTTTGGGCTGTATTTTTTGTAACAAAGTGCACTTTAAGATTATTTAAATATCCTTTTTATATTAATATTTGGATACTTTACATAGGTGTGTAATCACACAGGTCACCTGTCAAATTAAAAACATTAAAATAACACACTTTCTGAATGGAGATATCATCTGCGCCTAGTGATTTCAGCCATTCTACTAGTGCTTGATGATCTGATGATTGCAAATTGGAACAGGTTTCTAGAAAGGGAAAAGAAAATAAAAACCTATGAAATAGGATTATGAACACAATGAAGTATTAATGATAATCATTGATATCATATAAAGTTAAAAATGGCTTAATTATTACTAAAGTCAGATATAATCACTGTAGAATAATAAAAAGAATAAATAAATTCTTCCATTTAAACATTAAAAAATTTTCTGCAGCTGATATGTTTTCCCATGTAACAAATTTCAGAAATAGAAGTTAAACACCTGAGTTTTTGGATTTTTCCAATTATCGAAACAAAGTGTTCATTGTATGATGGTCATCTTGGACCGATATCTTGGACAAAAGGCAATATGGGACCAGAGAGGACTTTTGGGATTTCATTACCTATGTCATGTGGAGTGAAACTTGAAATTTCATTTTTTTTTAGAATTATCTCATTTAAAGCCTTTCTTTGGTCTACATTTACTGACCGGTATATCACTATAATAATCAAATACTCAGCTTTTTATTCATGATCTTTAAACTGCTACTGAAATATATTAACATTTCACCTCTTTAAATTTTTTAAAATAGATACATAATTCTGATTAATACAAAATTGGGTCGGCCCCCCCTTTTTTCAGATAAGCAAAAGTCCAGCCTAACAGGTGAAAAAGAACGAACTAATACAACCAAATTTTTTGTATATTTTGTTCTTATTATGTTCAAGCCTAGAATTTGTATTGGTTTCTTCTTAAAATCAGAGTATACTACAAACAAATGAGCCATCTTGCCGAAAATATTAAAAATGCATCTGTTTAAAAATATATGCAATAGGTAATTTCGTTTAGGCTACGTTGGGATAATCCAAGTTCCACTGTAGCTGTAATATATGCTACCATGATCACACATATTTCTAATATTAAATCACTAACATACTGTACAGAAGTTTATATTTAAATAACTATAATTCCAATATCAACATGTTAACTTATACAAAATCTAATTAATGAATTGTTTTATTTTTATAAAACTGAATTAAATCATTTTACTTTGTTGTTTCTAAAATTAAATTAATATCAATACACTATTACAATCTTTGTAGGATAAAAAAGTTTATGACAGAACTCTAAGTTTTTTTTTAATTCCCTTACGCATTTCAAGTAAGAGTACTTAATTAGCAAAATTTTGCAACATACATAGAAGACGCCAATTCAGAAAAATTAACTGTACCTAACACTAATTTTTCTAACGAAACAATACAGAGTTTCACCAGGAGATTCCATAACAAACAGTTATTTCGACACTGGCGTAAGGTTTAAAACACGACGCTTCAAGCAGTTGGCCCCGTGTCGTGTTTTTTTTTTAAACCTTACGCCAGTGTCGAAATAACTGTTTGTTACTAATTTTTCTTTTCAACATACTTCTCTTAAACTGAAAAATGGTTGTAAAAACAAAAGTAAATATATAATTATAGAAGTAAAAATTCAGGTTCTTAATTTCCAAATCCCATGAAACCAATCACAACAATAATCTTAGATTAATTTTCACAACAAGAGGAAAAAATGAATTAAAAGATTTCAGTGATTATAAATAAATAAATTGAAATGGCCCTTCATAATTAAAATGGTTCCGTTAAAACTGTCATATAAGAAACAGTACTTGCTGGGGATTTGTAAACGTGAAACCTTCAAGGGGGCATTCTAATGTATAAATTATCTGCTTGTGTATTCTTATGTTGCAAATGTATATCAGTATAGTTGGTTGGTTCAATTTCTATGACACAAGGACAAAAATGGTGATTCTGTGCCAAACAAGGTGAGACACTACATGCAGTTTCAAGATGAAAACAAATTAACACTATAATGGTAGAAATGTATTAAAAGTATATTGAAAGGAAACAAGGTAAGAAAATCAAACGAGATTGAAAAAAACCAACAATATTGGATAAAAAAATTAAAAACGATTTCATGATTAAAAGAATTGCATAAAATGTCACAAAGGGTAAAATTATTTTGGTTAAAAGCTGATGAACGTTGCTGGTTAAAATTTATGCAAATGGTTAAATGCAAAACATTAAATGGTTTACTATACATAGCACATATTGGGGTGTCTTCTACTTTTAAGAGATGTTAATGGGAGAAATGTGCGCAGCCGATGCTAAATCTAGTCACAACAACCTCTTTTCAACGTTCAGTCCCATAGCTAGACTACCACATTTCAATTTGTGCTTTGATGAGATGTTGTTTATTAAAAACTTGCTCGTTCTATTTCAACTGCCATTTTTTGTATAGATGGGTTGAGACATAAGTGTGAAAATCTTGGAATAGAATGGTTCGACTATCAGATCTTTTAGTTGCTGTTTTTGCAGCAAAATTCATCTATTTGTTGCCAAAAATACCAACACACCTGAAACCCAACAAAATTTCCCTCTTTATATCCACTAGTTGTTTGTGAATTATGTGGATTCCAGAGTGGTGTGGGATTTTGAATGAAAGCAGGCTCTGCAGGACACTGAGTGATCTAGTACACATAACAGGGAAGGATGTTCGGTATCGATTTTGCCATCATGGTTTTTGAAATTTCCAATCCGCTAGCAGCACTTTCTAACCTCATGATAAAGGTTGGAATACATAAGAGATGAGCATTGAAAAGTGAAATGAAACATGTTTGATGAAGTGTTGGTGACACAGGATGGTCTTTGAGTGAGAGAATTTTAAAATAATAGTTGCGAGATGAACGTTGGAGACGTAGAATTAATGGAGGTTTCACGGCTTCAGTCTATAAGCTAGCGACTGCAAAAGTCTGAAAGGCCCCAGTGCATTGTTGTAGACCCTCATGATAGATAGGGTCAATTTGTTTTAGAAATTATTTGTATGCGAAGTTGTAAATAGGACAGCAATAATTAAATTTGGAACGGATTAATGCTTTATACAATCTCAGCAATGAGCATTGGTCTGGGTCTGCTCCCCAGGATGTGTGAGACAAAACCTTGGTGATGTTAAGAGCTATAAAACACATCACCACACTTTCACACGCCACAGATGTCTGATGTGGAATCGCAATGTTAGAGAATGGTCAAAAATAACACCAAGTAATTTTGTCTCCTGAACCACTCAGATAACATTTCCCATTTAAAGCTCCAGATGTAAGTGCAAACCACGTGTGTGAAAAAATGTACAAAAATGTATTTTTGTGCTGAGAAATGACAGCCATTGTTGTGTGTCCATTCTATTATTTCATTTGAAGTCAACTGAAGCTGTCCCTCAATCAGGTTTATACTGTCTTCTCTGCAAGAAATTTGCAGGTCATCAACATATGAAACTTTTACAGTGATGCGGAGGTCTTAACCACACCATTCAATCTCAGGATAAAAAGAATAGGATTTAAAACATAGCACTGGGGAACACCTTGTTCTTGTGAGACATTATGAGAAGTATATCAGTATAAAAATCCGTGCACAGCAATTGTCAAATTTTTTTTTGGTAAAACTTCTACCAGGAGACAGAAGAGCCTTAAGTTAGAATAAGCCAGTTGCTCAGTTATTAAAGGGCAGAAGAGTTATTTTTAGTAATGCACATGTTTTAGTTCAAATCAATTTTGGAAGCTCCTGTTGTTTCATTGATCAGTAAATTATCTGTCATTGCTGCTCTTTCTACAAGGATGTTCGAAAGCCAAAAATAGTGCATCCTTTTCCGTCTCAATTAGACTGAAACCAGGGCTGTGAACTGGTTATTGCTATGTCCACTGGCCTTGATTACTTCTAAATTTATGCCATTGTGCAGGACCATGGACCTCAACATAATCTCTTTGTGAAGTATCTTTCCGTTATTTATGATTTATGCATTAAATATAGAACTGTTCGAAGAAACGAATAAAACTTTAATTTTCTGGACAGTGTTAACCTTACTGATGAATTTTAGATAACCTATTGGAGGATATTTCTATTAAAAAATATTTAAATCTAACGATCTGTGAATAGAATAGTCAGCTAGCCAAATTAATTATCTTACAATGTAATCTATTTCTAAGTGTCTCATTATTGGGTTTTTAGGACTACATTGCCATTTATTGTGTAAGTTATGGCGCTAGTAGTTATTAGCTGTTCTATTTAGGTTTATGTGAAAGTTAAATACAGAAGTTCGTCCCGATACATGAAATAAAAGTATCCTATCCATCCATCCATGCAAGATCCGCTACATTCGGTAAGTTGTCTGTTATCCTGATGCTGAAGTGTTACATGTTGGGTTCCAACAATGATGTATATAAATACTGGCAGACCCCAGATTTTCGTATTACGCTATCCAACAAACGGTTGGAGGTAACACAGAGACCAAGTTGTCCCGCTAGCTACTGTTAAATTGCTGTGTATTGACCCCCTGATACGAAATTGTTTTAATAAATGCATAAATGTGAATCAATGCCTGATCTTTTTATAATGATGTCAGTTTATTATTCCAAAAATTTAAAGTCCATGTAAGGGAAAAAACAGTAATAAAGTTTACCTTGATTAATATACTGTGTAACACCAAAATTTGAAATCGAATTTGGAGGAATTTCTTCCATATGGGTTGGGAGAATCCTGGAAAGACAAACATTGATTTAAGATATAATTGTGAGAACAAAGCACTAAAAGAAAGGAATTCGAAGATCTTAATATGTTATACAACATCACATTTAAGAAATTTAAAAGAATTATATTTAAGATAGTTTGAAGAAGAAAAAAGAAAAACATTCTTAGACACTGTGCAAAGGTCTTCTAAAGCATATTTAAATGCTTGCGCTGTAGTATTTTCCTGTTAAATTCTCAATGTTTGGAAAACTTAATGAAATTGCTCCATTACTTTATGGCTTGGACGTTTCTTAGGAGCTATCACTATTAAAACATAATTTTTTTCCTTACTTCTTTGTTTTCAGTTTGGTTTAATATTCATATTAATAAGTTATACTCAGATGTACAAAAATAGAAAACTTTACTTGAAAACAGAACATATGTATGTATATTGTTTTAAATAGAAGTGTATACAAGTCATTATTATACCTTATCACAGGGTTTGAAAAATACCGGGCACCAGGTCGCCATGGTGACCAAAAAGTTGGAACTGGTGACCCTAACTATTCCTTACATTATTCTTTTTTCTTTCTGAGTGATGACTGAATAGATGTAATCGGTGGGGAAGGGGGCTTTAAAATAGGGGCAACTATGCCCTTTTAAAAAGGGATTTTTTAATAAAACATGGAAAATGAAAAAGGAGAATGGATAGAGGTATTTATGGACTGTGAATGGTAAAATTAAATTGTGAAAAAATGTACATAGTGATATAATAATAATTAAAAAGTATAGTGATCTTGATAATTTGTATTGATATTATATATAGAACTCTGCTATAATTTATTGCCCATTACTGGAACCGACTACAAAGATCCATGCAAGCAGAAACATGACAGGAGAAGCTCCTTCTCCTCTCACCAGATGCTATTAGATCTAGCTAATTTATAGCATGTTTCGACCAAGGGCAGACTAGGCCGCCAGTGCACCCTCGTGGGAGATAGGATTTGCACCTTTGAATAAACGAGGATGCGTTCTCATATAATGAAAGTTTCATCTCTATTGTAATTATTGATTATATTGTAAAAGTTTCGAATCATAATAAATCTCATATAATAAAAGTTTATATCAAGTTTCTTTTATTATATGCTCAAATAGCAGCCTAGAAAAAGGATGGGGGCTCCGGACCCCTTTTCCAATACATCCTTGACTGCTTGATGGTGACTTCAAATTAAGACCATGATCTATGAACGATGATCGCAAACTACGAACTAGATCCAGGGGTGATTGTAAGTCCAAACCAGATTCCCTGAACATACCAGAAAATTCCCTGAAAAGTTACGTAATATTTTTGGTAAAAACACTGATTTCCGAAGGAATATAGAAAATTATAAGAAATAAAATGAAATTTTTGTAATTAAAAAAAAAAAAAAATCCCGGAAAAGGCAAGTTGAAATTCCCAGAACATAATCACCCATGTAGATCGCGAATGAACTATGGCGAAGAACGGTAGTTCGAAAAAAATCTGTACTAACGGATCATTTTTGTGAATGTTCAAAAAGACCCGTTTGTTCACGAATGATTCATCTTTACCCTAGAAGCTGCGCCTGCGTAGATCGTGAAGGGTTCTCGAGGAAATCGCCTTGAGAAGAAAAAGGCAAAATGAGTATTTTTCTTTAGAGACCGTCGTAAATATAAACATTTTTTAAGGACCGGAAATAACAAAATAAAATAAAATAAAAAAATAAATAACGATAGAAATAAAAAATAGGCACTTTTCAAGCACTTTTTACGGGCCTTAGAAACCAAAATAAAAAATCAGCACATTCTAAGGTTTTTAAGCACCGTACGAACCGAGTTTCTGGCACACTTACAGCACAGCGGTACGTAGACGACATTCTACGACCGGTTGTGTTACCGTTCCTTTTGCGACACCCTGGACTTACGTTTCAACAAGACAATGTCCGGCCGCACACGGCACGTGTTGCTATGAATTGTCTTCAAGCTTGCCCAATACTTCCTTGGCAATCTAGGTCTCCTGATCTCCCTTCCATAGAAGAGCATTGTGATGCTATGGGAAGGTGATACACCCAACCATCCCGGGATGTTGACGATTTATTAACAGTTGGAGACATTTGGCAAGAAATTGACAGGACACCATCGGGATCTTTATCCAGTTGTATGCCTTGGTGACAGCTTGCATCCAGGCCAGAGGTGAACCAACGCCTTATTGACTTCTTCCCTTTGTAACGGTCAAACTCTGCAATAAATCATTCAATTTTTCAAAATTTTAATCATTCATTCAAGATAGTTCCTGTAATTCCTTTGCAGACAGAAGTGTAACTTATATTGCATCTGAAGCGTTACATTTTTTTTTCAAATTCTTTAAGAGTTGTGCCTCTTTTATATTGTATGGACTTAATATATCAGGTGATTGCAAAAGGTTGTGCCCAATTTTCATAGATGGTGCAAACTGTACTGCATGGTGGAGTTCTGGAGTTTTTAATTGGTCATGCTGTATGCACTGATTAGATGATAGTGTCATGTGTCAGTTTAGCATCAGACATCATTCAGGTAAGTCGATTTGTGTGCAAGAGAAATTTTTCAAAATGGAAAACGAAAAGGCACATTTGAGGAATGTAATGCTATACAAGTTTCGGAAAGGCGTGAGTGTTAGGATAAAAAAAAAATCAGAGTGTTTACTTGAACAGTGCTCCTACTTTCCGGACAGTTAAAAAAATGGTTTGGAAGATTTCGAAATGGTGCTTTTAACGTGGAAGATAAACTCCGCTCTGGACGGTTTTCCAGCATTGATGACAACACTGTATGTGCCTTGGTGGAAAAACCCGAGGATTACAACTAAGGATATCACCGAGATGATGAATATGGGGAATTTGACCCTATTTCGTCATTTAAAAAAATCTTGGATACATTTCCAAGCTCGAAGCATGGGTGCAGCATATCTTGATTGAAAGGAAAAAGCTGAATCGAATGAATGTGGCCATTTCTGTCCTTGCATGCAATGAAAAAGAACCTTTTTTGGATCGAATGGTAACAGGCAATGAAAAGTGGATTCCGTACAACAATGTACAGTGGGAAAGGACCCGGAGAAAGAACGTAAAAGTGCAGTACTCGTCGCAAAAGCTGGCCTGCATCCAATGAAGGTGTTGCTGTGTGTTTGGTAGGATTACAGGGGAAGTATTAATTCTGAGCTACTCCAATGCGAGGAAACAATTACGACAGACAAATACTGTAACTTACTAGACTCAATGCCATTATTTAAAAAAAAATCCAATTTTGGCCAATTGACAAAGCACCATTTCCTATCACAATGCCAAGCCACATGTTGCCCAACAGAAAATTGCAGGACTTGCAGTGGAGAATTCTGAAGCACCCACCATATTCTTCAGATATTGCTCCTTTGGATTTCTATCTGTTCCGATCTTTCCAGTTCAGTTTGAATGGCAAAAATCTTAATTCTGAGGAAGCTGTCAAAAACAACCTCATGAATTTTTTTCAAGGAAAACCAAGCTCTTTCTTCAAAAAATGGGATTCACAAGCTTGTAGATCATTGGAAAACATTTGTAGAGAACAATAATGAATATATAATCGATTAATAAAACTGTATTCTTTAAAATTTAACATACTGCAAATCAATAAAATAAATAGACCGCAAGAAGGCATCTGGTACACTGGCTGCATTCGTTTGAGATCCCATATTTTTGTGTATGTTTTTTCAAATAATCAGAGTTTTTTCATATACGGTTGGTTTATTAATCATTGTATTTGGATAACATCAATGGTTGACTGAAAATGTTAGTTTGACTAATAATAGCTTCATTTCTGGATGCACTGCTCTCGATGGAAGGCGTGTTCTTCATTACGCCGCTTTCATTTTGACGTTTGTGAGTACGGATTTGGTTTCTAACTACTAAAATTGATTTATTTTCATGTGATACTTTGAGGGAATCATTTTTTTTTCTGCATCCATCGGGTAAGCTGGATATTTTGATTTGTCTAACTAATGGTAATATTATAATCTATTTATGCCACTGAACCACCATTTTGTCTATTTACAATATCAAGTGTTTCCACCGAAGTTGCCGTTCTAGCTAGTTTTCGTTATTCTGGCTAGTGATCAGTATTGACTGACTTAATTTTTACCTCTTATTTATAATGGATAAATGTGACAATTGTTCTGGAGACATTCTGGCCAAGGAGGACCTTATTCGATGTGGTCAGTGTGATAAAAACGGACATTTTTTCTGTGCTGGGATTTCTGAAAATGAATTAAACAAATTGACAAAACAGTAGAAGTCAAAATGGAAGTGCACAAGTTGTATTAGTCATGGGCCCTCCTGTCCTGAAGTGCATGTGGAGGGAGGAGCACCCGACTCCTCCATGCTACTATCTGAGATGAGGGCAATGAGGGAGGATATCACTTGTCTCTTTCATTTGATTGAGATAGTCCAATCTTTCTCAGCATTTTTTGAATCAACAACAAAAAAAAAGAGATCGGTGAGCTTAGAGCTGAGGTCGTTAGCCTTCGTGAGGAGCGAGAGACCTTTTCTCGAGAAAATGAACTATTACGGAACGATATTGAAAAGCTAAAGCGGGCACAGATTGACATGGAACAGAAGAACTTTAATGTGGAAATCCAAGATTTTCTTGAGATGCTAAATGAAATTGCCTTGACATTGTTTTGGGTATCTGTCGATATCTTGATGTTTCAATCACCCCAATGGTATAGTTAATTGTCACTGGGTTGGAAAACCACCTGTTGAGGACGCAAAACTGAGAAAAATTGTGATCAGATTTTTCTCTGAGATTTCTAGAGAGAGGGTAATTTCAAAAATGAGAACAATAAAAAAACTGACTGCTAATGAAACTGGCTTGGTTAATGAAGATGTTAGAATTTATGTTAATGAACATTTATCTCTGTACTATGCCAGACTGTTTTGTTTGGCTCAATAGTTCAAAGTGGTTATAAATTTGTCTGGCACAGACATGGGAAAATTTATTTGAAGAAAGACGAAACCGCAAACCCATTTTTTATTTCCTCGGAGGGGGGATCTCCCCAAGGTTTCTAGATGACTTGGGCCGATTTAGCCACTCGTTCTACTTTGATTTTTATAGTTGATGACCTGCGGTTACTGACACCTACTGTATTTGACTTTTCTTTTTTTGAACATTAACGTTAGAAGTTAAGCCTTGAGAACAGAATGTATATCTGGGTTTTTGGAAGTCATCTTTCTGAAATCGGACTTTTTATGTATTATGGAGACTTGGTTCAGTGGTAATTCCCCTATTGACACTACTGATTATCGTGTATATAGTGTTGTCTGCGAGGGGCGGATTGGTGGTGGAGTGGCCATTTATGTTTCTCAGAAATGGAATAATTTTGATTATAATTCTAGATTTACTGGTATTCATTCATTTCTTGAGGTTGTGACTATTGAGAGTGCAGAGATGTTGATTGCTGTACTCTACCGGCCACCTACTGGTGTGTTACAATTACTTTTTGATTTTTTGTCTTCTATGTTGGATTACACAAACATTTCTAATAAGATTTTTATTCTCACTGGGGATTTTAATATCAATTTAATGGGTAATTCTTATGAAAATGCTATTCTTCAAGATATTTTGTCCTCATCAAATGGTAATAATAGTGTCCTTAGTTCAACTAGAACCACCGTTACCTCTGACTGCCTTCTTGATTTTTTTATATCTAATATCAAGAGTTGTATCTCCTTAGTACTAAATTATTATTTTAGTAATCATCTTTAATCTATTTCGTTTTTGAGATTTCAATCGCCTTTCAGAGAGGCCGCTAATGGAACTGAGATTTTTACTCATGATTTTAATGATTTAAACATTACATATTTTGGTGATATGTTAATTAATACTGACTGACCTGAGGTGTTTTCTATATCCAACACAAACAGTCAATTTGTATGTTTCTTTGAGATTATTACTAATTATTATGAGCTCTCCTTTCCGAGGATTTGAAGAATGCGTAATCCATCTTTTAAAAAGGCCATGGATGACTTATGCCATTCATCGAAGAATTAAACGGTGAAACCACTTATATGCCAAATTTATTCGAACCAGGGCATCAGTCGACTTAATTAATTTTAGGGCCTTTAGAAACTTTCTAAATAGGGATATTAGGAGTACTAAAAATAATTATTATATTAACCTTTTTAATAATTCTAGTCCTTAACAGACTTGGTTTATTTTTAATAAATTAAAGGTTGCTCTTCTTCTCGAAGTTTTTCTCCTTCAGTTATTAATTATTGTGGTCGTCAGTGATCAACAGACCTGATTGCTAGTGCTTTCGCCAATTATTTGGAGAACTGTGCCTCAGATATTGTTGATTCTTTGCCATCTCCAGTTTTCGATTTCTCTGAGTTGTTAAGCAATTCACCTAACTCTTTTCAGTCTTTTGTTCTTCTGGATACTGATTGCTCTGAACTTCTGCGTTTTCTCCGTTCGCTTAACTTTTGCCATTCACCTGGATTTGATGACATCTTTTCCAGAGTTGTTTCGGCTTTGGCGGATGTCCTAGTGAATCCTTTATAATAGTTTTATACATGAGGGGATTTTCCCTATCTGCTCAAGATCACAAAAGTAATAACGATTTTCAAAAAGGGTGATAGGCCAGATCTGTCCAATTACTGCGGAATTTCTGTACTAACGGTAACTGTATGTGCTAATATTTTTGGGAGTTTATTGTGTACCCATCTGACTATGTTGAACATTTCCACCTATTGCATCCCTATCAATTTGGTTTTCGATGGAGAGTTTCAGTTGAAAGTGCTTTATCATATGTGCATGATTTTCTTATAACAGGTCTTGATGAATCAGATTTTGCAATTGGCATTTTTTTGTATATATCAAAAGCTTTTGATACTGTATCTCATGACATTTTGCATTATAAACTTGAACATACAGGCCTGCACAAAAGTTTAGACACAACACAAATTTGAGTATAACAAAATACTATTAAAACTGAAGAAGTAGGAACTTTAATATTACGAAGTATGAACACATGTAATATGCAAATTAAAAATTTGAGAACAGAAATCACATCAGTAGCGAACTTGCTGCAATATATAACTTAAAATAAGTAAAATATGTGGCACAAAAGTTTAGGCACAAACATAAATTTTAGCACTTGCATAAGGAAATGAACAATTTTAATAATCAATGTAGCCACCATTACTTCGTATTAGATTAAATACGCGGTCGTTCATTGAAAGCACAAGATTTTGAAAGGTTTCTGGTTCAAAATTAAACCACGCTTCTTCTATAGCCTTTTTAAGTTCTAAAACGGACGGATATTGCTTTCCATTGGCATACACAACATTCGTTAGTATGCCCCATACATTTTCGATGGGATTACAGTCAGGACTAAGAGCAGGCCAATCGAGAACTGTAATATTTTTAGCGCTCATCCATTCTTTTGTTGACCTGGATGTGTGGATGGACGCATTATCTTGTTGGAAAACCCAGTTTCGTCCACATAAAAGTTCGCCAAAAGGTAATAGGTGACTTTCAAGAGTTGCCTGGTATGCCTTGGAATCTTGTTTTCCATTCAAAAACGCCAAAGAAGTCTGTCCATTGAAGCTAAAGGCTCCCCAAACCATGACTGAACCTCCTCCTTGACGTCTGCTGAACCGACTTAAGGGGCGTTTTCGAAGATCGTGCCAGTAGTGCGAAAGGCCATCGGGACCATCTAAGTTCCACTTTTTTTCATCACTAAATAACACCTGCAGCCATTCGTCACTGTATGATATGTGCTGCCTTGCCCATTGTAGTCGTGCTTGTTTATGATGTAATTGCAAGCAGGGCTTGCGGCGCATTTTTGCATATCTCAAATGCCTGCATTCTACAATCCTTCTACGTATGGTTTCTCTTGACACTCGCATTGCTAACGTGTTTTTTATTTGATTTGCAGACAGGCTTTCATTTGAAGCCAATCTTCGTATTTGTCTATCATCCCGAATGCTGGTCACTCGAGGCCTCCCAGATCGTGATTTTGGTTGATACTGATCACCCCGGGATAACACTCGATAAATGCCTCGCTTTGAACGGTTCAATGCAACAGAAATTTGAGTAACAGATTTACCTTTAGTTTTCAGCCTCCAAATCTTCAAAATCTCGTCATTCGTAAATTGCTTTGACTTCGGCATCGTTCTAAGCATTCTAAATTATTTCAGGCCTTATATAACAACTCTGGGAAACGCCCCTTCGATCACTTGGGAACTTCGCGCCGTTAATTTGCATAAATCTGACATATGTGCCTAAACATTTGTGGCATGCAGATTCCAATATTACGGTGTTGGGATATTTTGTTTCAGTACTTTTGGTAATCTTTTAAGTTGCACAATTTATTATTGGTTCTAGGATTATTTAGATACAATATCGGCGAAGTTCAATGCAAATTCTCGCTTTTATTTATAATTTGCCTCTGTGTCTAAACTTTTGTGCAGGCCTGTATAGGTATTCATGGTTTAGCTCATTGTCTCTAAGTCCTATCTTTCTAATCGCAAACAATTTGTGTCTGTTGATAAGTTTCTTCATCTTTGGTTCTGGTGAAGTACAGGGTGCCACAGGGCTCGTTGTGCCCAGTTCCTTTTACAATTTATATTAATGATTTATTTTATCTTATGAACATTCCCCGTATGATTCTTTATGCAGATGACACTTATTTTTTTCTTGAATGATAATATTGATGATCTTATTTGTTTGGTTAATGATGCCCTTGTTCAGATTGACATCTGGTTCTGGTCGAACATGTTAAAAATTAATACTGTCAAGTCATCTGCTGTTATTTTTTCAAGAAGTACCAAAAGTTTCTTTCCTGTTCAACCTATTTATCTTGGATGTGACTGTATTCGTTTTGTGGACAGTGTCAGGTTGCTTGGTGTGATTTTTTCTTGCGATCCCCGTTGGAACCTACATTTTGATTCTGTCTGTTCTAGGATTGCTAGAAGCATTGGCATTCTTTCTAGATTTAGATCTGTCTTGCCTGTCAGAGTTATTTGAATTCTTTATCATTCATTTGTAGAATCAATTTTTCGTTTCTGTTTTTTAATATTCGGAAATTCTACTAGACAAAACTTATTAAGGCCTTCGCATATTCAAACTTGATTTTTCTGAACTTCGTTACCTCAGTCTCTCATTTTCTTTGATTTTCATTCTTGGATGTACCAAAATGGCATTATCCCGGTTCATCTGTTGTACTTTTATCTTACGTGCATTTTAATGTTTAGGAGGATAAGAATGGGTTATTTATCTGAGCTAATTGATTTAATTTCTTGTGAGATCCGGTATCGATTAAGGACATTTAGACTTCCTAAAGTTCGTACTAATTTAGGGATGACCAACTTCCACTATAGTGGAAAAACTTGGAACTCACGCCAAAATTCTTTGACTTCGATATCTTCATTATTTATGTTCAAATACGAACTCCTAGAATTGTTGCTCTTTGACTTACTTTTTTTATTTGAACTACAGACTGTCTTTTCGGATTTTGAATTGGGCATATTAGTATAATTGGTATAAATATTTATAAATATTTTTTTTACAAGGGTGCATCCAACTTGTCAGACCATTTTTTGGTCTTTTTTGGATATTTCCCTCATCAGCATATTTTATTTTCTATAATTGCAGTACTATTATTGTTTATTTAATAGGTTAGTTTCGATTTATTTCAATAATGCATTGTAATAGTTACTCGACTGTAATAATTTTCTTATTATAGTCTATATATATGTTGATGTAAAATAAAGATATCGAGATTGCGATACTGAAATTTATTTTTAAATCGGGTACAAACTTTTACAATCACCCAATAATTATTGTCTTAAACATGTGAAATTTTATTGTTTTTAAAACATCTGCATTTCCAGTATAACACCAGACAGAAGATAAAAAGCCAATAATGGAAAACACATTAAGAAACAAATTAAAACATATAACCAACCCTTGTTGAAGTAGCTGAATTTGTAATTTCCTCTCGGTTAATGTTTTCTTTAAAAGATCTTGATATATCTTATTTGTTGCAATTAACTCTTGTAGTAACCTAAAAAGAACTGTGATTCATATTAACAGTTTAATTAAAATTTTTCTACGATTTGCTGCAGAAAAGTGATCATACGGTAGTGGCAGCTAGTGGTGAAAATTTAGTAAGGCAGGAGTTAAACCAAATCACCAAAATACATTAAATTACTTACTCTGTCAGTGAAACTGGTTTATTGGTGAGTATAGACAATAATGCAATTATTTTGGAGAATTAGCTTAGATCTGCATCACTAAAATAGCACTACGAGCCGCCACTGACACAAGGTTAGCTATTCCACTACATAAAGCAGGATTTATGCGCACAATTTTTACAGAAAAAGGAAGTTTTCATTTGTCTATATCCCAAGATTACATTACAGGTCACAGAAGGCATAATTGGTACACATGACCTCTAAACCAACATGTTTGAATACACCCAAATTTACTATGAATCAAACCCAGCACAACAGATCTAAAGGTATTGATCATTACTAGGAAATACATAAAAATCCAAGTAAATTTCTTTCAAATGTAAAATGAAGTATGGCAAATTAAACTTGCTTCAGAGTGAATACTCAGATTTTTGAATAGGCAGAATAATTTTCAGTTGTTAATCAGCATGTATTTCACATACTTTTCATATCAGCCACCATAAGTGGCAATAACTGTTGCTACATGAAGCGTTACAGAAAGGAAAATATGGATGTCAACTTCTGAACTACAGTGAACGATCGGTAACCGTTTTCTTTGAGGAGGGGAGAGGAAGGCACCATTGGGTGATAAACCTGGATTAATGACATGCAAAATGAATGCATTACCACAGCACCACCACAGGGACAAGATAGTTACAAATATGGGTGAAACTTAAGTAGAACATAAGAAAAATTAAGCTGTTTGTTTCAATAACACAACTAGATATTATAATGAATATATGAAAAAGCTACATAAAATGTAAGTACCTAATATTTTCTTCACAAAAAGAATTTTTTGACTGATTTAATGGTGGAAGTAAAGATTCATAGAGTTGTGATGGTGATTTAATTGAGTTAATGGTAGATACTCCAGAAGTTGAATCTTCAAGTTCTTCATCAAGACCTTCAAGGTTGCTTCCTAATTCTGAAAAAAAACCCAAACCAAAACAAACAATCACATTAAGGTCTCTCAGTACAACAAAATTTCCACATATTTTAATTTTTCAATTCAATGCAATTTATTTTCTCAGCACAGTAATAGAAAAACATTTATAAAAATATTTACAATTAGGTTTATAAAATATGCCAAGAGAGAGATAGGGGGAAAAAGGCTCAAAGACCTGAGAAGTTCCCAACATCCTCAAAAAGGCAACACAAAATAAGAGGCAATGCAATATACAATAAATAACATTATTTTCTTTTACAAACATCAATTTCACACATCAATATCAGTTTCCAAAAAAACAATATATACAAAGATCAAGATAATAGAAGATATTTTCTTAATTTACATTTGAATAAAGACATTATTTATAGATTTCAAATCATCTGGGAAAGAGTTTCAATTCTTAGGACACAACACTAAAATGCTATTATGTAAGTAGTTTGTTCTTGAAAATGGAATATTTAAATTTCCACAAGCTCTAGTAGAATATGGATTATTGTTGTATGTTGGACAATAAACATCTCTATTTAGATTTAATTTAATACATTTAAACATAAAAACACCAATCTTACAAGATAAAATTTTCTAATAGGAAGAACATTGTAATGAGTTAAAGAAATAGAAGACAAGTTAAGTTGAAAAGATACTAATCTGCCAAATCGCCTTTGTATGATTGATAAACAGCTTATAGTCCTATTTGTGAGATTTCCCCAAACCAAATAGCAGTAAATAACATGAGGATACATTAAGGTATTATATAAAACAAGGAGTAATTTCGGGGGTAAAAAGTATGATAATTTAAAAATGGTCATATTTCTATTAATTTTACCACAAATATAATTTACACGATTATTCCAATTAAGGTTTTTAGAAATTATAACACCTAATAACTTAATTTGATCATGAAAAATAAGTGACCCATTATCTATATTAAAACCTGGGGCAGCGGAGACGGTAAAAATTTATCATGATGACAAAATAATATGGCACTTGTTTTATTGGGATTTACAAATAATTTATTGCCTGTAAACCAATCAAGAGACATATTTAGTTCTGAATTAATTGAAGTAACTAGTTGGGAAAGATTTAGGTCAGAAAAAATAAAGAAATATCATCTGCATATGCAACAAAAGCTACACTATTGATTAAAAATATATCATTCAGAAATATAACAACAAGTAGGGTCACAAGAACACTAGTTTCAAGCACATTCACGTGAATATTACGTGGGTGTGACTAAATATAAGTTTGTGAGTCCTCATTACCAAATCATGTAAATTACTTACGAGAGGTCAGATAAGATATAAGTAAATTTAACATTTGTCCTCTAATACCCAATAAATTTAACTTGGATGGTAAAATATGGTGGTCGATAAGATCAAAAGCTTTCGATAAGTCAAATTGAACACCAATACAGTAATTTTTCGAATTGAAACTTTTTTGAATAAAAGAAACTGCCACAATTAATGCAGATTCAGATGATTTATTTTTTCTAAAACCATATTGGTAACCATATAAAATATTGCAATGTTCCAAATAATTCGTTAATAAACAATACTTAAAACTGGTAATATATCAATTGGACGATAATTAGCCAAATATTGCTTATCCCTTGATTTTAAAATTGGGAAAACTCTAGTTATTTTCCATAAACGAGGAAAAACACCTTCAGTTAAGGCGAAATTAAATAATGTGGTCAAAGGATTTACCACTTCATGTGCTATATATTTTAATATTCGAGGACTAAGGTCATCAGTTCCCGAAGGTCTATCTTTAAGGATTGTAAAATTTTATAGGTATCCAAAACCGAGATTGATTCACAAAAGATGGATTGTGACTGTGAAGACATAACACTACAAAAATCATTATGCGATCTGTCTAATTTAGAAATGTATAACTGAGGAATTGAATAAAAATAATCATTAAAAGCTTGAGCAATTTATAATTCATTACTCAGGATCTAGTCATTGTAGTTAATAGTAGATGTTTCCCTATTCCCCTCACTCATTCATTAAAATCTTAATACCTTTCCAAATTCTATTATGATCACAAAATGCAAAATAATCCTGTTTAGTCCTTTTTACCGCTGAGTTACCACGATTTCTCTGTATCTTAAATGCTAAAAAATCGGCAGAATTTTTAGTATGGATGAAATGTGTGAAGGGTTTATTTTTCTTATTAATCTGAGATAATAATTGCCGAGTCATCCATGGTTTTCAACGTTCATTTGATCTAAAATTAGGTTTTAATGGTAGGAATTTATCACATAGGGACATTAAATATACATGCAGCATTTATACATATAAAAGCAGAATCAACACTAGATCAATCGATAATCAGATCCCAATCAGTAATAGCTATATTTAAACAGAAATTCTCTAATTTATCATTATTTAACTTTTTGGTAAAGAAAATAGGGATTTATGAATATGTTCTCCCATTCTTCCACTCATATCACTATTCAGCAAAAAAATGGGAAGATGATCATTTATATGGAACAAAAGAATACCAGAATTAAATGATTCGTTATTCTAGTAAGAGATGTTACACTAAATGAAAAACCAAAACAATGAACAATATTAGTAAGTAATTGAGCTGAATTTCTAGAATTCGAAAAATCTACGTTAAGATCACCAAGTAGATTAAGGGTTTTACAGGAAACGGTACAGTATTCTAAAAGAGAAGGTATTTTATCTAAAAACTCAACCAAACTTCCCCTACCCGGGTGATAAACAACAGAATTAATACAGAAGTCATTTTTAACAGTCAACATTTCACAATTTGAATCTATAAAAGTAAACCTGTGATTCAAATCAAAATCCGGATATTTCATACCAATCAACATAGCAAAACCTCCCCCAGCTGAAGCATGTCTATTTATAAAAAACTCACGATAACCATTTATATGAATACAAGAGCCCCTTGATTGCCAAGTCTCAGTCAAACAAAGAAAATCAATATTAGAATCAGTAACATGTATCAAACCCTTCACCAAATCAATTTTTCCTCCAACACTACAACGATTCATATGGAGAAGAGACAGATTGATCTCTAGATTTCACCAAAGTATACAAAAAATCACAATATTCAAAATATGTACCCATTCTGGAATACAGGAAAAAAAAAAAGAAACCAACAGTAAAGTTTAGTTAACGTTATCTAAATCAATATAATGCAGGATATTAATAATTGGTGAGATATCGGATTTACACATTTTTATTGCACAAAACTTTGTCTAGAGGAATTTCCAACTCATCTTCCTTTTTAACTTGAGAACTGCATTAAAAAGTTTCTTTTTTTCAGGACATAAATGATCATTCAAGAAGACTTTCTGATTGCCTTCGAAACCAAAAGAACTGGAAGTAGGAGAAAATCTTATAATTTTGTTGAAGAATTCGTCACGATTTCTTCTATTTACAAATTTTACAATAATTGGTCTCGGAGAAACAGAACTCCTAGTAGGAACACGGTGTACAGTGTCTAAATCTGAAAGCTCCAAACCCATTTCAACATTTTTAGCCATATCGATGATTACAGATGCAAAGGCTTCACCATTATTTCGATAGCTATACTGTCTGATTTCTATTCTTTCAAAGTGCATGTCATTAACCTGTGATTTCAATTCCTTAGTTTCCCTCTGCAGAACATTTTGAATCACCATCAGCTCATATTCTCTCTTCATCTCCTCAACTGAGACCTTCATATCCAAAAGAGAGGAATCTATGTCAAAAATATTATTTTTCATACCATTAATCTCAGCTCTATATTGGGAATTTTCAAGGAGAATTTGCTGTACAATATCCTTAATTTGGCCAACATCCCCAGATAAAGAAGATAACGAAATAGCTCCATCAATCTCGGAGGGTAATTGTTATGATTTACATGTCGGACATCTCCAAAGAGTCTTCTTATCATTATTCATGTTTTTTGCAATTGGACTCAAAAGCTTTTGTGCATTTAAAATGAATGCCACGTCGGCATCCCCTACAATATGCAAAGTCTGTGTTTTCCTGTAAAAGTTCATTGCAAATTCTGCAATCAGAAGGACATAGTTCACCGGACGACACTTCAAATTCAATATTCAATGAATATGATTTAAACAATAGACTGAAGTATATACATGCAACCATCTGATTTACATATATAATAGTCTGACTTCACGAAAATAAAATGGATGCTGTAAGCACGAATTATGCCTTTAACCTCATAATTTCACAATATTTAAAGCTAGTGTATTCAACACGTTTGAGGTAAGAATGAAAAGTCTCCCAAAATGAACAGAAAATCTCATTTAAACAAAGTAGAACGAAAAATCCATAGCGTGATGTGAAACGAATTTGGAGCACAAAAAACATAAACATCACCATCTTGTTCAGTGTTGCTGATACACAGATTTTATATATATTTGTGTACACACACGCACAAAACATGCTTATGCTTTTTATGAAAGTAAACCACAACAGCTTGTAAATATACAGATACTAAAAACATTTATAAACACACATTTTCTTGATCTATGCTGGGAATGTGGTTCATGGACGAACCGGCATAAATTGAAACTATTTCACACTGCAAATGAACAGAAAAACAATGACATGTTTTCTCCTAAACACTGACAAGTAATATAATTGCATTATTAAAGCACTTCATTTCACTTATCAAGACGCAGAAAAATTGTGATCACATCATCAATGCCTTGATGTGAGATTGGGAAAAAAAGCAAAATAGCTTGATGTGTTCTGGCCCCCTACATACAACCAAAACACCTAACATTCACCAACGAATATATTATAGTATTTAAATAAAATATATCATAAAATTTAATGAATTAATAATTTAACAATAAAAATATAATAATCAATAGACAGAATACAAGCTTTACAAAAATACACAAACAAAATTACACACACACACACACATACACACAAAAAAAAACGATTCACAGCCATACAAATTCATCAATTCTCTCCAAAAATCTCAATAACAAATGCAAACCATGCAGAACCCCCCCCACCCCCACCAATCAGACAATTTGTTACAGATCAGCTCCACACACCCCATCTACCGATTTATCCAGCTTATCCCAAATCGTAAATAGCACAAAAATCCAATAGGTAAATTTTAACCTCTTTTAAAAACTTAGATTATTTAAATCAGTAATATCTGGAGGAAAATGATCAGAGCTCCTAGGTGCCACAGTATCCAAATGATAATACATAAATCGATTTCTTGGAAATCCAGGGACAAGCCTATCATTATTTCACAATGGAGATACCTATTAGGTCTTGAATTTAGTCCTACGAGTTCATCTCCCATATTATGCTTTATCTTACTGAACATCGATATAGCTAATTCATAGTCTATTAATTTGTCGAATGGCAAAATTCCTAAATATTTCCAAGGATTCTGGGGAACTCATTTCCAATTTATTTTGAAGAATAACCAATATCCATTCCTATGAAGCAATTATTCTATTTCTATTTTCAACAGTAGAAAACACCCAAACACTGCTACAATACAGCAAGTGGGGTAAAATCATAGAGTTATAGATCATTTTAATTGCTTTCATCAGAATAAAACCCTTTATTCTTCTAATTACGCCACTCATCCTATTTATTTTATTCACAATAGAATTACAATGTATATCCCGATTTAACTTTTCTTAGAATGTTACTCCTAAGAATTTAATTTCTTTTGAATAAAAAATTTCTGTCACTTTTATGTTAAGGATTAGATATTGTCCTACATTTTTCTTGTTTTGAAATATTATATTGTAGTTTTAGATTCATTTACTTTTAGGCTATTTAACCCATACAATTTCAGTACCTCTTTGATGAAATTTCTAATTTCTATCCCAAGCTGATCAAGATTTTCAGATGTAAAAAAGAAACTGGTATCATCAGCGAATATGACAGCTGTTCAACGACCCACAATATCATTTATAAAAATCGAAAATAATATAGGGCCCAATATTGACCCCAGAGGTATTACGAGGGTATTTACAACCCCTGGCAAACAGTATCCGGTCAATGCATTAAACAACGCAACAGGTAGAATGTAATAGAAATTTATTTTATATGTCATCAGAACATGTGATGACAGTTGAATATTATAGAAGATAAATATTTTTTTTTTGTGTAAATAATACAATGTCAAATAGGAAAACAACAAAAATATTTTCTGGAAAAAAGTATCCAATCACAGAGTAAGTTGGAAAAAATATATGATCATAGAGGTTCAAACATGTAAAAATGAGATTTATGCAAATTTAGAACTATGTGCGCATGCAGAAGATATGAGAGAGAGTAGAAAAAGCAAGTATTAAACTTTATACTGGTTTCGACGTTTGTTCATACAGTGTAAAAAAATGGCTTTCAAGAAAGAGCTCTCAACAGATTTAAAAACAAGAATTGTTTACTTATTGCTGAACAGATTTCCCAAAGATAGATTGCAAAATTAGCTAATTGTGCTCAAAGTACTGCATGTGTTCTGTGGAAAAAGTATTGCATGACTCATAGCATGAGAAACTTGCATCGTAGCAGTTGCCAGCCATTTACCACACCAAGAGAGGGCAGCAAACTTTATGATCATGCTAAAAAGAAACGTTGCTCCACTTCCAAACAGCTGAATTCCGAATGATCTAAATACTGCATAAAATTAAGTAACCGCATGGTGAGAAACCGACTGAGTTCGAAAGAGTTCCACTTTCGTAAAACAGAAACAAAGCCATATTTGCCAGTTAAGCATAAAGTTTAAAGTGGTGCAAAGAACATGTAAAATGGAGAATTATCGAATGAGCAAACATTATCTTTAGTGACGAACTACATATTTGTTTAGGGACAGGTGATGATAACGGTGCATTTATCTGGAGAAGAGCAAATGAAATATTCAGCAAAGAATGTGTAAACACTAAAGCAAAGTTTCCTGTATCATTTACTGTATGGGGTTGCATGATGATCTATGGAGTTGTGAAACTGTCCATAATTCTCACATTTCTAAATTCCGAAACTTATGTTGTCATTTTGGAACACTTCTGGCTTCCTAGCATCGAAGAATGGTTTGGTGATGCCAATGATTTCATTATTCCAATATGACAATGCATTATGCCACTGTAGTAGATGAGCACAAATTTGTCTGCAAAACAATGAATACAATACTATTACATTTCTGATGTGGCCTGCAAATAGTCCAGACATCAATCCCATTGAAAATGTGTGGAACATTTTGAATAAATCCAAGGAAGACCACAAATTCAATTGTATTGCACCAAGTAATGAGAAAAAGTTGGAATGAAATTACCTCAGAATATTGTAGGTGTCTCATAGAGTTCATGCCGAATAGAATGAAAGCTGTTAGTTGTGCCAGAGAAGGATTTATAGAATATTAAATTTAGTGATCGGATATTTTTTCCTTAGAAGTAATATTGTTTTCATTAAGTTTTCACCATCAAAACTGTAATATATAATTCAGTTTATATATATTTCTATTCTTTGATATGTGTTTCTGTTCATTCTATATCTACATTTCTTAAAATGTAAACATATAAAAATAGAAAAAATTATATGTGTGCGATGTTATTGCAGAAACAGGTGGTCAGATACTTTTGCTAGGGGTTGTATCATTTCTTCAGACCCCATTCCTCCAACAGTCACCACCTGTTTTCAACTCTGTAAATGGTTAGTAAATAATTTCAAACCATCTCCCCTAATTCCAACATTGCGTAATTTACCTAGCAATATCTCGTGGTCAATCGTATCGAACACCTTCCCCCCCCCCAAAAAAAAACCCCACCACCATAAACATTCCAGAATCTCAAAAGCTCTTCAGAGAAATCTAGACAATTTCAGAAGGGCTGTCTCAGTACTTTTATTTTTCTGAAATCCATGTTGACCAGAATTTATGACTGAATATCTAGCCAAGAAGGAAATCAAACTAACGAATCAACGTTTCAAAAACTCTTGCAAAAACTGATAAAACCAAAGTAACTTTATAGTTTGCTGGGTAACGTCCATTTCTTTTTTTATAAACAGGGTCAACAAGGCCACCTCCATCTTGTCTGGTACCATCTCTTCAACTATTTTATAACAAATTCCAACCAAATATAGTGCAAATATATATGACACACATCTAATTGGTAGAGGGTGAATATTATCTCTGCTTGGTGGTTTTTTTTTTACATTTATTTAAATTCTGCTCCACTCCTATTTCAGATATGGGTTTAATATACATAGAATGCAAATTTAGAGAATCCAAATAATCTCTGTACTTTTGTTTGATGAATCAAATGATCAGTTTATATCTAACGAAATAATAAATAAATGTCCTACCCAATATATTCACAAATTCACCCAGATGTGTCTCATCACTACCATTCCTAGATAGAACAACTAAGTGATCTCTCCTACTACCATTTCCCAAGCCCCCAAAATACCTTCGAGATTTCCAAACATCACCATGTCAAAACATTTCCGAGTGATAATTTGATTTAGCCTTAGAAATTTTAACATTTAATCCATTTTGATATAATACTACATTATGAAAAATATCCAGGTCATTCAAATTTCTTGTTGAAATAAGTTTCCTGAGTATATAATTCATTTCCCTTCTCAATTATCCTTCTAATAGAATGCGACTTCCAAGGTTTTCTGTTTTTTATGTTTTCTTTTTAACTCAATCGGAAAAGCCAAATCATAAGCCATGCTAATCAATTTTAAAAACCCATCATACCATTCATTAATGTTTTGATCCAAGAAACGATGATTAAAATCCCTATTTAAAAGTATACTATTAAATCCATCTAGATTTTGCTGTCTGAAATTTCTTGTTTTTATAGTCTCAGTTTTTTTGTTTTTTTTTAAATCTCAATGTAACTATAATGAAGGTAAATGACAAAATGTGTTTTGCACATTTATATCCAGCAATGATGAGACGATGATTGGTACATTAATTTTTTCGTGTGAATGCGACGTACAGACATTTCAATTTCACAGTAGTTGCATTCATGCAAGACATTGATCTATAGAAATTACAAAATGAAACAATCCTGGCAGCTTCACAGAGATTAAATTCGCTTTTTGGTAGGTTAAAGCACTGAAAATGGAATTGCATAAGAGTAAACTTGCATATGCAAAAATTAACACTTTACACAAAACTTTTGTCTCATTACAGAAAATTTCAATCAGTGAAATATATGTAATTGTAGAGGTGACTACATTTACAACTTTTTATTCAAAATCAACAATGTAAAAATCAGAATTTCATGTAAGAAGCAGTGAAAAATATTTTTTCTTTGCTTTTAAGGTGCAAGTATAATAAAGAATATGCTGCACTGGGACATACAGTTTTCCAAGGAATCCAAACTTACTAAAGCCTAAGGTTCTGGAACAGCACAAACCATGGACTACCAGTAGTACAAATAACATTGAACAACAAAGGTTTTGTGGCAAAAACAATTTCAAATTTTTAATGTTTTAGTGGGTGCCAAATCCAAATGTGAAGTCAGAATTGCTCTATCGAGCATCAATTATTTTGTAATTGAACCTTTAAATGAAAGAAAATGGCCTATGACTCCCAAAGGCTGTATCTGTCTGCAGTCAGGCAGAACGGTGCCTCACATGCAGATGTTCTGGAGCCACAACAAGGAGGTTGAAGAGATGGAATGGATGGAATTGAACATAAACTACAGTTACCAGACAACCATAATAGGGATCCAGTTTTCCAAGCACTCTTTTGCAAACCTCAACTTTCTTGTTTTGTCTACCATGCATTTTGTTGCAAATGGAATGTGATGATTTAACAGCTCAATTGATGTTTGATATAAATTCCAACCAAGTTTCAAAAGCTTCTTTAGGTTCATTTTCTTCTGAAGGTGAAATTTTACGTTGAAGAGTTCAGTCAGTTTTCTTTTGGTGTAGTCACCTAAAGCTTCAGTAATATCTGTGTGCTTTCCTGATGCATACAGCATATGACTTGAATTCACTGACCATGGTTTCCTAACGCCAACCTCTACATCTGACTGTTTCATGAAATCTAATTTCTCTTCTGCAGATAGAAAATCTTCATCATCCACACCATGGGACATGCTGGTATCCAGAGGGGGTGGGGATCTTAGGGACCAGTTCCCCCCGAAATTAAATTTTTAATGGGACTTGGCTACGGACTTGCATGCTGTAATTGTATCGATACATGCTGTAAAAATTTTTGAACCCCCGAAATTAAATCTTGGCTACGGTCTTGCCATGGGAGATGACTTCTTGTTCAGTTAGTGCCATTTTTGATATTCTATCAAATCATTTAGAACACAGAAAGTCATCACTGGAAACATTTTCACTTTGAAACAGGGTCTTGAAATGAGCACTCTTATTCCCAACCTGAAGAAAGTCTGTTTTTTTGCTAGTCTTATATATCACTGTTTTATGGATATGTAAATAGTCAGCACACTTCACTCTCCTGTGGCCCCAGTCAGAAGACATTCCAAATTCAGTCCTTTACACAAAACACCATACAACTCAATCAGCAGAATCCTTACGAAAGCTTACAAGTACTGTTGGACCACAAATTTGGCCTGTTAATAATTGAACTCCGAATTCATGGGTCCTTCCTTTTATATGCTAGGCTAAACACACAGAATTATTTGGATGGTTCCACATTGTTCTAGAAGGTTCCGTTACATTCTGGAATTATCTGGATGGCTCTAGAAGGTTCTGTTACATTCTGAAATTATTTGGATGGTTCCAGATTGTTCTAGAAGGTTCTGTTACATTCTGGAATTATCTGGAGGCTTCCACATTGTTCCAGAAGAGCTTTGACGATTTCAAAGGCTCTATGTAAAGAAAATCCAGAAGAATAAGAACATTTCATCAGTTCCAACTTCGTTTAATCTATCATTTTTATTCCATCACATTAAGCACATTGGTATGAAAATGGATTTCTTAAAAAAATTATGAAAAATTCAAGAACCAAAGTGGCGTGTCCTCTTTTCTAGGATATGTAGTACCTTTAGATATATAACTCCTGTAAAATTCTCTGAATTTTTGAAATTGGTCTTTTTTAGAAAAATTAAAAAAGAATGCAATAAAGAAATTAGCCATGGAAGTTAAAACATGAATGTTGTTTATAAAACCTGTTAAATTCAAAAGTGGAAGTTCTCCTTTTCAGGGAATATAGTACTTTATGGTATTGATCAACAGTAAAACAAAAATCAAAATTTTGGAAAACATAAATATATATATATATCATCATCATCATATTCAACCATTATCTATCCACTGCTGGATGAAGGTCTCTCCAAATGCTTTCCACACAAGTCTATCCTGAGCAATTCGCTTCCACGTCACCCCAACCTGTTTTCTTATTTCATCCACCCATCTAGTTTGAGGACGTTTTCTAGGTCTTCGGTGGTCTCTTGAATCAGTTACTTTAACAATGATGTCCTCTACTCTAGTTTGCTCTCTCACCCAAGTGTTTCTTTTTCGATCTCTCCTAGTTATTCCAAGCATGCACCTCTCCATGCTCCTTTGCGTTGTCTGTAACTTTCGTATTGCTCCAACTGTTAGACTCCATGTCTCTGATCCATAAGAGAGGACTGGCAATACACACTGGTTGAAGACCTTTCTTTTTAGACACAAAGGCAATTTCCCCTTCAGGATAAAACTGTTTCTTCCAAATGCACTCCAGCCAAGTTTAATACGTCTGTTGAGTTCTTTCATAATGTTGCCATCCATTGAAATCAGCTGGCCAAGGTAAATATATGAATCAGCAATTTCTAGCTCAATGTTGTCAACTTGTATTTTTGTTTCCTCTACAAAATTATTGAACATGATCTTAGTTTTTTGTAGGTTCATCTTGAGTCCAACTTCTTTACTTCTAGTTGAGAGCTCCTGTACCATGTCTTGGAGTTCTAATGGGTTCGTTGAAAAAATAACAATGTCATCAGCAAACCGCAAATGATTTAAATATTCACCATTTATTTTTATTCCCTTGTTATTCCAATTTATCAGCTGAAAAATCATCTGTAAAGCTGAAGTAAAAAGTTTTGGAGAAATGGTATCTCCCTGCCTCACCCCTTTGCCAAGTTTGATAGTTTTGGTATCTTTATGTAACCGAAATTTTGCACTTGCATTTTTATACACACGTTTCACCATGTCAATGTACACATCCTCAATGTCTGTTGATCTTAAAGAGTTGATGACTGCTGATGTTTTAATAGAGTCAAAGGCCTTCTCATAGTCAATAAATGCAACACACAATGGAAGTTCATATTCATGTGTTCTTTCAATTAATTCTCTTAATACTTGAATATGGTCCACTGTACTGAATCCACTTCGAAATCCAGCTTGTTCTCTTGGTTGAGCTGCATCTAATTTTTTCTGCAGGCGATGTGTTAGCACTTTTGTGAAGATTTTATAAATAGCAGGTAACAAGCTAATTGGTCGGTAATTTTTCAAATCCTCTTTATCACCTTTTTTATGCAAAAGAATTACTGTTGCAGAATCCCATTGGTTTGGTATGTTACCGCTGTTAAGACATTTGGTAAAGAATTTTGCAAGTATGTCTTCTACATATTCTCCAGCTTCTTTTAGGATATCTAATGTAATACCATCATCGCCAGGGGCTCTTCCTTTCTTCATACTTTTTATTGCAAATGAAACTTCTTCTTTTAAGATTTTAGGAGCTGTTCCTTCGACTATTTCAGTGTCTTCGTTTAATCCACTGTTACTTTCATATAGTTTTTTGTAGAATTCTTCAACTCTTCTAAGTATTTCTTCCCTATTTCTTGTTACGGTGCCATCCTCTCCTTTTAATGCAATGATGTGTTTCTTCCCAACAGATAAACTTCCTTTAACAACCCTAAGGCTCTTGTTATTTTCAATGGCCTTCCTTACTAACTCACAATTGAATTTTCTTATGTCTTCTTTCATGCTTTTGCGCAGAGTTTTACAAAGTTCTATGTACTCAATCCTGGAACTGGTATTTCGATTGTCCACCTTCATATCTCTTCGCCTTTTCATGAGCTGTTTCGTCTTCTCAGATAATTTGCTATTGTGCTTTTTACAGGTTACACCACCAATTTCCCCAGCAGTTTCAACTATTGTCTTAACAATGTTTTCATTTGTATATATATATATTTATTTTTGATTGTTCAAAAAATCAGAAGGCTACAAGCAAGTTAACTCGGACATATATTTACAAATGAGGGATATCATTTTAATTAGAAAAATATTATCTTTCAAATAAAAACAAAACAGCAACAAAATATCTTGAACCGTTCCAGAGATAGAGCAGTTTAAAATTTTGTCAAAAATCGCAAGTGAGAAATGACACCTGAGGTGCCTTCTTTGGCGGTCTGTATCTTGGGCCAGGAATTTTTTTGAACAAAACAAAAAAAAATAACGGTTTCTTACACTTTTCTGAATTTTAACATATGTTAAATTCAAAAAATATCTGAGACTATGAAGGTGTCCCTCCTGTCTGAATCGATATGGACTATGTCATGTATATTAGGAGGTTTCTTAGTGCATATTTTGCTGGTTTTTTAGTACATATAATACAGGCCCTATTGATAATATTGCTTTAAATAAATCTTTGGCACTTGTATGTCCCATGAAAAAGATTCTAAGTGATGCACAACTTTTTGTCTTTATCATTGAAATAACGAGAAGCAATATCAAACTGATTAATCCTTTTTTTCTCCAACTGGGATCTCATAAACTTGGATGCTAAAAAAAGTTATTCGAATAGAAAGGAATCTCTAATTTTTTCTCTTCAAATACTATATCTGCAGTTAATATACAAAACTATACTACAAAGCAAACATTAAAATCTATTTCACAAAAAATACGAATTGTTTAGATACACAGCAGTAGTTTTGGCAGTATGTCAGCTGCCCCCATTTTCCCTATGAACTATGTATTTCCAGTTTGACGAGGTCAGTTATTGGTCTGATTAATGTGTATTTCCAGTTATTCTTAACTTCAATTAAAATTTCATTCAAACCTCATCAATCGACAACCGAAAAAAATATTAGGCGAAACTAATTTATAAAATGAAATAAATTGGCATAACTAGAAGGAACGTAAAAGGGCCCCTCCCAAAGTTTAGAAAATGTGTGTTCAATTTTCAGGACCTTTTTTCTTTCTCATTGCTTTTATAATAACAAAAACATTAAAAAAATTCCTCCCATGTACCTCTGAATACATTGATTTATAGTAAGTGAATTTTTGGCAAAATGGGGAGACGTTCCAAACTAGTATTAAATTCTGCATATAGAATTTATTGAAGGTAAGTAAAACTTGCATAAAAGTGCAACTAAAGTTACTAAAAAAAAAAAAATAAAAAAAAAAAAAAAAAATAATAATAATAATATACATATTATTTTATTCACTAAAAGAGACAAACTAGATCTGATTTCTGTGTGGACTTCTCAACTTAAATAAATTAAAAGAAATCCATTAGTGGAAGCAATATTCTTCAAAAGGGGTGGGGGACTGCCAAATATAGTGGAAAAGCATCGAATTTAGTGTATTCCTGCTAGATTTGGAATTTTTTTGCCCTGTTTAATCCACTAAAACATGTGCGAAATTTGGCAACACTGTCAATGTATTGCTGACATTATTAGATCATGCGAATGGATCGTACATGTGCGAAAATCATAATGTTCATGGGTAAAAAATTTCCCTGATTTTCCGTGTTTAAAAAAATCCCCTGACAATTCCTGGTCGCTGGCCACCTGGAAAAACAGTCTAAAAACATTGGCAATAAAATTTAACACACAAGAATAACACTAAAACTAGGAAAATCGGAAGTATTGCCAACTATGGCACAAAGATAGCAGCCTAGCTTTTGTTTAGAGATGACAGTTACATTGCTATGTTCTACATATATGCAATTTGTTAATTTTTTTACCCTTAAGAAATATTATTTTCAGGCTCCATTTGAAGTAACTGAAGTATTCAAGGTAACAAGAGACAAAAATTAACTTGGGTGGACGGTGAGACAAAAAATTCTTTTCAGAGGGCAGCTAAGACTGTGCAACATGTATTTCAATAAACAGGCAAGTAACATGCTTTGCTCCACAAAAAAACATGCCAATATTAAGAAGCTTTTTAATTGTATTTGCTTCTTTCAATATATCACCATTCACAAATCAGCACATTAAATTTTGTACCATAATATGCAAATCTTTACACAAAAAGTGTTAGTGGTTTTGAACTTTGATAATAATGCAGAAAAAGTTCACATTCTAAAACAATTGTTAAAAACAGTCATTTTGTGAGTGATTCTTCAATAGTTAGTCTAAGAATGATGGCAGGTTTTGTATCTAAGGTCTTTGCCTCATCCAAATATATTTTTCCCATTAGCGATAACTTCAACTGCTTTGTTTAAACAATTTGTATTTTTTATCCACTTTGTGGAGTAAAAGTAAGTGGGAAAACCTCATTTCCAGTTATTTGGGTAGAGTGAGAAGAGTCTTTAAAAAGAAAATACCAGTGATACATTACAGTTTTTAAGTTCCCATTTGCAGTTTGTAATTCATTTTTAAAACACCAATGCGCAATGTGTAACCCACATGTCCTTATATTACTAACTTTTCATCATGAAAATGTTCCACCTCCAATAATTGCTTAATTTATTGAAGAAACTTTTACTAACATTAAAGTTATCCATAAATGCTTGCGCCTTTTGTTGTGAAGGGATAAAGGTTCAGTATCTGAGGAATTTTTTTTAACAAAATCTGAATAAGATGCATTTTCTAAAAATGCACTATTGAGGTAATGGATAGATAATATGTTCAGGTTCACATCCCAGAATAGAGTCACTTGATCTATTTGTCCTTTCTTAACTTTATTTAAGGTTTCATCAAAACAAATCATACAATATTCACACATCTTCAGTTGATCCAAACGAAGGGATTATGGTGCTAAACCATAAATATAGTGTATGATACTTTAGTGTTACCAAGCTGGAACAGCATAACAACTGAGCTGTCAGGAAACACTGCCCATAAAACTTGACAAATACCTTGAAAAAAAAATACTTTACTTGATAAAGGGAACAGTATTTCTCAAAATGTTGTATAGTTCTCAAAATGTTGTGAAACCTTTTCTTATATGTTTTGACCAGTAACAAGAAACCCTAGGAACCTAGTAGAAAAGGATTTCCTACATGCTAACTGTAAAAATCTAATTACCAATGGCAACTAGATTTTTTGAGCCCTGCTCTTTGTCATTGAAAACGTATGTACAGAATTATTGCCTGACCTGGAGAAAGTATACTGATAGCTGCTTGGACTGCAGAACGCACTAAACTATCCAAGGCAAATACCCAATGTGGTTTTATGTTCTGATTTCTTAAAACTGCATTGACCTAAAATGAAATGGCATAATATTAAAGAACAGCATACAATTTAAATTCAAAAATTTGTGTTTAAACAAACCAGATACATTTTGTTACATTTTTCATTAATACAGAGTAAATTCCAAAGTGGCGTTCTCATTTTTTTTTTTGCTCTTAATTGTTAACAGGATGCAAAACAAGTATCAAGCTTATGACAGTTGAAAGTATTACACCCAAATATTAATCTTTTTAATGAAACTCAAGAACCTTGATCTACATATTCTTGGGATGATTATAGACCATGAGGCGGAAGTATAGTAATTTACATTATAAGGGATAAAATGCTGATACCTAAAGATAAAATGTTCATTTACCAATTTTTTAACATCTTAAAATTTATCATATATGGCATCATAGATTGATTAGTTAACATAACTTCATCTCAGAACTATGATGAATTTACAAATATGCAATTTGAACCTGGTTATGCATGATCTGAAATAATGTGTTCAGTCACTAAGCAACTGCAATAATACATAATCCAACTTTTGCAAATTGAGAAACCAGTACTATACCAGTTGAGTTTTTTTTTAACATGAGACACTGAAATATCTTGAGAAATATGCATCGTATGAAAAAGAAATATTATAACAAACTCATATTTTCAAGGAGGGAAATCCAACCCCATAAAAATTAGCCCACCCCTTCCCCAGGGCAATGGGGCAGGAGAACTTTGAAATTTCAAATGGGAACCCCTATGTTTAATTGCAGATTAGGATTCTATGGGAAAAATATGTAACTTTTGTCCGAAATATTTTTTTGATTCGTGATCAGTGGTGCTGTAATCTGCGTAAATTCATTAAACTTTCATTTTTTTTTTAATGGGCACCCCATACGTGTCGTCGTAATGCTTCAACAATGATCAAATGTTGACAAGGCAGAACTTGTTTCCGGTATGTTCTCATTATTCTAGTAAGTGCTGGAAATATTGATCTTTAACTTCGATGCATTTATTAACCCTTGCTTCAAATGACTGTGCACAACTCAAAAATGTGTATGCTGTAAATTGGCTTGCCAGACTATATCATATGTATATCGACATAATAATCATAATCTATTATTATTATGTTATGCTCAATGGAAACAGTGTTTCCTGTTCAGTTGTTGTTAGCTGGTGATGAGGAGCTGACGAGTTATGGCCAAGTATTGGTCTGGTAATTTATTATTTTCTTAATATCTGTAAATAAATAATAGATTCATTTTGATCTTTGTTTATTCAATGTGTCAACACCTGCTCAAGGAGCAATACATGGCGCCAGAAGTGGTGGATGTAAAAGAATTGAAAACGTGGATCATCTGAGAACCAAGCAAGTGAGATTATCTTAGACTCAGCACAAGTTTAAGGGAAGACAAATTGGTAGCCAATGGAGATACTCAAAGCTGCAAGTTAGATGCCAGTTGCAATTGGGATTGTGTCCGAAAATTGGAGACGATGGTACAAGAAATTTGAGAAATGTATGATTGCCACAGAGAAGAATGAAAAACCAGATCGTAACAAAATAGCAATCCTACTGAACATGCTAAGTGATGAAGGGGTTGAAATCTTCAACACGTTTAAGTTCAACAAAGGAACAAGTTAAAAAAAATACAATGAGAAATTTTGAAGAGCAATATGTTCCGAGAAAGAACGTCGTGCTTGAACGATATAAATTCTTCACCTGCAAAACAACATGAAGGCCAGACAATAGATGCTTTTATCACGCAACTGAAAGTACTAACGGCCTCCTGTGAGTTTGGAGAACAGAAAGAAAACCTTGTCAGAGACAGAGTTGTCATTGGAATCAGCAACAGCATGATGCAAGAACGACTGCTGAGAGAGTCACCACTAACACTAAAAACAGCATTGGATCTAATCAGAGCTTCGGAGACCAATCGAGAGCAGATCAAAACAATGAACACTGCAATGGCAACATCAAACCGTGAGATTCAGGTTATAAAAGTTAAAAAGCCTCAGTGTAAATTAAATAACAATGAACTTCTGAACTGTACAAGTTGCAGAAAACACCATAAAAAAAGGACGTCCGCATAAGTTAAGTACATCGAAGAGCCAAAACATTAAAACCACCTGTGCGTTATGCAGACAAAGTTATCTACAGTACCAATCAAATGGAAGGGGTGGGTTTTAGGTTGGTATATAAAAATATGGGACTGTGTTCTGTCGATCAGTAGTTTTTATCTCTGCAAGGTGGGTAAAGATAAGGATTTATCGGACTTTGACAAAGGACATATTATGATGGCAAGACAACTGGGGAAGAGCATTTTGGAAACTGTATGTCTAGTCAGCTGTTCATGATATGTAGTAGTTAGTACGTATCAGAGATGATTGCAAACAGGTGAAGCATTTAGCCAAAGAAAAAGTGTTGGCCGGTCAAGGGGAGCAGTGACTTTATCGGCTTGTTCGTGCAGATAGGCTTGCTACTGTGGCAGAAATTAGCAAGGAATTTAATAGTGATGATGCACGGAATGTGCTAAAACACACTGGTCACCGTACATTCTTGTCTATGGGACTACAAAGTCATCGCCTCATTCGTGTGCCCATGCTCACTGCAATTCATTGCCATAAACGCATGTTGTGGGCATGTAGCTATGCCCATTGGACATCAGAAGAGTGGAGGAGGGTCACATGGACTGCCGAATCTTTTTGTTGACATCAAGTGGATGGACACATTCGTATGTGATGTTTAACGGGGGAAACACTGTTACTTGGCTGCACTGCTGGAAGGAAGCAAGGTGATGGCGGGAGTGTTATAGTGTAGGCGAGTTTTTCATGGAACCAGCTTAGTTCCATTGTCATTGTTCAACGCAATCTCAATGCTTCCACGTACTTAAATATCCTAGGGGACCAGTTACACCCCTTCATGTTCACCATCTTTCCAGACGGTAATGGTATCATAGAACAGGATAATGCTGTCACAAAGTTCGTACGGTTCTAGAATGGTTCGAGGAACGTGAGAATGAGTTTTCTTTATTACCATGGCCTCCAAATTCTCTAGACATCAATCCTATTCATCACCTGTGGTTTCACTTAGAACAACGTATCAGAGCATTAACATCACAACCACGGAATTTACAAAAGTTTGGCCAACTTCTGTTGCAATTATGGTATGATATCCCACGTGTAACCTATCAGCATCTAATTGAAGGCATGCTACGCATCGTTCAGGCTCTTTCACTTTTATTATTTTATTTCACTTTTTTTTATTTGAGGATATTGGATACTTCTTTTATTATAAAATAGAATGATATTTGCGTATTATCAATATTTACAAGATTAGATATATTTAATCCACTAAAAAAGACACTAGTATCATCGACAAACATTTATGGTTTACCATCCTGATGAATATTGAAAAAATCATTAACGTATATTAAAAACAGTAGGGGCCCAACCTCTAAATTTTTTTCCTTGAAAATAATTAATGTGTTTCCAAATCACCCTAGAGTCTCCTGTAAAGAACATTTAGGAATAAAAATTAATTTTAGCTTTTATGATTTCCTTATTTACTTAATTACAAAAGTTTTTAAATAAAGTCCAGTCACACTTATCCATTGTTTTAGGAAATTTGGTAAAGTATTTATTTTTTAAATTCATTTTCTTTAAAATGCTTCTTGTCATCCACCTGTTCCTGTATTTCCCTTTTTTTGTGATGACGATGCATATAATACATAAAATTCTTAGATTAATATTAGAAAGTATAATTAAAGCTAAAATATGAAGTGACTTATTTACAACATTAAAATTATATAATATAAACAACTATCAAAAAAGAACATGAATACATACTTATTAAAAAAATTATCACCACAACCATCAGTATTACAAATAAATTTGACACCCACGTATTAGTAGCTCAAACTAGAGCTATTTTTGTTTGGGAGAAAAAGAGACGCCGTCCTCATCCCAGATTCGAACCAGGGTCCCCACGTTGAGCCCGCGGTGTCTTGACCTACTAGACGAATGAGAACAAGAACAAACGCATTTTTCTTCGTATATGAGGATGTAAGATATTATTACCCTTCACAGGGATAACACAATTGCCAAATAATGGTCAACACACAAAGCCTCCTGGGCGAGATTTTTGTGAGTTTTTCGAGGGGGATTTTTTATTACAAATAAA
>QLNU02015360.1:206600916-206620934 GCA_006491805.2 Dysdera silvatica
TAATAAATCGCCAATTTAAAAAGTTTTAAGTAAAAAACGTGATTTTCGCATTAAAAATGCACCATGTATGCATGTTAAGTTGTATAAATGACCATTTGCAGACCAGATAAGCAATTTTATTGTAAGAGAACATTAAAAATAATGATTTACTTTATGAAAGGGGTAGAAACTATCTTTACAGACTACTCATAATATAAATGACTTTCCGAAATATCAACAATTGATAAAGGCCATTGCCTCATGATCAAAAATTTCGTTTTTAATCCGAAATTTTTTCATTGACCACGTTTTGATCCATATTGCTATTCATCTAACCAAAACAATCATTTTTAAGAAGATTCGTATAGAAAACGAATTAAACAAAAAGTAATTTGTTTCAAAAAGTAGCAATTGTCATGAATGTATTTAAATTGAATTGAAATAGGACCATGCGATTTTTATTTAGAGTTTTTCTTTTTTTATTTCCCAGTAATTTTTACACTTGTCATTTATTTCTTGTTTGTTTTTTATTTATTTTATATTTTACTGTGCGCATGTTCGTAGCGAAAGTATGATATGAAAAAATACGAAAAATGGGAAAAAGTGTAGTATAAAACGCATAAGAAACTAATGATAATGGTAGAGCGTAAAAAAAATTCGTAACAAGTAGATTTACTGCAAAAATCATACGAATACTTGATACACGAAGATTTTTTGTCACAAATCTGGGAAATAGGCTCTTCGAAAGAAAAATTTATATCTTTTAACCCTTTAACTCCACGTATTGAACATCGAATTCACCTTTGAACCATGCATACCTAACCACTGGTTGAAATGTTGAAGACTGGAATTGGTTTAAAATCAAACTTTGAATTTTTAATATATTTTCACGCCTTCGCATAAATGTTTGATTTCTACAAAGAATGTATGTTTTGAAATACGCTTGATGAATTCTTTCCAGCGATGGAAACAAAAAAGATGGAGTGATTACATAAAACCAGTTGAACCTTCTGGCAAAAATTTTAATACATGAGCAATGTCCTCGTCATTATAAAGATGGTTAGATTTTTGACCTCTACATGCATCTACAATCAGAACAGCTTTCTTTTCCGCATTTTGATCATCAATGGGATTGAAAATTTGGAAACAATAATTTATTACAGATTGCCGTGAATTCTGATCACAAGGCAATGGTCTTTATCAAGTGTTAACATTGCCAAAAGTCATTTATATTATGAGTAGTATGTAGCAATAATTTCTTTCATAAAGCAAATCATTATTTTTAATGTTCTCGTGCAATAAAATCGCTTACCTGGCCTGCAAATGACCATTTACATAATTTAACACTAGAAGCGCCGCTGGAGTAATTTTCATCCTATTTTCCAATTTCCCATCATTTATTTGAACATACAGTTGAGCATCGAAGCTCATTTTTTTTACTTTTCCTAATATGGTTCCAAGTGTGCTGTGGCCAATTTTCATATTTCTATGCTAATTATTAAAATAAATAATCATAGAAATATCTAGAACAGCCAACAGGGGTCATTTTGACTCTTATAAGAAAAATGACCCATTTTTAAGTGAATGTTTTGAATGCCCAATATCTCATTTTTGTTTTCCGTGCATGGAGAAACACACATTTCTTGTCATGATAACTTACAGGAGGAAAGTAAAAGTTGCTGTAAAAGAATTTTTGAAGGGAAACTAGTTCTGCTAAAGCTACGATCGAGAACGAAACTCGACATCAGTTTCCACAGCAGTGTTCTAGAAGCTTTCGATTTCGACCAGTGTGTAAGCGTTTTTCTGTATAAGCAATGCCGATAGACTTGAGTACACAGGAGGCCCTTGACCTCGTGGAGTAGTTAGAGTCGGATATCAGTGGTGACAACAGCAACAATGAAGATTTTTTTGCTATCATAAACTTACAAAATGTGTCATCCTCTGAAAACGGTGACAGTGATGATATGACAAATTCTGGCAATCTCCAATGATCTCCACTGTTATACGTGGACCAGGACATTCACGAGCATGAGCAAGGACAAAGTAACAACACACCCACTAATTTTGCTGGCAGTAGTGACGGAAGTACACATAATCTAGTGGTATTCTTCGAACCCCGATAAACCTTACTAGTACTGCTTCCACAACAGGTCTTATGCCAGCTCGCAATATTATGACAATTGCAAGTGGACCAATGTCTTTTGTTCATTGTAATATTGGGGAAAATCCTGAATCAATGAATCAACCTGGTGTTTGACGGTGAATGGATCGATGATGAAATACATTCAAACATGTGCAGTTGCTGAAGCACAACGTCAGCTTGGAGGTGACGGCAACTGGAATGTTACTCTGGAGGAATTCTATGTCTTTTTCACCCTCCTGTATGTCCGTGATACATTAGGTTATTTGAAATTTTGTGCAGATGATTGTAGAACAAGAATTGGGGACCACCTGTGTTCAAAGAAACAATGTCGCGCAATTGGTTCCGTGAAATCATGCGGTATCTCAGATTCGATGTCCGAAGCAGCAGAGCTGAGCTCCTGGCCAGTAACAAATTTTCTCTCGCTTCTGACACCTGGTACAAGCTGATAGAAAACTGTTATTTATGCTATAATCTTGAACAAGAAATAACTGTTGATGAACAGTTGTTGCAATGTAAATAAAGATGCAGATTTATACATGGCAAATAAACCAGACAAGTTCAGCATCAAGTTCTGGTTGACAACTGATGTAAAATCCAAATACGTTTTGAATGGCTATCTGTATTTGGGCAAGTATGACGAGCTACCAACTGATTTACAACTTGAGGAGAGTGTGGTGCTCAAATTATTGCAACCATATTTGAATTCCGGACTCAATGTCACTACTGACAATTTTTTTTACTTCTGTGAAACTTGCAAATGAACTTTCTGCAAAGAAAACCACAATTGTTGGGACGGTGAATCTGAACGAGACAGAATTACCCCCTATTGCACATGACACTTCGCTGCCACGACATTTATCTTTTCCATTGAAAAATGGAAACAAACCACTCATATTATATAGCTGCAAGAGCAAGAAGAGTGCCGAGATTCTTAACACCATGCACACGAATATGTTTTCAGACGACAGTGCAAAAAATAATCCGAACACTGTCATTTACTACAATCGTACTAAATGTGGCGTAGGTGTGGCAGATCAAATGTTAAAGATATATACTAAAAGATGTGGAACTCGCAGGTGGCCTGTTCATATTTTTTACAACGCCCTTGATATTGCTGCACTCAATGCTTGGATAATATTCAAAGAAATCTTGGGATCCAAAATTTCACATCGAGAATTTATTCTTACAATCGTGGAAGAACTACGAATTTGCGCTTTGTGCAACACATGCCCCCCAAGTGTTCGAGTACAGACCCCAAAAAGAAAGAAGTTGTGATTTTCAACTTTGCAAGGGACAGAATAAGACTTTTGCTAGCTGTAAGGGATGCCAGAAACCAATTTGCGGAAAATGTATTGCTGTCACTCTCAAGTGTGCAAACTGCACTAATATCTAATGAAATCAGGAACACATTGTATGTTTATTGATAGTTTATGTTTTTTGGAAGCTCACTTTGAAACATGATGCATGCTAATTTGTATTTTTTTCTTATCATTTGTACTCCTGCAAAAGAATATTGTGTTCTATTAGACATTACATTATATATCGTTACTTCAAAAAAACTCTTATATATTGTCATTTCAACATTTATCAATAAAAAAATCATTTACTTTAAAATGGCTTGCATTTCTTACAATGGTCAATTTGACCCCTGGCCGGTTTTAGGTAAGTTTAAACTCCGGCTGTTTAGTGTTAACATGCATGTATGAAGCATTTTTAATGTAATCAGGTGGTTTAATTAAGTTTTTAAATTGGTGATATATTAAAAAATAGTTAATTTGATTAGATACAGCATCAAAAATGCTAAAATTTGATATAAATAAGTCAATGTTTCATTTAAGATACTCATGCTTAGAACTTAGTACAAGTTTTAGCTTCTACTGTTTTCCTAGCCCTATAATGGGACCATTCAAGCAAAGTATTTTACATGTAAAGTTTACCTTAGAAGACCTTTCTAACGACATATAACACTTGCCGTTTTGCGATTACCACTTTGAGAACTTCCCTTGTAAAAAAATTTCCAATTTATGTCTTGTAAATATTTTTGAAATTTTAATATATTTTCTATATTCAATAACTTTTTGTACATTGAAGATCATAATTAACCTTTGAAAAAATTATTTGATGGTCACTCATAACATCACAAGTAATAGTTGGTGCACTATTTTTATGTTAATGAATACCAAATCTATTGTGCTTGAACTATTTGGTGTTATTCTTGTTGGTTTGTTAATTTGTAAGTCCATTGGTTTCCATGATGTTGAGTGAGTAAGTTGCTGCATTATTGCAGTTTTTAATGTCAATATTATATTTATACAATATTTTGTTTAACAGATTTTAAGCATTATGACAAATTCAAAATGCTTGGAAGATTTCCCATCTGTGTAAACATGTTGTCATCCTTGTTGTTTTTGCAGTCTATGTCACAAATATGTGACATCATCAGCTTTGGATTATATAACATCAATAATATATCTCTAGTGGGTACACCTACCATGCGATTTACATGTTTGTAGAATGCTTATTTCCGGGTGGGCCAATTTTAATGTAGAAGAATGTAGTATAAATTTTCCATGGGAGCTCTCGTATACAACTAATTAAATTATTTTGACTTCACTATTAAATAGTTATAAGCACAAAGTGAAAAGATACCAAGGGTGAAAAAATACTAACAGTAGCTAGATAGAGGTTAGGTAAAGTAAAAAACCTATGTTCAAAATTCTCCAGCGTGCCTAATGAAAGGTTAAGGAGAGGAATAGATAGAAATTAAATGCATGAAGAAAGGACGATCTTCAGGTGAAAATGTAATTACTTTAGATACATTTTGAAAGAAGCTGGAGAAAAAATAAAAGATCTAAATTTTCTATCAAATACCTTAATAACAGCTTTTCAAATGAGATAGTACAACAGTAACTTTACACAAGGAAGAAAAAATATGGTTATCAGGTTCTATACTTATGAAACGTAACTGCTATTTATAGCATTAGTATATGATTTAGGTTGAGCAATGGCAACATATTTACTTAGTGTGCAATTATCCCAGGTTTGACACCAAATGGTGCTAAAAAATAACGTTTAATAAATAACTGCTCACTGTAGTCCAGCAGTTGGTTCCCTAAGCCTAAGAAGTTCAGACTCTTTGGAAAACCGTAGGCCCTGGTGCAGCACGACCATTATTGTCCTTGTGCTATAAAATTCACACACAAATAATACGGAGGGACCCTGGTTCGAATCCAGGATGGGGAAAGCGTCTCTTTTTCTCCAAAACGAAAAAGCTCTAGTTTGAGCTATAATCTATACGTGGGTGGCAGAAATTATTGAATAAATAATACGTCATTTTAAGATAGAATGTCAATATTCCACCAATGCAATAATCACAATTTTTAAATCAATAACTTACAGTTTTAAAGAACTGACTGGAAAAAAAATAAATACAGGCTTTAATTATGTGTTGTTTTGATTTTACTTCATGCCCCATGGTTAGATTTAGAATAGGATAAAGGACTTAATATTATGACATTCAAACTAGGTTTACTTGAACGGAATCTATCCCAGTGACTCATGAATTGAAATTAATGAACCACCATTCATTATATATTACAAATACTTTCAAACCCAGCTATAATGAGAGGAAATAAAATATTTCTTTGGTTACATTTAAAATGGAAATAATGAAAACCCTTTAATATGAAAGAAAACCTGCTACAGCGAGTAACAGTCCGGGAAATTTTCTCATTAATTTGCGTAGGACTAGTCTAAAAATAGATCCCAATTTTTTACAAAGAAAAATTAATTACTTTTCTTTCTTTTTTTCTGAAGTTATGGCATTCAATATTTCTACACCTGAAGATATATTGTCAATGAGATAAACGCTGCAAACAACCATGAATAAGACAATGATAACAAGCAGGACTTACCCGTCGACTCATCACCAATTTATATAATGGCATTAGTAATAGATTAATATTTAGATACATGACATATAACACATGAAAATATTTATTTTTGCTTTTTTTGTCTTTTTTTTTTTAATGTTATTTTCATGATAACCCACACATAATGAGCAGAAGTGCTAGTCCCTTCATGTGCACACTATAAATGGGTTTAACTGTACTGATAAATCTGCAATAATTTTAACTTGATGCATAAATTAAAAACAATATGTATGCATGGTAAATAATCTTAATAACTCACCACATTTAAAACTACTTCTGGATTTCTCTGTAGGAGATCTTTCATCCATATATCACAGATCTAACAGGAAAAAAAAAAAAAATGGTTATTTAGATGCATGATTTTCAAATTACTTAGACTGAAAACCAAATGGCTATTAACTTATTAATACACCATACTAATAATGCTTACTGCTAATGAATAATAGTTATTTTTCTGTAAGTGCAACACGTCACTAATATCAAATTATAAACAGACTGAAAAACAGACGATTACACTACAGAATTCTTTAATGTAATGATCTCCTGTAAGGAACATCTCTATTTAAGGGACAATTCATCTGGTCCCAGTCCCCTTCAATAGGGACATTAATGTGTTTACCTCTGATTAAGGGATACCCTAAGGAAAAAAAAGGAGGGGGAGAAAAATCTTTTGTTAGTAAACTTTTGAGGGAGGGGGCAAGTTTGGGATAAGTAAAGGACAACTTTCTGATGAGGGAACAATGACTTTGTTCAGTAGGAGGATGGGAAACAAGTTTAGGACAGAGGAGAGGAGGCAATATGAAAGGGAGAAAGTGTGAAGGGTGGCCTCCGAAGGTGGTGCTGTAATCAGACAGGATGCTCATTGGGGGTTACGAGGGATAGTCAACCATGAATGGCACACAGAGATTCACACTCACACATGTGTCATTACTTAAAGAGAACCAAGGCCAGAGGACCACAGGGCCACCATGGAGAAGGGACACAAGCAGCAGAACAGAACCACACCCCCCGGGGGCCAGCCAGGGCTTCTACAGGAACTGGTCACACCCCACAAGGAAGGTGTGAAGCTCCATCAGAAGAGTGACAGGAAGATAGAGGGATCTAGTTTAGGAAGGAGTGGTGTATACAAGGAAGGTAGCAGAAAAAAAGTCTGGCATAAAAGATTACAATGATGCCTTAAAATACACCCCACAATTATAAAAGCTCATGTTAAATGTTGGTGATACAGAGGGATTCGAGATGATCAGAAAATTTAATATCCATATGGAGAAAAATATTTGTAAGGTACATGCTTCCAAAGAAACCCATACAATGTACAATTTCAAATAAATTTTGGTAGGTGCCAAACTTTACTGTCCATATTATACGTTTTTTCCAAGATTTTAATTTTTCGTTAATTAAGAATTTTCATTACTTTTAAATTTAAATACAGTGTATTTAAAATACTATTACGTTAATTTATTTTTACAGTATATAAAGTTCAATGTTAACTACATTTATTATTAAATTAAATTTCTTACACTGTATACAAATGTACCAACACATGTACCTCCAAATAAGAGACACTTCATTTAAGGGACAAAATGCCAAGTCCCATGGGTGTCCCTTATTGGGAGGTAACACTGTATGTGTAAATATAATTTACATGTATTTCTAGAAGCCACAGAATATAAATTGTGAGATTCATCAACATCAGGACTAACAGGTTTCTTACATTTTTGTCACTTGTTTTTAGTAAATACAAATTGTCGTCATTTCCAAAAACAATATTTCAGAAATTGTAAATTAAACACATTGTCAATTCCATGTATTAAATCCCCTATATTCTGAATTTCTTTTTTCTCAATTACGTTTAACTCTAGGCATTTTCGATATCATAAACCTTTATTTTAATTTACTTTTAAACAATATCTTCAAAATAATGCCCCAAAAACATTCCCGGCATTGCACAGATCTTTTAAAAAATAAAATAAATCTACTAAGAGGACCTCTATATTAAAACCAAAAAATTCTAGAGCATTACTGAATGTATTATAGAACTTGTGCAATGAACATTCACTGACATCAATTATATTTTCATTTACACTTCAAACTTCATGTTTCATACTCTTCATCACATTAGAACTATCACTATAAATCAACAAATTTTTCTCAGGTAGTTCAGATATTGCTGAAAATATTGCTTTAAATAAATTTTTAGCTCTTGTACGTCCCAAGAAAAACGATTTTAAGTGATGTACAACTTTTTTTTTGTCTTTATAACTAAAACAATGAACAATAACATCAAACCACTAATCCCTTTTTTCTTCAAGTGGATCCCCATCAACTTGGAAAAAAAAAAAAGAGTTGCTAATATAGAAAGGAACCTCCATTTTTTTCCTTTAAGTATTACATCTGTGGTTAGTATACGAATCTATACTGCAGAGCAAAAATTAAAACCCATTCCACAAAAGTAGGTACATAACAGTAGTTAGTTGGCAGTAGGTTAGTTAACCCTCCCCACCTCCTGCATGAGAAATGTATTCCCAGTTTGGGATCCCTTAGTGGTCTGATTAGCATGTGTGTGTTTTTTCAGTTATTCTTGTGTGAATTCAATTAAAATTTTATTCATACCTCATAAATCGATATTTGAAAAAAAAAAAGATACTAGGCAAAAATTCGAAATTAAATAAATTGGTACAACTAGAGAGGGCACGAGGGGGCTCTGACCAACAAGATTTAGAAAACATATGTTAAATTTTTAGAAACTGTTTTTTTATAATTGTTTTATAGAAAATAAGACTCAAGAATTTTGCACCCCCGTATACACTGGGTGTGGCGGGGGTCCCAATCGGTATCAAGCTCTGCGTATTAAATTTGTTGGAGGTAAGGGTAAAACTAGTCATACAAAAAGTGCAATCAAAGTTACTAAAAATTTTTTTTAAAAATATATACAGTCCCAACTGTGTAGAAACAAAAATTATATATTATTTTATTCACTAAAAGGGACTGTTGTGGTTGGACATGATTAGCATATTTACAAATGAACTAGTAATGCATAGATAATGTACTGCATCAGAGCTCAAGCGCAAAACGGCAATGCAATAGTGTAGAGCCTGTGAGGTTATTATGTATGGCGCAAGAGCAAGGGCTATAGCAGCTACGATACGCATGCTTCTCATTTTATCTTAAGTTATGTTCTACGTTTAGTTTGCTTTTAAGTTACGTTTTGTTAATAAATAGTTAATGTTTACTTCAATGGAGCCAAATGATTAAATTGCTAACGACACCATAAAGCTTACACCAACAAGTAGCAACAAATATGTGGGGATATAAGGTATTGCTACGCCTACTGTCTGCCACCTACACAATGGTGACTCGTTTGAACGTCTTTTATAAGTTCGAGTGTTGTAGCTTCTATTGAACTATCTTACAAGAAATCGGCTGTGAACTGAAGCAATTTCGTTCTGAAGTAACATGAAATCGATGGATGCATGCTGGACACTTACCTGTATTCTGGATTGGTGAGTGAAAAAATTTAGTAGTCAAATGTTACGTAAAGTTAAGGGTGATCCCACCCATACTTCAGCTCCATTGTTGACAATGGTATCTGGTGATTCACCCTATCATAAATTACTAGCTGAATACCCAAATATAACAAACCCCTCGCTTATTGGTGCTAAATGTGCCCACAAAACTACTCATTCTATCATAACCAAGGGACTACCAGTCTTCTCGAGAGCATGAAGGCTTACTCCAGAAAAAATGGACTTTATAAAAAAGGAGTTTAAGGCCCTCATGGAGCAAGGAATAGTTACTAGTAGTAATAGTTCATGGGCATGTCCAATCCATTTAGTATCAACGAAAAGCGGGGTTAGCGTATTTGTGGTGACTACCGACGGCTTAACGCAGTAACCGAGCCAGACAGATACCCTCTTCCACATATCCAGGATTTTGCGTTAAGCTTGGCTGGAAAATGGTGTTTTCAAAATTAGATCTGATAAAAGCCTATCACCAGGTCCCTGTCGCGCCTGAAAATGTTCCTAAAACAGCAGTTAGTACACCCGTTGGACTTCTTAAATACAAACGGATAGTGTTTGGAATAAAAAATTTAGCCCAATCCTTTCAAAGGCAGATCGATGAGGTCCTTAGGGGTTTAAATAACTGTTATGTGTATATAGACGACCTTTTAATGGCGTCAGAAGACGTAATACAGCATGTAAGGGATCTACGCGAAGTATTTGAAAAAATCAATAAATACGGTTTAGTAGTTAATGCAGAAAAGTACGAATTTGGTAAAGATAACATTTTTAGGCTGTGAGGTCGCATCAGATGGCATTGCTTCTATGTCACAGAAGGTTAAAGTTTTGGCTAATTATCCAAAACCAAAAACAGTAGATGAGTTACGCCGTTTTTTGGCTATTCTAAATTTTTACCATAGATTCTTTTATAATTCTGCTAAAGTACAAGCACCTTTACACGAACTAGTTAAAAATAAAAAAAAGAAAGATTGTAGTGCAATAATGTGGTCTAGTGAACCTGAAAATGCATTTAAAAAATGTACAGGAATGTGTTCAGAAAAAGTTTTGTTAGCTCATCCAGTAAGTAATACAAAGTTATCTCTTATGGTGAATGCATCTGATATAGTGACTGGAGCAGTGCTTCAGCAAAGTACAGGTAGCTTAGTCCAGCCAATTGCGTTTTTTCTTGTAAATTAAGCAAGGCTGAGAGTAATTACAGCACTCACGATAGAGAAACGTTGAGCCTGTATTCACTAGTTTGCTATTTTAAGCATACGTTGGAAGGTAAACAATTTTGTATTTTTACGGACCATAAACCATTAATATATGCGTTTAAACAAAAAAGTGATAAACGTTCACTAAGGCAACAGAAACACCTAGAATACATAGGTCAATACATTACCGCTATTAGGTTTGTGTCAGGAAAGGATAACTGTGTAGCAGATACATTATCATGCATTACAACTATCGATTTGCCAAATAAAACTGATTTTGATGCAATGGCCCGCGTGCAGTTAAACGATGAGGAATTGGTTGTATTGCGTGCATCCGAGACGGGACTCAAGTTGAAATCTTTAGAGCTCGCTCAGTTTGGATGCAGTATAGCGTGCAATATATCACACGGCGCCATAAGACTATACGTTCCAATAGGCTTTAGAAGAGAAGTGTCCTTAGCTCTACATAACCTATCTCACCCTGGAGTGAAAGCTGCAACAGATTTGGTAAAACAAAGGTATTTGTCGAAGTCACTTAAAGCTGATGTAGCCGCCTGAGTTAAGGCGTGCCCGGACTGTCAAAGATCTAAGATCCAACGGCATACAAAATCACTTTACGGTATATATATCCACTGCCTTCAGCTTATTTTTCCCATGTGCATATTGACATGGTAGGCCCACTTCCACCATCACAAGGTTATACATGTATTTTAACTTGTGTAGACCTTATTTCCAGATGGCCAGAGGCTTTGCCTATGAGGGATCAAACTGCACACACTGTTGTAGAAACTTTCTATTCCGGATGGACAGCCAGGTTTGGTGTGCCCGATCAAATTACATCTGATCAGGGGCATCAATTGAAAAGTGCCCTATTCCAATCGTTAACCAGGTTTTTAGGTACACATAAGAGTAGAACAGCAGCATACCATCCAGCAGCTAATGGATTGGTAGAATGGTTCTATAGGCAGTTGAAATCAGCGAAAAAATGCCATAGTATGGAAAAGTGGATGGAAGTTCTCCCCACAGTGCTGTTAGGAATATGGACGTCATTAAGAGAAGACCTTACTGTGTCTACAGTGGAAATTGTGTACGGAGCATCATTACGGTTACCTGGTGATTTTTTTTAGGTGTTCATCTAACACAGGAATGGCCAACCCGCAGCATGGGTGCCATAGTGTGGTACGGCAGAGTTTTAATAACAGTGGCAAGCGAAGACCTATCGAAAAATTAAAAAATTTGAAAAAATAATAATGTCGTCTTTAGGAACTTTGTCAAAATACGTAAAAACCCTACTCATACGCTACTGAATACAACAGCACTGGAAAGCGGCACTGCTTGACACCAGTACAATGATGTGGCAAGACAGCATGGACATGGGACGAGCCCAATGGTTTGAGTTGCTTTGCTTTGGCGCCGTTGTGTCTTGCTATGGTTGTCCATTCTCGAGCGAGTGCGACACTCTGGCTGTCTAGCTCAGTTGATTTTAAACTACCGAGCAAGATGTTAAGCTTTTTATAAACTGTTTTCAGATTTTAATGTTGAGCATCGTTGTTTTAAAAATTTTATTTCCACTATGTCCACGAGCATACATGCATAAAGTTCCAAACTGTCTGGCAGTGGTACCAAAATTTGTCTGGTGAGTTTTATGTCACAATAATAGGCAGCGATGTCCTAACGTGTTTGTAGTCCTTGGACCTAATCACTTTTGGAGGCCCTTTTATCCAGGCCCGTAGGAAGAGGGGATAGGACAGGCCTGGCCTCCCCCTAAATATTTTGTGGCCCCAAAAAATGTTAATAAAATGGCAACTTTTTTTAATTCTGGCTCCCCCTAAAGTTCAGATGTCCCCCCTAAACTTTTGCGTTGGTGGTCAATCTGAAAAGAATTTATTTTTCTTTTGTTCTCCCTTTTTTTTTTCTTCTTCTTTTTCCCCCAGCCTGGGAAATTTTCTGCTGGTGGCCAATTTTGTCTGGTAGTCAGAATGCCAGAATATGGCACATTCTGCATCCATGTCCACGAGTAAACCTTCGACATCGAAAAGACCATGTGAAGAGGATATTGCAATTCGTGATTTTAAAACTGTCTGGGAAGAACAATTTTTGTTTACGCATCAAAATACTTCCAAGCCTGCTCGTTTGATATGTGGAATTTGTGTAGCAATGCCGAAAAATTTAACCTGAACCGAAATTTCAAACTACTGCATAGTGATTTCAACAGCAAATATCCTGTCGCATCACACTTGTGGACGGAATTTATCAATAAAAAAATAGAAATCTTTAGCCGGCCGACAATCGTCGTTCCAGAAGAGAAATGACGAAATGGAAACTACGGTGAAGGCTTCTTATGAACTTTCTCTGTTGTTAGCCCGCAAGAAAAAACTCTATTCTGACTGAGAGGAGATAATATAAAAAGTAGCATTTTAATATTTGTCCAAATTGTCCGTGATATAAACGTCAAAAATATGGTTGACAAAATATCTTTGTCTAGAAATACCATTATGCGTCGTATAGATGACACAGGCCAGGATGTTGGTACACAAATTGTTTCTGGACTACAATATTGCAAATACTTTTCATTAACTTTGGCTGAAAGCTGTGACATCACAGAAAATGCGCAGTGAAGCATATTTGGGCGTTACACGAACGATATTTTTGATATTGTGGAAGAACTTCTTGATTTGCGCCAACTAGTTTTAACCACAGGTGAAGACATTTTTAAAGAACTTAAAAATGTAATTGAAGTTAACAAAGTAGAGTGGACAAAATTAGATAGTGTTTGCACAGATGGAGCGCCTTGCATGGTTGGCAGGATAAAAGGTTTTGTTACATTGCTTGAAAATTATTTGGAAAGAAAAGTTTTTAAGTATCATTGTATTATCCATCAAGAAGCTCTTTGTGCCAAGGACTTAAACCTGTCTTCTGTAGTTGACCCTGTAGCGCGCTGTATCAACAAAATACGAGCTTGAGCTCTGAATCGACGACGATTTCGTGAGCTTTTCCCGGAAGAAACGGAAGAGGATGGCGAGTTACTCCTTCATTGTAGCGTGCACTGGCTTTCCAAAGGAAGTGCACTCGCGAGATTTTGGGAATTTGAGGGAGTGTGTTTTAAAATATCTGGAAGAAAACAATGAATCACCTAGTGAGTGCTTGTTAGTCAAGAATGAAGATTGACTATGGGATTTAGCTTTTCTTACCGATATTATATGACATTTAAATACTTTAAATTTAAGATTACAGGGAAAAAATGGTATTTTTCCTACCCTAGTTGGTCATATATCTTCTTTTGTGAACACACTTTCGCTTTTTTGTCTCAATTTTGGAGAAAAAAGATTATATATTTTACATCTATGCAGGAACTAGCTACCAAAGTCAATAATGCTCCGAACTATGATAGATTTAAAACTTTAATATCCATTTTGCAGGATTCATTCAGTGTAAGGTTTGATGATTTTCAAGATGATAAAAAAATGCTGACCTTTTCACAAATCCTTTTTCAATTTCTCTGCAAGATGTTAATTGTTACCCACCTGAAATCCAAATCGAAATTATTGACCTACAGCGCCATACTACACTGAAAAGCAAATATAAGGAACGTTTCACTATCTAATCACGCCATAACATCGGTGTTGGTATCACTACGCCAATAAACGTTGATGGATTGACATTGTTGTTTGATTTAATCTGCGTAGTGTTCGATTTATATAAAATAAATACATATGCTGCAACGTGCATTTCGATCAATTTAATACCAGTCTCTTTGCAATTTGGTTTAAATAGTAGTCTATGTACTACACCATTCTGCGAAATAACTGGCAACAATATATATACGTTCGTAAAGAGATTATATATTGTCCTTCGTAGCTCAGTGGGTAGAGCCTCCGCCCGGCAAGTGGAAGGTCGTGGGTTCAGGTCCCACCGAAGGCAGAAATATTTATTTTCTTTCGAACGTTTCACCATCTAATCACGCCATACCATCGGCGTTGGTATCACTACGCCAATAAACGTTGATTGATTGACATTGTTGTTTGATTTAATCTGCGTAGTGTTCGATTTATATAAAATAAATAAGGAACTTATTGCAAGTGATCCAAATTATATTGAATTTTGGAAATTTGTACCAACAAGTAATTTTCCAAATTTACATGATTTGGCTGTCAGATATTGTTGTAGGTTTGAATCAACATATGTTTGTGAACAAACGTTTTCTATTATGAACATAATAAAATTAAAATATCGTTCGAGATTAACAGATATGCACCTAAAACGCCTAATTTTGTTAGCATCTTCAAGAACTAATCCTAATATTGGTAAAAAAACTACAAATTCAAATCCACATTAATTAAGTACTGACTGTTTAATAATTATTTAGAATTAAATGTTTCAAGTTATACGTTTTTATTTTATTTGTAACCTAACTGACTGAACCTTTAAAAATGTTTATTAACAATTAAACCTAAGTTTGTATTTTTGTTTTATTTATTATATTATTTTTTAAATCTCCACTACTCAGACTTACAAGAAAAAAAAAAGTGCTATTTGCGTAAAAATCCCATAATCAGCCTATAAATAACATTTTTTCACCTTTTTATAATTTTTAGTATGTTGGAAAAATTGGAAGTGGCACGCATAATTTTTTTTTCAGATAGTGGCACTCTTCCCACAAAGGTTGGCCACCCCTAATCTAATATATAGTAAGAGGAAGAGAAATTATAAATTTCTGTATATTTCTATAACAGGGACGCCAAATTGAGGGAAATATTTGGGGAGGGGGGAAAGTAAGCCCCAAGCTTATCCGCTTTTGTAGGTTTGGTTTAAAGTTTCAAGCGGGAAAAGGGTCTCTGTGCTCACCCTCTATAACTTTATTTAAATAAAACTTAAATAGGCAACGAATACAATTTTTTTATTAACTTCAATTGCTCAGTAATTAATATAGAACTGCAAACTTGCGGTGGCGTAATAAAATACAGGCCTTTTTCATCCTAAATGAACTTCAATACATCTTTGCAGTATCAGTAAAAGATTTAAAATAAAAAGTGTATATTTTTATATTAATTAACAATTAATGTTTATGTTATTTAACGAATTAATATTTTTATATTAATTCACAGATTTATATATTTTACATTAATTCACAATTTATATATTTTACATTAATTAACAACTAATATTTTTATCAATTATTTATTAATATATATTTTATACGTTATGTCTTCCTTCTTAATACAGATATGAACACACATACGTACAATGAGTGGTCAAATTATTAGAATCACCACAGGAGATCTCATGTGGACGTTATGAGCAGCATTATGGTATGAGGAGTTTTCATGGAAGCTGCTGGATCCTCTGATTCGTGTGGAGAAACAATCTTTAATAAACCAATGTTCTTTAAATGCCGGCGCTGATCTGGGACATTCGCTGCCATGTATAGTTTATCCCCAAAGATATGGACGTACTCAGAATGACGATATTTCATATCTCATAATGGTTCTTATTGCACACGAATGACTGAAGGAGCGTAGGGAAGACTTTTCTCTGGAGCAGTGGTTTCATCAATGCTCAGGTTTAAATCTCATTGAGCGTCTGGGCGACGCAGTTGAAGGCAGAATCAGACCAGTGGATCCGTTATCGCCAGACCTTAGGGAACTGGAAAATGCAATTCATCACATTTTAGGTAATGTTCTTCACGAAATGTGTCTAGAGCCAGCAGGATCATTTATGCCTAAAAGAAGACCACAGCCGCATTAAGAGAAAAATGTTACATGAAGAAGTGCTAACCTGATTAGCATAATAAATTGGCTATTTTTTTTAATAGGATGTTATTATCTTTTGCAAGGTTGACACAATTGCCTAACTGGTTAATATAGAAAGCCACTGGAACATATTTTTTTGAAATTTTTTGTGAGGAGCTATTACGATTAATCATCTTGGACACCCACGTTATTAGGTCAGACTTGAGCTTCATATATATGGAAAAAGGAAAGGCATCACTATGACCCACGATTGGATACGGAGTGCCTTAACCATTAGGCCATCAGGGCACGAACGATGCTTCTTTTCTTCGTGTTTGAGGTTTTCTAGGACATTATTATTCTTCGCAGGATTAATTTATTAAGTATTGTCATGATCATTCGTTTATGTTACGGCATTTTTTTTATGTGATAATGAAATTATTAAGTGGTAAACAAATATTAAAAACTGAAACATTTAGATTAAATATGTGGTTTGGTCGTGATGATCTAGTGGTCTGCTATTTGCTCGGATAGGACAATTAAACTTAGGTTTTACGCGTTGTACTGTTTTTTGTTTTGCAAAACCTCAAATATCTACATCAAGAAATAAGTATGTATGATTGCATAGAATTAATGTGTTAAATTATTGACGCGTGAAAAGGAATTGCGTAAAACACTGCTAAATATAAAAACTATACTTATTTACAATTTAATAGATATTACGATAGGAATTATATAAATAATGAATATATAAGTATCACCAAACCTAAGACTTTAGTTTCGGGATAACATGTATGTACGAAATTATACATTTTAATACATATATTATTGGATTCTAGTTCCTCGAAAATAATCAATTGATCCGTTGGATTCATATTTGTTAAAACTTATTAAAACAATCCATCAAATAAATATTAATATCTATCAGTTCTTCTTGCTGAAATTAACCTCAAATGATTCAATATAATTCAATCAATTAAATAACATTCACTATTATGCTAAATAAATATATCATCCGTGCAATAACCTGAATTTATAATAATGATATTTATTAAGAAATGCAATAATAATAGTTATCCTAAAACACATGACTTTACACCGTGAAATTATTTTCCTTAAAGCTGTTTCATTAGTATTTAGCGACATGTTTAATCTATGTTAATAAAATGAGGAGACTGCTAGTGGAAAAATCATGCTCACCCAATAGTCCTCCATGATTGGTATCCACGTCTGTGGTGATGGAACCTCTTTGAAAAGAAAGATCTTCTGTCGTCGATTTTCTACTTCATTATATTACTGCCGCTCGCGCTAGGGTGGGTCATTCCGAAGGCTTTCATCTGCTCATCCTCTGAGTTTTTGGGAGATTCTCTTAATCCCCTTCCTAAATTCTAATAATCTGCCCCCCACCCCCCATCTCTCATCTTGCTTCGTCATTTGTAATCAAGGGGGAGTGTCACTTCTCTCGGCTCCCTCTCTAACCTCGAAATCTCATTGGTTTGATTTTATATAGAAAACAATAATTCTGGGCTGGTTCGAGTGACGTCATTTGAGAGACGTTTTGCTATTGGCTTGGGAGAAAGGTATTATTTTGAAACTTATTGCTTTTGCTCCCTGATAAAGTGTCATGTTGATCTGAAATTACGAGTTTGTTGTTGTTCAACTTGGTTCGCAACTTAGAATGGTAAAAAATTGAATCTTTAGAAATAACTTTTTACTTCACAGCTGCAAAAGTTCGTTCGTGGCTTTCTTTATAATTTTCTTATTTTTAAGATCACGTTAGCTTCTGCTTTTCTTTAGTCCTGAGTTTTTGTGTTAAAGTTTTGGGTATTCTACTATGATTTTATGGATTTGAGTTGCCTTCTTCTTTGTGAAGTCCTGCTCTTTTCTCACATAAGAATTTTAGATTCTGTTTACAGGGTCAAATCGCTCGTGGAAATGTGAAAAAAATCGCCTTTACCCTCCTTTGCAATTAGTAAACAAGAATAATGTTGCATTGATTAAAATTCACCGTGATTGTATTATTAATAATCATTACTAGAGAAACAAGTTTGTCTTTTCTGTAATGTATAGAGAGCAAACATAATCTTTTAACATTCAAGATCACCCAATGTACAAAAAGGTTTCAAAGACACGCTTGTGTGGTAATTTGTTTGTAAATTAATAAAAATAATAATGAAAATTATGATAATTTATTTATAGAATTAGTAATATAAAAATAACTGTAAATAATGATGCTATGGGGAAAATGGGGTCAGGAGACTACATCCCTGATGAAATACCTTTGTCCACTTTATTAAAATTTGTACATATATTTATTAATAATTATTATTATTTAATTAATTAATTATTTATAATTTATGACATATATTTGTTGATATATATTATGGTATGTAACGAATATGGCGGGGTCCTCAAATTACACTTGCGGCTCCTTATGATGAAAAAAATACAACTCTTTTCTTTAAAATAACCCTCCCTGCTCCCTCGGAGCCTTAAATTTATGTATTTTATTCTGATCACATTTTCCCACTTCGTAATAAATACGTTAAAACGCTAAAAACCTGAAGTAACACGCAGTCTTTTCTTAGTCGTTTTTTACAATACAATGCAAAACAATACAATACAATAACTTTATTCAGATAGCAACACAACACAAATATAATTACAAAAATTGTTAGATATTGTCTACCTGGGCAACGATGGGAAAAGACCAAGGAGACTAACGAAGCCAATGCTGCATGAAATAAGGAGATGAAAAATGGGAAAAAAAGCTATATGATCTGAAAAAAAATTAAACAATAATTAGAGAAGAAATAATTAAAAATAAAAATCGTCCAGGAAGTCAGGATTCTATAAAAAATTCACGAAGAGAATGTTTAAAAAGGGGAAGTGAATTTAAGGTTTTTAGTGTGTGGGGTAGAAGGTTCCACACCCGAGGATAAAAACAGTGTTATGGTGGTATTAACACACCAGTTGTTGTAATAGTTTTAATTTAATTAGTTAGAATTTAGGATTAGAAATTTAGAATGTCAGAGTTAAAATGAAGTTAAAGTACTTATAATTAAGTTTGCAAATTTAAGGTTAATGTTTTTATTGGTTATTTTAACTATTTGAGAATATTACAAACCCATTACATTTAACATTAATTAGTTATTTATTTTAAAAAGTGAATTTTCAAATTTCGTCCTAACAAATATGTAATAAAAGATATTTTCAATATTTGAATCGATTTTGATAAAAAAAATTGAGCAGTCAGAGGGTTAATAATTTTAAAACTGATTATATAAATCTCTGACCTAACTATACAATACTCCCCCATCAACGATGTTCCAGGAACAGATAAAAAGTCGTTATAAACAGATATTAATCAAAACGTGCGCTGTTATCGAGATTGCAAAATGCCAACGTTATAATAGTTATTAACAGTCTGTAGTTAATCGATAATTTAATCTAATTTTAACTGGGTGGAATTTTTTGATTTCTTCAAATATATTTTTTTATTTGACGGCGAAATTTTTACA
>QLNU02015360.1:206621034-206634887 GCA_006491805.2 Dysdera silvatica
TTGACCTTGTAGCGCGCTGTATCAACAAAATATGAGCTCGAGCTCTGAATCGATGACAATTTCGTGAGCTTTTCCCGGAAGAAATGGAAGAGGACGGCGAGTTACTCCTTCATTGTAGTGTGTGCTGGCTTTCCAAAGGAAGTGCACTCACGAGATTTTGGAATTTGAGGGAGTGTGTTTTAAAATATCTGGAAGAAAACAATGAACTGCCCAGTGAGTGCTTGCTACTCAAGAATGAAGATTGGCTATGGGATTTAGCTTTTCTCACCGATATCATGGGACATTTAAATAATTTAAATTTAAGATTACAGGGAAAAGATCGTATTTTTCCTACCCTAGTTGGTCATATATCTTTTATAAACAAACTTTTGCTTTTTTGTCTCGAATTTTGGAGAAAAAAGATTAACACATTTCACATTAATGGCAGGAACTAGCTACCAAAGTCAATAATGCTCCGAACTATGATAGATTTAAAAATTTAATATCCATTTTGCAGGATTCATTCAGTGCTAGGTTTGATGATTTTCAAGATGATAAAAAAATGCTGATCTTTTCACAAATCCTTTTTCAATTTCTCTGCAAGACGTTAATTGTTACCCACCTGAAATCCAAATCGAAATTATTGACCTACAGCACCATACTACACTGAAAAGCAAATACAAGGAACTTATTTCAACTGCAAGTGATCCAAATTATATTGAATTTTGGAAATTCGTACCAACAAGCAATTTTCCAAATTTACAAGGTTTGGCTGTCAGATATTGATGTAGGTCTGGATCAACATATGTTTTTAAACAAATGTTTTCTATTATGAACATAATAAAATCAAAATATCGTTCAAGATTAACTGATATGCACCTAAAACGCTTAATTTTGTTAGCATCTTTAGGAACTAATCCTAATATAGATGACTTGGTAAAAAAACTACAAATTCAAAAGCCACATTAATTAGGTACTGGCTGTTTAATAATTATTTAGAATTAAATGTTTCAAGTTATTCATTTTTATTTCATACATAGCCTAACTGAACCTTTAAAAACGTTTATTAACAATAAAACCTAAGTTTGTACTTTTGTTTTATTTACTATATTATTTTTTAAATCTCCACTACTCAGACTTACAAGAAAAAAAATGTGCTATTTGTGTAAAAATCCCATAATCAGCCTATAAATAAAATTTTTTCACCTTTTTATATTTTTTAGTATATTGGAAAAATTGGAAGTGGTACGCATAATTTTTTTCCAGATAGTGGCACTCTTCCCAAAAAGGTTGGCCACCCCCGATCTAACGCATTATCGTGTCCTGAATTCATAGCCAGGTTAAAAGATAATATGCATAGATTGAACCTGTCAATGAACCGAAACCCTCCAATGAACCGAACAACTTCAAAAATATGTTTGTGCATAAGGACTTACGAGAGTCTATGCATGTTTTTGTAAGACAAGATCTCATAAAAAAGTCGCTTCAGCAACCGTATTCCGATCCGTTCCAAGTTATTTCAACCATGCTGAAATTCTTTAAAGTACACATTAATGATAAGGAAATTAACGTGAGCATAGATCGCCTTAAACCAGCCTATTTCTTCGAACAAAAACCGGATTCTTTAGTTACTGACCTTGAACATTCTCATAAGACGACATCGCAAGAAACAGTTCCAGACCAGCGAGTAACTACAAAACATGTTACTCAAGCTGGATGTAAAGTTACATTTCATGTTCCGTTTGTGGAAAAGTGAACATTGCGTGTCTTCGCATGCGACTACCATGATTGGTGGAGGTGATGTCGCGGTTAGACATGTTTAGCATATTTACACATGAACTGGTAACAAATAGATAATGAACTGAATCAGAGCAAAAATGGCAATGCAATAGTATAAAGCCTATTAGTTTATTGTGTATGGTGCAAGAACAAGGGCTATAGCAGCTGTAAAATGCATGCTTATTATTTTACCTTAAGTTATGTTCTACATTTAGTTTGTTTTAAAGTTTATGTTTTGTTAATAAATAGTTAATATTTACTTTGATGGAGTCAAATAATTGAATCGCAAACGACATCACACAGCTTACACCAACCAGTAATAACAAATATGTGGGGATATAAGGTATTGCTACGCCTGCTATCTATCACCTACAGGACCAAGAAAATCTGGTTTCTATTCAGTGTTGCCAACTAAAATGAATAAAAAATCTGTTAGCAGCGGCAATATTTTTAAAAAGGGAAGAAAATTGCTAAATCTAGTGGAAAACTGGTGAATTTAGTTATTTCCGCTAGATTTGAAACTTTGGTCCTGCTAAAGCCACTAAAACGTAGAAAAATTTGCAACACTTGTCTAGTGCAGTGGTCGCCAATTGGTGGTCCGCGAGAAAATTTTGGTCGTCCACAGAAAAAGCTGGACATTATTTGCATTTTTAATGTTTTATTAATAATAAAACAAAAATAATATTCTAAGAAATTCTCATATTCTGAATGACAATTTCCACCTTTATATTGCACTAAATTCACGAAATGTGGTCCGCGGGATTTAAAATTATGAATTTAGTGGTTCATGAGGTCCGAAAGGTTGGCAACCGCTGGTCCAGTGTACTGCTGACATTAAATTATGTGAATAAATCGCAAGTGTGCGAAAATCGAAATGTTTTGGACAATGAATTTCCCTGACTTTTTTCTAGATTTGTAAAATTTCCTAACAACTCTCGGTTGCTGGCCACCCTGAAAAAAAAACAAAAACAAAACTCCAACCCTACCTGGAAACATTGACAATAGAATTTAACATGCCAGAAAAACACAAAAACTAGCAAAAAATCGGAAGTATTGCTAACCATGGCACAAAGTTTGAAGCTTAGTTTCTGTTTCGGGATGCCAGTTACATCCATTATGCATTAAATCTAGTGAAATTTGTTAATTTAATTTTTTTTTCTCTTCACGAAATATTATTTTCCAGATCACTTTAATTGAAGCATTTGAAATAACATGAGACAAAAATTAACCTGAGTAGACAACAGAGTGAAAATTTTTTGGGAGAGTAGATAAGACACTGCGATACCTATTTTGATGAAAATACGATTAACATGCTTTGCTCCAGGAAAGACATATGGAATGAATTCTGTCACAACATAGAGGAGATAAGAGTAATCCCCCAATGAGTCCTGGATCTGCAACTGAAGCCCCAACCCCCAGAAGCATTATAGAACCATATATTTTAATATAAAATTTTTTTGCATTAGATTAATAATTTATTAATTTTTAAATCCCTAACTCAGGAAAGTGTGTGTATGGGAGGGGGGGGGGACTGCCTTCCATCATCCTAAAATAACGCTCCTTGAATCAGGTAGTGATCACCTGGATTCATTTTTAGACCGTTATTGACAAACCCTATTCATTTGTTATTGTCTCAATCCATCTCTTACTGCACAACAACAATAAATAAATGGAATCAATCGCAAGCAATCCAAAAGTAAATCAAAGTGATCACCACATGACAAGTGAAACACAATGGTCGAAATCGATGAAGCACTCATGTATCCGGATTTCATATTGGGGAGAATTTGCAATAGGTTTGCCATAAAATCTCATTGCCGAGAAAACAGTAGCATTTCCATATTTGGATCTTATACTGTTGGTGATTTATTAATTTCTTGGTGACTTTTTTCAATGCCAAAATTGCTCTAAACATGTCAAAGAAATTTACATTTTTGTAGCAGTTCAATGTACATATCGAGATTTTTAGTGTTTTTGTAGCAAGATGTAGCAGTAAATGGAAATTGTAGCAGTTTGGTGCAATCGTAGCAGATTTTCCACCACGGCAGAATGCTTCTTACTTTCAACGTGGGTGCTAATAGCTTTAAATCCCCTATTTCCATAATAAATTAGCACAAACACTTCACTTTCTCACATATGTATTTTTTTATACATTTCCCGTGACACATACTTCCAATTACTGTTCTTCTAACTTGATTTTTTTACTGTTATTCAGCCAACCAAATCTGAATTTATTCTTCTCTTTCGAATCTATAATGTAAACTCCCTGCTCATGACTTGGATTTAAAATATTCATACTTGGATTATGAGAAATTCTTAAACGTTGATGAAAACAAATAAAAATTATTCTTGTCCACAAACAATGATGCAGCACAATACACAACTAAAAGCATATGATGTTGCATATTATTCGATTATTTTGTGTTAACTAACACAGCAAAAAATACAATCCTTTTTTGGTGAGTCATTTGAATTTTGCACACATATGCGGATGCCTACAGAAGCTTCTTTGTATTTGTGCGAAACTACACATTTGATATGATCTGGCGTCACGTCTTTGACATAGCACCAATTCGATGTAAGTCAGGATAAATCATGTTCATTATCATGCTTCTTACCACGGCCTCCACTCTTAAGGAGAGAGAGAAAGAGCAGAGGACGCCCCGTTCCTACCCCCTCACCCCATTCGCGATTTCATTGCAGTTTTGCATCCGCCTCAAAAACAGAATCGTTCAGTATTTGAAAAAGCAAAATTTTTGCTCTCAAAGAGTCATAAATCCATATTGTTTATGCCACTTAATTTGGTACTTTTTCCCAAATTCTGCAAATTGATAAGGATACCCTCCATAAAATCTTTTTTACAGTTTTGGAATAATATCAGAAACTCAAAAATAGAGTTAAAAAAAAAGGGGAATTCTGAGAAGAAGCGGAAAACTTTCATGCCTGGCTATAAAACAAAGTAGATTTTATATAAATTTATGACCACATTTGATCCCACAACTTTTTTCTAAGGACCAATTGCGATATGCCAAAACCCATATTACACCTTCACTGCATCATAATCGACTAAGTTAGTAGTTCTCAAACTTTTTACTCTTGTGCCTTTTTTACACCTACATGCAGACGTTGTGCTCCCTCCCCTTTAAATTTATATGGGCACATTATGAACCCCCTTCCCATGCGACCCAGTATATATGAATATTTTAATAAAAAAAAAATGAATATAAATTGTCCTTTTAGTATAATATAAAGTAGGAGAAAAATGATAGATTTCTGTTGAGCAAGTATGAGTTTTTTAAAAACAAACGTTCTCAAAATATAAAACATTACATTATAAAATAAAACAATTCAAACCACAGAGTTAGCTCCTTAAATAATCTTACAATACAAATTAAATCCTGATAGTAGTTAAACCAGAAACACACATTTATGTAAAAATATATAAGTTCCTGACAGGCCCAGAAAAATCCAGAAAATTTTTAATAATATGGAACATAAAAATAGCATACCTTTCCAGCATCTTCAGTAAGAACTTTCACAATAGTCATTCTGCGTTGTGAGTCCTTTTTTAGCAAATAAAAATTTCCCTGTTCATTCTCAATATGAGGGCAATCGATAGGAGGGCTTAATAACACAGAGCTGGAACGTCTTACTTCAGTAGGTTCATTGCTGAAATTATTTTTCTATATAAACTTTCATGACTTATGTAACGAAATAACGAATCTGAATTATTAGGAAAGTGTATACCTGAATGTAAATGGAGTTGGTAAACGGGAAGAGGAGTTAGGACTGGTTTTACTAACAAACAAAGATGGTCTAAAAATATTTTGGAATATAAACAACGAAAATTATACAATCAACTTAAAAAAGAAATAAAAATCACATATGCAAAATTTTTGCAAATTCTCAACATGCAGTTTATGAATTTACTAGCAACACAGCTATAGTAATTAGGTTAAAAAAAATTATGCAAAAGTATACATAATGCAGTGCCTTAAAATTTTAGCAGTTTAATTTATCAAGCCAGGTATTAACCAAACATGTTCCACACTTCAAAATAAATTGAAAAAGAGAATACTGTTTTTTAGTTTCAAAAATATCCTTGAAGGATGGAACACAACAATAACTACCCAATAGTGTAAGATTTTCAATGAAAATGATGTAAAACTAGTATGTTTTCTCATGCAAACTTCATTAATCACATTACCTCACAAAAAAATTAAAACAATGAATATAGACTTTGTATATTTATTGAGGGAAACAAGTTCTCTTTTGCATGTCAACAAAATTATTTAATTTGTCATATTAAAAAAAAAAAGACATGCTATAATTACACACATACATAAACCTTTATAAGTAACAAAATTATTTACATCAGTTCTGAAGAAACTGCGATAAGATCTAATAAAGCAATAAAAATAAATGGTGAATGTTCAAATTATTTGCTTTATGAATAATAATATAATAACTACGTTATTATATTATGTGCAATCACTTTTAAAATGAGGGGGGGAATTTATTTATATTCTAAAATTGTTCAATAAGTTAAGTGGGAGGGGATTACCGGGGTTCAATGTAACTCTTACAAACAACAATATGGTTACAATACATGACCAAGGAGTTAAATCTAATAAACACCCTGTTGACCCACATTGAGTAGCTGCAGTTATTTGTGCAAAGGGAACAGTTTCATGTTATTAGTTAGGTGTACTTAATTTTTTGTTTGTGGTTTTACGGCTCAAAGACTACAGTGGTCATGCTGCGCCGGGACCTACTGTTTTCCGAGGAATCCGAACCTCTTAAGGCCTAGGGAACCAAACCCCGGACTACAGTGAGCAGTGCGATCTTTATGAGATCTCTGAGTAAGCGTTCTTTGCACTGCTGGGAGTCGAACCCGGATTAACAGCACATTAGGCGAATGCGTTACCACACTGTACCACCGTAGGGCTTAGGTGTATTTAATATTTCAGCACTTCAATGTGTATGTGTGTATAGGAGATAGCTTGATAACTATTTTGACAAATAGTTTTTGTTTACCAGCGCCATTTATACTAAAGTGTTCATTTGAATAATGATATATCATGATTCACTGCAGAGTTGCTCATTTTACAGTAATGATGAACTAGCACTGGGTAAGTAATTGCCTTTTCTTTCAGTTCAAATAAGAAAATTCGTTCAAAAGTGTTTTTACATGCTAATTAGTAATTTGTTTTCGTAGATATACTTAATTAAATAATGTGTTATATTTTGCAAAAAGCCTTCTCTTAGTCATTTTAAATTGTGACGGCATTCTAAAAGAAAAGGAATACTTCGAAGACTTAAATAACGCTGTAATTGCAGCTTTAAGAGAAGGTTGCTGACAGGCAAGTGTAGCTCGTGATTTCAATCTATCCAGACAAATTGTAAGTGTGTGGAATAAAGTTTTCAATAACGGGAAATATACCCAATAATCCTAGGTCTGGACAGTCATAAAAAACGTCCAGAAGAACTGATAAAATGATCAGAAGAAAATCTGTAGCTAATCTCCTAACTGCTGTAGACAAAAGATGATTTACAGGAAAATTATAAAGTTAAAGTGCACGTTTCCACCATAAAAAGACGTCTAAATGAAGTAAATTTAAATGGCCGCCGGTCAAGCAAGAAGCCTCTTATATCTAAAAAGAATAGAAAGGCTCGACTTAGTTTCTCCCCAAAATATCGAAACTGGACTTCTAAGAACTGGTCGTCTGTCCTCTGGAGTGATGAAATCAAGTTTAATCTTTTCTTATCTGATGGAATTCAGTATGTTCAGCGCCCTCCAAATGAAAGGAATGCTGTCAAGTATCATTTTCCAACCAAAAAGCATGGTGGATGAAGCATTATGGCATGGGGGTGTTTCTCACACAATGGGGTAAGGCTTCTATTTGTGTTAATGGAAACATGGATCGCTTCAAATATTGTGATATACTTAAAAATCATATGCTACCCCATACCAGGAGGAAAATTCACGCTCGTTGGATTTCCCAACATAACAATGACCCAAAACACACATCTCAACATGTCAAAAGTTTTTTGAAGTAGAAGAAAGCACAAGTGGTTTGATTAGCCTAGTAAAAGCCCAGATTTAAACCCAATCGAGCACATGTGGTCAGAACTAGACAAACGTGTCAGACGCCAAAACTACACAAATAACGACACTTTTTTTCGATGCACTGTGCTGTGAGTGGAAAAATATTCCTCAAGAGCACATTGTACATTCAATCGCACAACGCCGAAAAGATGCACGGCTGTTATTGATTCCAGTGGCTATCCAACCAAATATTAAACACTGAAGTGTTTTTTGCTTTTAAGTTATCAGTCAAAACAAGACTGAGCTATAAAAATAACATTTGTCAAAATACTTATGACCCAAGAGATTAAGATCAAGTATAATTTCTATTATTACAGGCCTTAGCAAATGTTTTATACATTTTTAAATATATATTCATTTACTACTAAGTCATTTTGTATTTAGTTAGAATAAAACTTAAAGGAAATAAAATAATTGAACAAAAACTGTTTGTCAAAATACTTATGAGCGCTACTGTATACACACACACACACACACACACACAGTAGAGCTAAAAAAATCGGATGATTGAGTATTCACTTTAGTTTTTTGACATGATATTGAAACTAAAATAAATTTCACTACATTTGTCTCATAACAGCTAATAACACGTATGTTCAAATAAAACTCTAAATTTCAAACAAAAACATTGTTCAGGAAAAATACAGAACGTTGGGATCCAAAAAATTCAGATGATTACAAATTACAAAGATATTTCATCAAACTATGATTTCAAAGGAAATGTTTGTTAATATTTTGTTGGACATTCAAAGGACTTGATGACAGCATCACATCTTCGAGGCATAGAATTCACTAATTTTGCCAACGTATCCACTAATATTTTTTCACACTGTGCTTGAAGAATCTAGAATTTTTTTACCTCTGTTGGACATTTTTCTTCTTCCATATAACAGTGCTTTAGTTCTCCCCACAGATTTTTAATCATATTTAAATCCAGGAAATGCGAATGCAAATCGAGAACCCTAATTTTTTTTGCTTTAAGCTATGATTTGATCACCTTGATAACATGAATTGGGTCGTTATCATACTGAAACATCTATCCCTGACACATTTTATTCTTACCAAATGGAAGCATATGAGTCTCTAGAATGTTTCGATATTGCCTTTGGTCCATTATGCCATCTACCTTCACTAGCGGACCAACGCCGGCCAAACTAAATCAACTCCAAACCACGATACTACCACCATCATGTTTAATTGTAGGTACCTGGAAGTGTATGTTGTTTTTTGATTAATCGGATGTCTAACATACCGTATTCCATCAGATCCAGACATTAGAAACTTTGATTTGTTGCTCCACAGCACCTTGGACCACTGTTTAGTTGTCCACTTTCTGTACTTTCTGGTGAAGGCAAGTCAGACCTTCGCACCAAAATCCTAGTTTTACACAGGAATTGTTTGGTAGTAGAAACGCTGAAATTAACCCCATAGTATGTCCGCATTTCTTTGTTTTAATCAACCACACTCTTTCTAAGCTCTTGCACAGAGAGAGTTCTTAGTATTGTGTGTACTGTCCGTGAGTGGTCTTCTTTGGCCGACCAGATCCAGGCTTCCAATCTAGGTTTCCACGTTCCTGAAACTGTTTCCACACATCGCCAATTGTTGACATTGGTAAAGACAGTAGCCTGGATATGGCAGAGTAGCTCATACCTTCTTGAACATTTTTAATGCACCCTCGTAATTCCACAGAAATATGAGAGTGATGTGATATTCTTCGACACACCAGTAATGTGAAATAATTGGATTGATTGTATTTTTATGGAGCAAGGGCAACAATGGTCATTCTGCGCTAATACTAACTGGAACTCCAATTTCACATAAAATACAATTGGTAGTGAACACCATTCAACTTTGTTCAAACTGATAATATTTTTTCATGTCATATTCTTTCCAACCAGTAAAACCTGCGGTGACGCATGCTCCACTTCACTGAAAGCGATAATGATTTGAATTCTATAATTTGCATATCATTTAAAGGAGTTCTTACGGCAATAGTATGTCTCAGATAGTCAGTGATGGCACATATACTAAGACATCAAACTTCTGCATCCACTTTGTAATTAACAGTGAAGGGTTGTAACATGGCTTGACTTCTCACCTAATGGTAACTTTGAATGGAGTCTTGAACAGCAAAAAATAGTTTTCCAGGAGATCCATGAGGATCACCATTTAACCAGGATGGAAGTTTTTTTTTCAACTGTTTTAAATAATTACTCAGGTGGCTTACAATATAATGACAAGAAAGTATTAATTTTGCTAATTTAATCAAAATTCACCAATTTATGTCACCATCAAGGAGACTTTTTTACTTTAGCGATGGTAAAAAAATTTGAATTTGGGATGACACATTTATCAATACTTGAGTCTGAACCCAGGTCACTTTTGAGGATTTTGTGTTTTGGAGAATATTTGTAGCGTAATATCCCCATATGTAATTGAGAAATCAGGCTGTTAATTTTGCAATCCACTAAGTTATATATCCTTTGTAAGTATGCCAAACAGAACATTTCTCTGATTGTCCTTTTTGAAATTAATGAACCCCGGAATTTGACGTAAGTTTTAAAATGGAGAGTTTTTTGACAAATTTCAGGACTTATTCCGAAGAGGAAAATATTTTGCATGTCTGTAGAATGACATTTTCTGATTTACAGTATAAAGCTAAACTGGAATACTCATTTTCTAATCAATAGCTACCTTGGTTGTCGAGTTATAGGTACTGAAACTTTGAATATTAACTGGGTGTTCAGCTATGTTTTTGGAGAGGTCCTTCAAACACATGGCAATATATATCTTCCTTATTTAATATTTTGGACTAGAAATTTGCACATGTTCATTTCTTGGACTTGTCTACAACTTTTTAAAATTCCAGCAAAATCGAAGAGGATCGAGCGTGGACCCCTAGACCACTTGACATGGAACAACTCAATGTTAAACTTTCTAAGGGCCCATAAATCCTGTCTCTGCCTCCCTACTTTGTCTAGAATTGTAACCCGACAACATAGTATAGTTATGACATTCTGCAGCTTCATCACCACTGACCAATCAGCATTCAAGAATTTGAATCTTACCACATCGCAATTGCTCCTGGAAATGCCTTTGTAAACATATGAATATTGTGGATTATTTACGCTTAATGAACTAATTTCCGATTAAACGTCTGTTAAATGTGAAAAAAAGGTACCAAACAGTAAAAAAAAAAAAAAAAAAAATGGACTAATATAGACTTGAGATGAAAATATGGATGAATACAGACTTGAGACGAAAATATGGACCAATCAGGAGCCCTGAATATGGTTATATAACCTCACGAAATGTAAATTTCATGCAATTTTTTCTAATTACAATAAATGCATTTTCAAATAGCCTACTATTAAGTTTTTTACATGACACCTCATATATGGATAGTCATATATTAATACATCTCATATATTCATATTCGTATATTGATACATTTAATTTATTCATACTCATATTATTACATTTCATTTATTCATACTCATATTGACACATTTCATTTATTCATATTCGTTTATTGACACATTTAATTTATTCATACTCATATTGTTACATTTCATTTATTCATTCTCATATTGACACATTTCATTTATTCATACTCATATTAACACATTTCATTCATTCATACTCATATATGGATATTCACATGTTCACGCATTTCATCTATTCATAATCATGTGCATATGCTTCTATATTTATGTGTTTCTTTTCCTTATGAGATAATATTTTGGAAAAAGAAATGTAAAAGAAACTTGAAGGGTTGCGATAACGGAAAAGTAATTGAAACCAATCTGGCCAATGTGTCTAAATCAGAGCCAAATGCACCAAAAATCCATCATGAATAGTTTATTTTTTATATTAATTTCTTACATGTTTTGAATTATTTGTTGTTTTTTTTAAATTTTATCCATTAAATGTGATAATCCTTCATTATCTTATTGACTTGGAAAGTGTTTTTACTCACATACAGTGTGACTAAAAAATACCAAATCTCGCCTAAAAAGTGTTATTTTTGGACTTCGAATATTAATAAACTGTTTTCATATGATTTTAGCAGACAAATGACTTCATATCATTCATAAGTACTCAAACACTATAGATTCCCCCTAGGTCTCATCTCAAGGTGTGTTTATTCGTGAAAAGGGTTCTCTTGCCACTGACACAAAATTACTTACGTACAGATAATAGTGCATGTTATGGTACCATTAGAATTAAACCTGGTTAACAGAACGATAAATGAATGTGTTACCACTACACAACTGTAGGACATTCATAAACATACTTGACGCACACTCTTTACAATATATGAATTAAATAAAAAGTATTGTAATGTATGTTTGTACACCTCATCTTTTACTGTGCCCCATAAGAAGAAATCCAGCGGTGTAAGGTCAGGAGAGCGTGCAGGAAAATCGATCAGCCCCCTGCATCCTATCCACTGGCCTGGCAAATTTTGATCCAGAAATTTAACCTTGTAGAACGGGAAATAAATTTTCTATGACAGTTTCAAGTGTGTATGCATTTTTTTGACGCACATGGTATATATAAACCATGCAAGCCAATTGTGCTTAACCCATGATGAAGAACATTCTTTATCGTTATCTTTCAAATGTGTAATCAACACAAATCATACCCTGAACTTCACTTTTTGTAAAGGTTGCAGTTTATATAAAACAGTTACAATGGTCACAATTCAGCACTATTCATATAAAAATATTTTAAATTATGACTGTTCATTAAAGAACACCATATTGTGTGAAATATTTACAACAAATTTTCTGTCAAACTTCTTACCCTTCATCTCCAGTAGATGCTAATCTTTCCACTCTATCAGTTTTTTCCAGTTTGGAAACCTTTTCTGCAGGAACTAAAAATAAATAAATAAATATATATATATATAACTGGAGAAGGCCAGTAACCTAGTGTCCTACCCCGCCTTCAAGTGGTGCAGGCTGAGCTTTCTATTTATGTGGCAAATTAATATTTGCTACACGGATAGAAAGGCGGAAGGGGAGGGCTAATTCACCAACCCGTCTAGCCAGCGTGGTGAAATTATGGCTAATTCCTCCATTATGTTGACACACCAGAAACCATGGCCCCTAGTCTCCAGGTGCTGGAGTGCTCCTGATCAAGGCAGCGGTCAGTGTGGCATGAAAGCAGGGGGTGCTAAGAATCACTGGAATGGCCCAGGCTGCCGTTTGTTATTGACCTTGGCTACGTTTAATGGACGATCCCTTGCTTCTGAAGCAAAACTTCAGGAATTGGAAGAAGAACTTGACAAGATCAAATGGGACATTGTAGGACTCAGTGAAGTTAGAAGAAAAGGTGAAGAGTTGGTGGAACTTAAAAGTGGACATTTGTTTTATTATAGAGGAACGGAAACTGGAAGAACAAGTGGTGTTGGCTTCTTAATCAACAAAAGAATTAAAGACTACCTTCTTGAAGTCGAAAGCACGTCAGATCGAGCAGCGAGGCTCGTTGTTCAACTAACCCAGCGATACCAACTTCAGATAGTACAGGTATATGCACCAACATCAAGCCATACCGACGAAGAGGTTGAAGAATTTTATGAAGAAATCAAAGAGTTACACACCAAAGGGAAACAACATATCAAGCTCATCATGGGGGATTTCAATGCAAGAATTGGACAACAGGAACAAGGAGAGACATCGGTTGGTAAATACGGATATGGGGAAAGGAATGAACGTGGCGATCAACTCATCGAATTTGCAGAAGCTGAAAATCTTAGCATCATGAATTCATTTTTTAAGAAGAAACCGCAAAGAAAATGGACATGGAAACACCCAAATGGGGGAACTAGTGAAATTGACTATATCCTGGCAAACAAGAAATCAATTATTGAAGATTGCAGCGTACTGAACAGATTTAATACTGGAAGTGATCATCGAATGGTGAGATGTAAAGTGCACTTAAATACTAAATTAGAACGACAGAAGCTCATTAGGAAACA
>QLNU02015360.1:206634987-206645290 GCA_006491805.2 Dysdera silvatica
AATGGCAGCCTGGCCATTCCAGTGGATTCTTAGCACCTCTGACCAGGGACCTGGAGACTAGGGGCCATGGTTTTTGGTGTATTAGCATATTGGAGGAATTAGCCATCATTTCACCACGCTGGCTAGACGGGTTGGTGAATTAGCCCTCCCCTTCCGCCTTTCTATCCGTGCAGCAAATATTAATTTGCCACATAAATAGAAAGCTCAGCCTGCACCACTTGAAGGCGGGGTAGGACACTAGGTTACTGGCCTGGCCGGTTCCACACATCGTCACATACGTTCAGCGTGTGGGTCTCCTTCCAGTTAGATACCAGCAACCTTTTTTTATAAGAAAGCTGTACAAAGCAAAATTAGTGATTATTTCTCTGTTTCAAATATGTTGTATGAGGATCATACAGATGCAAGTTAAGCCTCGATCTTTGCATTTTGTTATTAATATTTACGTATTTGTATATGAAAAATATTTAAACTTGTTGGAAAAAAAAGCGTCTACTAAAATGAATGTTTACTGTCCAAATTCAACCTTTTTCATTTTATCGAAATTAAGTTTTACAATTTATGTTAATTTCTATTTAACGAATTTTCCTTATAACGAAGTTTTTCAGAGGAACGATGGCACTTCGTTAAATAGAGACTCGACTGCATATATATATATATAAATTAAAGTGATAACTCTACACAGTAAGATTTAAAAAAAAACCAAAAAACACAAGCATAACATTATAATGGAGTGCAGTTTAGTAAGGACAAGTATAATCTAATTTGACCAGACTTCATTAGAGAATTGGATAGAATGTTTTATTAATTTTTTTGTTTGTATTACGATATTGGTATGTGATTGAAAAACTGTTGCCAGTGTATTCGGAAGAAAAAGTACATATAATATATGCATATTATATTACTTTAAATATTCTCATAACACAATACACTATCTAAATTCCTCATCTTTTCTCCAGTATATTTGGCAACAATTCTTAAATTGCATGTAAATAATATCATTATACAAACAGTAAGCAAATTAATAAAACATCTACTTTAATTTCTTGATAAAGAGTAGCCAAACCTGATGAAACATGTTGGAATACATTTACTAAATTACATTTCATTATAATGTTAAATGTCTTTTTTAAATCGAAATAAAAATTTTATTAGATATACATAAATTATTAAAACTGATTTAAAAGTGCTTAATAACTCTCCACTCAAAAAGAGAAGCACAAATTAAACCAAAATGCCCCTCAACTAAGCTTTATTGGGGAGATCATCAATTGTGACGTGAAGCATGTTTCTGGAGACGTCTCGATTTAACTCTGTTCTCTATGAAGCTCATCCATGCATGTGTATGATGTACAGACAAGTTCCATAGAGAGCAGATTTATATCGAGGTGCTGGCAGAAAGTTACTTCACCTCACAAGCTGACAACAGCCATTGCATTATCTAAAAGAAAACATGAAAATGAGGAAATGTGACAAAAGGGTGCGGGCTATCAAAATATTAAATTCTGCAATTACAGTAGTTCAACTTACATGGAATAACATAGCAAAGAAAAGTGTCGGAATATATCTGTAATTTACAACATTGACGAAGCCTTCGTTGTTGAAAAATTCAACGATGTTGAATTGGAGGGAGGGAAAAAATCATATAAAAAACACTAAAAAAAATTATGTAAAAAAAACATTTAGTGAGCAATTTCTTTAAAAAATGACATTTAAGAGACCAAATAAATTCCTAAAAAAAAGAGACTTTTAGAGACAGATGAAAAAAAAAGATACTCGCTCCCATCCCTGGGGTACCTGCATTTACTCTCGAGAGATTTGATCTTAAACACTTGTGCCCAATAATAGTCTAGTCAACTAACTCTCTCTTTCTCTCTCTCTTTATATATATACATTTCAAAATGAAAATAGTTTCAACTCACATCAGCAACTGGCAATCTTCCTATGGCCATTTCGACAACAGTACAACCAAGCGACCAAATGTCAGCCTAGACAGAGAATAAAGAGGAAACCTTAAAGAAGACATAAAATAGAGAAAATAATGTAAGATATTATTACCCTTCTCAGGGATAACACAATTGCCAAATAATGGTCAACACACAAAGCCTCCGGGGCGAGATTTTTGTAAGTTTTTCGCGGGGAAATTTATTATACAATAATTTTCAGCACCCATGTATAAATAGCTCAAACTAGGTTTTTTTTTATTTTTTTTTTTCATTTTAGGAGAAAAAGAGACACCATCCCCATCCTGGATTCGAAACAGGGTCCCTCAGTTGAGCCCACAGTGTCTTGATCACTAGAAGAATGAGGACAGGAACACCTTCTTTCTCCGTATATAAGAATGTAAGATTATATCCTGAGAAGGGTAACAATATCTTACAAAGAAAATTAAGTTCAAATTCACAAGATCTTCATACATATTAATTTTATTATGAACATTTTCACTCATTGCTATAAAAACAAACTACATATTTTTAAACAATAACAATATACAATAATTTTTTATCATAATACAAATTAATATCTATATGCAGTGTGTCATTTATTCAAGTATAGTATACCATACATTAATGTATCTCTTAAAGTTAAAGGGAATAAAAACATTGTGAAATGAAAATTGCATATTTTTCAAATGTACAGTTTTGAGGTTCAAACTATAGGAACAATCATTATTTTAAGAATTACTCATATATATATACAATTTACATTGCAAGTTTGTGCTTAAGATAGCCTTCAAACCATAACATACACACTTACTAGGAGTTGAATCCAGCCTAGTTGTTGTACAATCATTACTATTCTGGAATACTAAGAACTTACATGAAAGTTTGCGACATGTAATCTTGTTAGTTTTGAAAAATAATTAGGAGGTTAAAGGATTTTTCATGATGGGTGTATAAGAGCACCTTTAAGTAAGTATGCATGCATGCCATTAGTATAATGGTCTCTACCAATAAGAAGTTAGCTTTAACACTAGCATTACGGTATACCTAGAACTACTGGGGGAGGGGCTATCATTTTGGACCACGGAAGTGAATGGGGAGAAATACTATTTTTGCCAATAGTTTAAAAATAGAGCTAATATTAATTCAATTTAGTAATTCTACTTTTGTATCATATTTATTCATATCTTCATTATTAAATTTTTTATATATTTTGTCCATTTTGGAAAATTACAGTAACATATTCAAAATAAAGTTTATATACACAAAGTACAACTGAAACTAAAAAGAAGCAACACATTCAAACTAACTTTATGGGTTGTCTAACATGTTTTGAATGTTGTTTATTTTTATTTGAATGGTGAGTAACAGACATCTGAAGCCAGCTACAGGAAAAGTCTGTGCACCCATTCCGTTCCTTGTTTTCCATTACTATTTTCAAGTTGGAACTGAGGTGAACATGGAGCAGGAGGGCTAAGTCCATTTCGTCACAAAGATTACTGAGCACACAAAAAGGATTGGAAAAAATGCTAATGTGATGTAGGTTAGGGTAGGCCAAAAAAACACCTTTGTTTCTTTTTCTATTAACATACTCCGGAAAAGTTGCCTAATGGCTAGCGAAGAAAAATGAAAAAATTTAAATAAAAAAAATATCTTCCATTCGCGCATCACACTTAAAGTTTTAAAAAATGGCGAAATTTCATGGTTTTTCCATCAATTTTTTATAATTACTATATTCACTACTATAGAAACGTTACAGGTCCTAATATGAAGTTTAGGGCATGATCAACCCGAAAAAAATTGAAATCAGTGATTTTTGAATATTAATCGTTTGCGTATAGCATATAAATCATTCCGTTTTACCGCATTGTGTTTCTCTGACCCCCTCCCCTTCTTTTCACATGATTGGCCGATGACAGGTGGCTCATTCATGTTGCTATGGAAACCACCTTGTTGGTAAATACAGCGCCGTATCCCAATTCCTCCCTCGAACACATATGAATACGCATGCTATGGAAACCCTCTCTCCCCTCATCAGTTCGCCTAGTTCTTTTGTCTCACAGTCAATAGCCAGCAGTTAAGGTGACAGTGAATTACTCGAAAAGTGTTCTGACTTTGTTTTCACCTGCTTGTTGAGTTAACGTCGGAGCCCCAGCCCTATGAAAGTACGTTAAGTCAAACTCTGGAGACCTGCAAATCCGAACATTATGATACTAAACAGATACGGCTGTGGCGATTTTGATATCTTAGATGATGCCAGTGACATTAATTTATTCAAGTCTCCTGTGCGGCACCAATAAAAAAAAGTCAGCTGAGGATCAACCTAAAAAACATCAACATTTGTCAATGATCATTATGGAGTTTGATCAAGCAACAAATGCGATTGCGTCATCCGGCCTTAAAGATTATGGTGTGATAAATGACTCAAACACTTCCCATGTTGTTGATAAAACAAAATGAGAAGAAAAACTCATAACAAAAATGATTTGCAGAGCCAATCAATTAATAAAACATAATATGGTCTGTACTTCAATGGTAGAAAAGATGATACGATACTGATTGAAGAAATTAATTCAAAGCGTTTTCGCAGAACTGACAAAGATGATCATTATTCCCTTATATAAGAACCCGGTTCAGAATATATTGGCCATGTTCCTCCCTCTACAGGACTTTCTAAAGATATAGCCTACCATAATTCCCCATTTGACTACACTTGAGATTTCCCTTTAAAAACCTGATGTTACTGGGAGTGATGGAACTGTAATTAATATTGGTTGGAAAAAAAGGTGTTAACCATTAGATGGAATTGAACATTGGGAAACCACTGCAGTGGGCTATATGTCTTCTATACTTAAATGAACTGCCGTTCCGTCACTTATTTCGTCACTTGGATGGTTTTATCACAAGACCTAAACGCTTCAGTGGGACGATCGGGGAAAAAACTGGCTGGATGTTAAAAACTTTCACTGGTTCGATTTGAACGTGTTGAATGCCTCATTCCTGAAGTGGACAATATTTATTAAATGCTGTGGAAGAATCAATTATACCTACTTAATATTTCTGTTGCCATAAATTCAAGTACAATTTCAGAAGATGTGGCAGCTTGTGATCCTGGTCCACTTTCATATTCTAGATGGTTGACGACGGCAAATAGATTTCTTAGACTATAAGTGAGCTTAGAAAAACCTATTAATGAAATTAGGCAGTGGATACATTTTATTTTGAAATGTTACATGCCTCTCTGGTACAAAATTAAAACCAGCAAAAATTTCACAGATGATCAAAAGATAGTTTTGAAATCATCAGAACATCACAGTACGTAACTCAAAATTTACTGCAAGTCATCAACCCAGTAAGTGAGCGAAACACTTTCTTTGCTCACCCCTAAAATTTGATACTTGCAACAGTGACTGTGGATGAAAGAAGACAGAGCACTACGGTTCCACTGACTGTTGAAAGCAAACTCAACGTGGAGGCAACAGACTATGTCGTTGTGATTTAGAAGAATAGTTGCAACATCTCTCCTCCTCCACTATTAAGGAACACCACAGATGAGAACATCAAAAATCTAATACAGACTGGCACACAGTTCCAACTGGATTTACAGAGCTTCCCTTGTCACACCCAGGCTGTTGAACGATGTGTCAAACTTATGACCTAAGTATCTCAAAAAGTATGTGGCACTGACGCAAGAGACTGCTTCATCAGGTAGACCCTCTTGTCAAGACTTATTATGCCCAAATTCTCCCAAAAATATGACTTTAAAGTACGTTCTTTTTAATAAAAAATTGGAAATGAAAAATATGCTTACCATTTATAAAACTTCGTTTACTAAAGATGGAAAAGTAAAGTACAAAGAAATAACGTCATTTCAATGAAAAATTGTGTTTTTTGAGCTTTTTGCGTGAACAAGAAATATTTTGAAATTACAGGTTTTAACCTTTTTTTTGTGTTTCTCATACCCCAAACTTCACATTAGCACCTATAGCGTTTTGACAGTAGTGAGTTTAGCAATTATAAAAATTGACGAAAAACATGGAAATTTCGCTATTTTTCAAATCTTTGAGTGCGATGCACGAACTGAAGATATTTAATATTTCAATTTTATTTTTTCTTTTGCTTAGCTAGATGATAAGCAACTTTTCCGGGGTATAGCAACAGGAAAAACGAAAAAGTGTTTTTACAGCCTACCCTAATGTAGGTGCTTCGTAATGGCTATAACTGTTTAGTTATAGCCCATGGCTAGACAAAATTATGCAACTACTCCGTTTCTGGGCAATTAAGGGTTATTATCAATATTATGTCACCATGGTTTATTTGAATTTTTTGCAGAAAGTGCACTAGACAGCCACTGAAGCTTCTTCTCACTATTGATTTTATGGTATTGAATGGAATTTCATAGTTTGATGCTTAGAGAATCGCTGCTACTCTTTTGGCCAGGGAATAAGCTTTGTTATTTCCGCATATCCTGCAGTGACCAGGAATCCACTGCAGAATAATTTCTTTGCTGTTATAAGGTGTCATAGTCACAACTTAAAAAAAAATATAGGACGTATCAGTAATGCCAAAAACAGGAGAGGGGTAAATTTCTAAATCTTCTGATTTTCATTGTGTAAAAAAAATCTTTTGAGAGATGGGTTTAAAACCAACTACCCCCCCCCACCTCCTATGTCAGTTTAAAACATGTAGTATGGACGACATTCAGTTCCCACGACACAATACACACGTTATTATACCAAATGATAGGCGTAAGTTCAAATGTGAACCTGTGCCAGTGAATTAAAGGGCAACAAACATATCTAACTGTTAATAATATACAGTAAATGCAAAAAAAGTAAAAAGAAAGAAAAATGAGAATTATACTATTAAATAAGGTGTACATGAAAAATAAGACATGGTCACCCATGTAGCAAAAGGACTGAATGAAACCTTTAGATAGTTATGTTAACAATTTATATCACATGTGGTACAATTTTTGCAATCATAATTCGTCCATCCAACTGCCCACACCATCACTCGGTCCTTCCTTGTTGTCTACTCAGCCTTACCTTTGCCTGAGTGCATAGATCATGCCAATATGACGAATATCCATCAGGACCATCCAGACAGAAACGTTTTTCATAAGAAAACACTATTTCATTCCACTCATGACACCATTTGATAGTTTTCTTACATAAATCAAGCCGATTTAAATTATGACTGGTAGTAAGTTTCAGTTGGCTTTTCATTTTCTTGAACTTCACATTCAAATTTACATTTAAACTTTTCCACATAGTTTGGTGGGATACAGATGTTGATAGTACACATACAATGTCACAAGTGGTTTGAATGTGCATGTAGTCCCGGAGTAGCAGTTTTGGTGATCTACTTGACCTTTTTTGGTTTCCATAATCATAACTTTTTTTGATGACATTTTGGACAACGGCTTGTGAACACCATATTTTACGGGCTATTTCTCTTGTTGACTATCCTTTGCCATGCAGCAAATATATTTTTCTGACATCCTTTTCATTTAGTTCTTTTCCTCAATGCATACTCACAAAACGCAATTTTCATCACAACATTGGATCCATATGATAGCCTACATGTATCATATGATGTGTATAAAACTACACATGTGCAAATTACAAAGTGTGACCAATAAGTAGGGTGAATCACCCCTCAAATCGAAAATGAGAACAACCCGATCATCAGTGGTACCTTCGTAATGTTCCGCAATATTCAGTTAATAGTAGTGCGTGGTTTTGTGTGGCTGTGAGTCTTCATAAACTTATTATCGACTTTTATCTGTGTGGTGGTCTCATGGCATGTTATGGAGCAGAGAATCAATTTGAAATTCCTGTACAAATTGAGTAAACCAGCAGGCGAAAGTCATGCAATGCTGAAGCAGGTGTATGAAGACGAAAGTGTGACCTTGAAGACCGTGCACGCATGGTTTAAAAAGTTCAACGATGGGTGTGAAAGCGTCGAAGACAAGCATCGGAGTGGGCAGCTCACCACCAGCAGAACAGGGACAAAAATTGAGAGAGTGTGTGAACTGTTGCAGCAAGATTGGCGATTAACCATCAAGATGCTGTCAAACGAATTGGATAACCCTCGAGGAAACTGTTCGGAAAATCGTGACACAGGATTTGAGAAAATGCAAAGTTTGTTCGTGATTTATTCATCACTTAATGGGAGAAGAAAAACAGCAACAAATGGAATGTTGTGGGAACTTCATCGACATGGCAGATAAAAATGCACAGTTCATGAAAATCATCGTAACCAGAGATGAAATCTGGTGTTTCCAGTATGATCCGGAGACAAAACGCCAAAGTATGGAGTGGTGCGGACCCAACTCCCGAAAACAGAAAAAATGTCATTTTGAAAAGTCAAGGGTAAAAAAGACACTGCTGATAACCGTTTTTGACTGTCAAGGATCACAAGGATTCCTGCAGGTCAAACTGCCAATGGTGAGTTTTACTGTGAGGTGCTCAAACGACTTTTGGCTCGTATTCGTTGTGTATGACCACATCTGAAGCAACCTGGCTCTTGGTTTCTCTTGCACGATAATGCACGGCCATGTACTGCTACACTTGTAAAGCGGTGTCTGGCTCAACATTGGATTACTGAACTGTTGAGCCCACCATATTCTCCAGACTTGTCACTACCAGACTTTTTCCTTTTCCATAAACTTAAAGTGGCTCTAAAAGGGCAAAGATTTACAGACATTATGCACATTCAAGCTGCTGCGACACAGGAATTGAAAGCTGTACCAGTGGAGGAGTTTTCAAGAGCTTTCGACGATTGTGCACATGTTATAAGAGGTGCATAGTATATGACGGGGACGATTTTGAAGGATTGTAAACAGATTCCATATCAGGTCTACTCAATGTAAAACTTATTTCATTATTCACCATACTTATTGGTCACACCTTGTAGTTTACAGGCTCGCAGTCCATGAATTTGCATGTTAAATTTATATTTTCTTCACAGATTGTAAATGATTATTTTTCTCACGAAATTTTTTTTTCACCATTTTCGAAATTTATAAGTGGTATATGTATGTAATCACCATTGGTACATTATTTGCATAAATTTATATCAAACGCTTATTGCAATCATAAGTTATTTGTGTTTTATGGGTGAGTTTATAATTTATTTACATAGTGTATATGGGCTTAATAATTTTATATAAATTATATTAGTTTTGGTGAAAAATGGTAAGTTTTGGAAGAAGTTTAGTCAAAAGTACAAGTTTTATCAAATTTTTCAGTAGGCAATGTAGTATGAAAAGCACAGTTCAGGAAAATTATTTTAATAAGTTATTTATTATAACAATGAATTTCAAATTTCCCTGACTTTGGCCTTCACACTTCAAATTTCCCTGACTTTTCCAGGTTTTCCATATTGGTACACACTTTGAATAAAATCCAGTCTTATAGAAGTTATTAATAAATTAAGGAGTATGATAACAGTGCAGTCTATAGCAGCATCTATAAGGAAAAATGAAATGAACTAATATATGAATTATTATTTTCCATTTAGTAGTATCCATTCACTGTACCTTACTAATTGCCAAAAGAGTGAGATGAAGTACGTTAAAATTTGTATTTTGTAAGACATGCAGAGAACTTAATCTCAACATTGAAGAAAAAAAAATTCTTTAAAAGCAAATGTTCAATAAGAACAAAAGCTTACACATAAAAGGCTAAACATTTAAAAATAGCAAATGAAATAGATCACCCGAATCTTTGAAAACATCAGAAAGCAGCAGTCCTTCATTCAGTGAAATGTCAATGTTGTGTTCCTGCCTCTTTTTACACCTGAAATTTCTAGAAAAACCTTTTCTCAGGGCACTTCTGCAGAGTGGAAAAACTGAGTTGGAAACAATGAGTTTGTTGGTTAAATTTTTATGGGGCAAAGACAGTAAGGGTCATTCTGTACAAAACAAGGTGAGGCCCTACATGGGGGGGGAACCAATGAGAAATCTACACTTTGGGGCACCTAAAGTTGGGTTGGTTGATTGCATTTTTATGGCACAAGGACAACAAGGTTATTCTATGCCAAACAAGGTGAGACTGTATATATGGTTTTACCTAAAATTGTGGAATTCCCATATATTTCAGTGTAAGAGTTGCCTGTATGTTCATGGAATTGGTTGTGATGAGTTAACGGCCATTGAAACACCACAACCACTTCCAGAAACACACATACTCTGAAATGTGTGGGAATTCCCCAACTTCAGGTGCATTGTCACATGGGTTTCTCATTGGGTTTTTTCCATTCCGCAGGACTGCTCTAAACAAAGGTTTTTCCAAAAATTTCAGGTATAAAGAGTGGAAGGAACACAATATCAACATTACTCCTGAAAGACTGTTGCT
>QLNU02015360.1:206645390-206658994 GCA_006491805.2 Dysdera silvatica
AAAACATTTACTTTTAGATGGTGGTATATTATTTATGAGAAACAGTCGTTAACTGAAAAACGGGATTTTAATTTTGGTATCATAATGACCTGCCCTGGTTCATGAATACACATCGTTTCCACATAGCGAATTTTCTATATAACGAATTTTTTTTTATGGAACCGTCGATTTCGTTATATGGAGGTTCTACTGTATTTATGTACAGTAGAACCTCTGTATAATGAACTTCTGTATATGGAAATTTTCTATATAGCGAAGTTTTGGTAAATCCCCATGGTCATTACACATGAAAGTGCTTCTATGTAACGAAACAAATTTCTGTACAATGAGATTTTTAATGACCAAAACAGAAAATCGTGTGATCACGTCAGCGACATTAGGTTCCCTAATGCTGTGGGAATACAATACGCACACTTGAAAACATCTATTTTTAAATGGTTGAATGTTATTTATGACAAACAGTCCTTTACTGTAAAGCGGGATTTTAATTGTGGTATCATATTGTAATACCCTGGTTCATGAATACATCGTTTCCACCTAGCGAATTTTCTATATAACAAAATTTTTTCATGGAACCGTCCATTTCATTATATGGAGGTTTTACTTTATGTTTATATTGTTTCAGGGAAAGAAAAAGTAAAAGAAGCATTTTAGTGCAAAATCTAAATATACATTATGGGTAAATACAAGTTTCAGAACCTGTGGTTAAAACAAAAAGACAGTACCGGTCATAAATTTTCATTGTGGTGTGGTAAACAAAGTGAATGTGAGACGTTTTGCAAACTATGTACTTCTGTGGTAAATATTGAAAATAAGGGTGTTCATCATTACTACAACATGCTAGTGACGTCAAACGTAAGAAAATCTTGTGAGAGACTGTGAATCTAAAACAGATGACTTTGTGCAGGCCTGTTTCAACACTTCAAGCTGAACAACAATCTGGTAGCTTCTTTGCTAACATTACTACAAATAATTTGCCTAATCCAAATAACCAGTTAGTGCTTCCTTGTTGAGTCCTCAAACCAGTTGAGGACCTAGGTTTTGTATATATATGTATTTGTAATTTTATTGTTTTCTGTAACTTTTATTTTGTAATTAAATAAAGAAAATGTTGGCCATGCCCCATTCATATTCAAAACGAAATAACGGTTTTTATTGTATCTGGAAGAATTTTGAAATTAACTTTGCTAGATCTAATAAATTAACATTTTGTTCTGAACTTAACCGGCCCTTTGGTAGGGGATTTTAATTTGCAAAAAAAGAAAAACAAATTGTTTTCAGTCTAGTCCAAACCTTATGCCAGTGTCGAAATAACCATTTGTTATGGAATCTCTTGGTGAAAGTCTGTTGTGTCATCTGAAAAAAACGTTTTGTCAGAAAGTACTATCAAAAGTGTAAGAGCAGTAAAAGGTTATTTGGGAGTTCATGGAAAAATTGAAAACATATTGTGGATTCCCAGTAGGTAGCAACTGACAGTGTTTATCTGACACCAAGATTTGTCTCTTGCATTCATTGAATCCAGGTTAATAAAATTTATCTGAAATGATGTGAATCGATAAATAAAACAAATAATCAAAATATAAAAATAAAATGACTAATCTATTTTAATCACACCGGACATAAATTAATTCAAACTAAAAGTCAAGTCCAAATTGCTCCGTTCGAATATAATTGTCGAATCCAGAATTCATTCTTCTGTTCTCTCTCGTTATTTTTCTTTCTTCATAAAATCATCAGAGTTCAAGATTTCGTTCTCTTACGATCGTGTACAGAAGGTCAATAATTTGCTGAACAACTAAGATTAAAAAATGAAATATTTAGTAAGAGAAAGAAAAAATAAAATAATTGACAACAAACAATAGAAATAACTAATAATCAATCAAGTCAAGTTTTGTTGAGCCAAAGAAAGCAAGCCAGTGAGAGAGGGGAGAGACCCCACAATATCTACCACTTACAAAAGAGCACACTGATTGGCCAGGGTTTACCATAATGAATAAAATTTGTCACTGATTGGAAAGCAAAAGGAAAAAGGAAAGGAAAGAAAGGAAAATAGAAAGAAAAATAAGTAAAGTAGAAAAGTAAATTGGAAAGAAAAATAAAGTAATGAAAGGAGGAAAATAAATTAGAAAAAGTTAATGAAAATATATTAAAAGAAAATGGTTAAAAAGAAAATTAAGTAAAAAAAAGTACTTACAGCATAAGAAAAATATTACATATTTTTAAATTAAATAGCTATGTTTTTCTTATGCTGTTGGTAAGTTTTACTTATTCTTACTCTTTCTTTTTTTCTATTCAATTTTCTTTTTAATCTTTTCCTTTTATTCTCCTTAACTTTTTCTAATCTATTTTCCTCCTTTCATTACTCTGTTTTTATTTCCAATTTACTTTTCTGCTTTACTTATTTTTTCTTTCTATTTTATTTGCTTTCCTTTTTCTTTTGCGTTCCGACCAATGACAAATTTTACTCATTATCATATCTATCACCAAAGAGATGTTAGAGATAGCTAGGACTTATACAATAATTTTTGCCACCCACGTATTAATTAGCTCAAACTAGAGCTTATTGTTTTTGGAGAAAAAGAGACGCTTTCCCCATCTTGGATTCAAACCAGGGTCCCTTCATAAATAAAAATCAATACGTGGGTGGCAAAAATTATTGTATAATAAATTCCCCCACGAAAACTCACAAAAATCTCGCCCCGGAGGCTTTCTTGTGTTGACCATATTTGGCAATTGTGTTATCCCTGCGGAGGGTAATAATACCTTAACATCTTTACATACGGAGAAAGAGAGCGTTGTTTCCTGTCCTCATTCGTCTAGCGGTCCAAGACACTCCGGGCTAAACGGAGGGACCCTGGTTCGAATCCAGGATGGGGAAAGCGTCTCTTTTTCTCCAAAATTACATAAGCTCTAGTTTGAGCTGTAATTAAAACGTGGGTGGCAAAAATTATAGTATAATAAATTCCCCCACGAAAACTCACAAAATTCTCGCCCCGGAGGCTTTCTTGTGTTGACCATATTTGGCAATTGTGTTATCCCTGCGGAGGGTAATAATACCTTAAAAGCTAGGACTTCTAATAGAAAGTGTAAACTCATTTTGGAAAAGCAAAGGTATGAAGATCAAAGCAAAAAAAGATTCCAAAGTTTCACCTCAAGCTGAAAAAGAACAAAATCTTGGTAATAAACACACATTGAAAGAGGACTTCTGCAATAAAGCTATTGGATAAAGGTGGGAAAGTTTTCACCAGACACTGAAAAGTAAAATTTTTTGTGAAGCATCTGCCCTGCGGTGGCGCAGTGTGGTAACGCGTTCTCCTAGTGCGCCGCTAATCCGGGTTCGACTCCCAGCAGTGCAAAGAACGCTTACTCAGAGATCTCATAAAGATCGCACTGCTCACTGTAGTCCGGGGTTTGGTTCCCTAGGCCTTAAGAGGTTCGGATTCCTCGGAAAACAGTAGGTCCCAGTGCGGCATTGCCTTTATAGTCCTTGATCCATAAAACTACAAACAGTGAAGCATCTGATATGATTAGCATATCTACCAAAAGACTGAAAAAATAGTTGAGTTCAGAGAAAAAGGAAAAACCTGAATTTTTAGGATTGTAACACCCTGTTATAAATTGTTTATGTAAGCTTGTGTGTTTTCAAAAGAAGAATTAAAAAGCAGTGATTCACAGGCAATTCATTGCCAAAACGTAAAATTACCTTGTGTTCACTGATTTTCATGCTAGTTAATAAAAGTGAACTAGATCTACCTTTAAAACATATTATTATATTGGTAAACATTGCATGTGTGTGGACTGTGGGAGGGTTCCCATATGGCTTTAAGAAAAATATCATGTAATAGTAATTTTATCAACATTCATGGGTGCCCATGTGAGTAATTTTAGGGAGGGCTAAGAAAAATCAATAAAATAATAATACCTAACACACTCCTTTTCCACTCATAAAAGCATTACTGTTTCATTGGTTCATAATAAGATGTGTTGAAACTCTCATCTAAAATTTATTGCTGTACTTTTGAAAGTAAACATATAGCCAAATTGGGCAATTCAAATTTTTAAACAATGGCTAGGTAGGGCTCAAGGCCCTCCCCTGTCCCCTTTATGAGCATACATGTTGACATCACAAATTTCCTATTTCTGTCCCTAAAATTGGGTTGCTATATTTCTAAAATTATGTCAGCCCTGAAAATACCATATCGTTAACGTTTAATTTGTTGAAGAATGTAAAGTGGGCTGTCATTTTCTTATAGGAGGGTGCTGAGAAGTCTCTCTCTCTTTTTTTTTTTTTTAAAGGCAAGTTTTATATTTTGCAAGACTCCCTGATTCATTGGCTTCAATAAAGGTGTAACATTGGGAGAGAGAAAGACTGCCTTGATTTTGCCACATGTTAATTTACTCACATTTGGATGAGATTGGGTGTTGCTAATTAGGAGCAATGCTCAAATTGGTAAATAACTTTCTTCGTTGAAACATCATGGCGACTTACAAGATGTGAATAAACAGCTAAATGTGTGTTGCCAACCAATTGAAATTTCCCGTAAAGGAAGAGGAAATTTCCTGTCTGTTATGCATGCACACCAAAACATACACACATTAAACAATTATAGCTTACAGTAAATTCTGTTTAAGGATTTCGTTTAGTCCAAACAGGGCTGATCCCAGTTTGTTCCGATTAATGAGACTGTTGTATATAAAAATGCTAACCTGACATGTATGACACATCTTTGAATAAAAAAGGTTTTTTTTTTTTTTGTCATTGCAGTTAGAATCTGCAAGTATTGCAATGTTTAAGGTGGGTTTTTGCAATATGCATCCTGAAGTACCAGAAACTATGTCTGAAAATGCAAAGAAATTTATTTCTAGGTAAGTAGAGAATTTTTAAAATACTGAACTTTCTAATTCATCTTTATGAAAATGATAAGAAATTTTTTAAGACATTAAGATGTCTCATGAAAATATTAATGTTTGATTACAAATTTAAGGAATTTATGCATTATTTTGTTAGTGAAAATGCAGTCCAACCTCGATTTAATGATTTTCAAGGGACTAGTGAAAATAATCGTCAAACGGGTGAACAGATTTATCGGAACCAATGATGCATCCACAGGGTGGGAGGGGTATGATGGGTCCCAAGCAAAATTTCTTGGGCAGAAATTTCACATGTAAAATAAATAAAAAGTACCAACTATTACATTAAAAAAATAACAATATTTATTATATTTTTGTCCCCTGAACAAAAATCCTGTGTGCATTATTGATCAGAACTGAATTAAAAAATTATTGAAAAGAAAAATCAAAAAAATGTTTACCAGCATTCTAAAGAATACATGTCAATTTTAGTAAACATAAGACAGAAGTATGTACGTAATTGCTACTTCGAAAAGAAATCTTTGGTGTTTGTTTTGATTTTTCTTGGGAGTTGGTACAGTGGGGGGCAAAAGTATGTTTACTCTGGAATGTTGACACTTCTCACCCATATAACAAAAAACTATTAACGTAGAATTTTTCAAATTTAATCAATAAGTATAAATCATATGTCTTATTTCTTGAAAGTTAGACTTGTAACACAAATTGGTTTTATGTATTTAAACAAAATTCCAACCCCCTTCAGAATATGAAGAGAAAAATTAAGTTTATAAATAAATAAAACATCAAAAAAGGTAAAATTAAAAGCAAATTTCTGTGTCCATGTAATTATTAGAATGTGTGAGTCATAGACTGATAAAGGGTAGAGTGAAAATGGTGAAAACACGGGAACTATCGGTGATTGAAAGAACAGCCTTAACTAAAGACAGAGTGGATGGCAAATTATCCTACAGACAGTTAGGAGAAAAGTATGAAATATGTGCAATGGGAGCTCAGAAAATAGTGAAAAGATATGAAACCAATGGACACGTTGTAAGCACCCAAAGGACAGGTCGAAAACCAAAGTTCACAGAAAGGGAGCGCAAGACGATTATGAGAACCATAAACAAAAATCCATTTACATCAAGAAGGGAAATTCAAGGGAATTGAACAAAGTGAGATAAAAAGGAAGAATTACACGTAAGAAACCTTATATCTCTTCCAAAAATAAACAAAGGAGTTCAAAATTTGCAATTCAACATGCTGATAAGCCACTCAAATTCTGGGAAAATGTGATGTGCAGCGATGAAAGCAAGTTTGAACTATTAAAACAACAGAAGAAAATAGTGTTTAGAAAAGGAAGAACAGCGTTTAATGTCAAGAATTTGCAGCCAACAATCAAACACCCATCATCAGTTATGGTTTGGGGTTGTTTTGCCAACAATGCAACAGGAAATCTGGTATTCATTGATGGCCTTATGAACTCCCACAAGTATAAGGAGATTTTGGAATCAAATTTAACTCTATCCAAGGTGAAGTTGGGATTGAAAAGGGGTTGGTCTTTCCAACAAGACAATGACCCCAAACATAAATCTCGTATTTTAGTTGCTTATCTTGCCTCCAGGAAGATAAAGGTGCTCAAATGACCATCTCAATCACCTGATTTGAACCCCATTGAGCATCTTTGGGGAATTTTAGACAACCGTGTGCCATTATCATGTCGCACAAACATCCTTGCATTCAAGACTGCATTGCAGGAAGCTTGGAGCAACATCCCACCAAATGTTATGGCTAACTTGGTCCACAACATACCTCAACGGCTCTGTGAAGTCATTCGGACCAAGGGAAGCCCTACCAAGTACTAGATTTTTACTTTTTTTGATGTTTTATTTATTTGTAAACTTAATTTTGCTCTTCAAATTCTGGAGGGGGTTCAAATTTTGTTTAAATACATAAAACCAATTTGTGTTACAAGTCCGTAAGTTTCAAGAAATAAAGACATATGATTTGTACTTATTCCATTAAATTTGAAAAATTCTACTGTTAATATTTTTTTTGCTATACGGGTGGGAAGTGTTAACATTCCAGTGTAAGCATACTTTCGCCCCCACTATGTCTAATACTTATTTTGAACAAATGATTGAAAATTTTTTCAGTGTTTTCAAATGCATCAAAAAGATACATCGTTGACGTCAAAACTCAGTAAATACTTCTTTACACACTGTAAATCAGCATTCGCTTCAAGTGAGTGAACTCAATTGAAGTTGATTTTCTGATGACAACTGATTTTCTAACTGAAATTCTACTTGCAGCTACAATCTAATGACAAAACATTATCGTTGAATCGAGGAAAGCAAATGTTAAATTGCTAATCATGAGCTCATTTTTAACTTTTTGTTTAACATTGGCTTCTCTTATTTCATCCGAGTTTTTATAACATATCGTTTGTTACATTTAATATATTACATCCCAATATTTTTTTTTGCTTTTTTAGCTTTAATTTAATATTTTATACCGTATGTACGATGTCACCTTGTTTGGTGCAGAATGACCCTTGCTGTCCTTGTGCCATTAAAAAAAAAAATATTAAATTGTGGAAAATGTAACACTGGATTCAATGTTATTCAGTCTGGACCAAATGTTAGCACATTCATTAAATCGAAGAAATCGTTAAATCGACGTTAGACTGTACCTGTATTTAAGTTTCACTGATAGCTTTCTGCTAACTTATTTTATTACATTATGCTTCATTTTTCTACATTATATATAATTTTAGATGCTTTAAAGCAGATCCTGAAAAGCGTGCAACAGCATCCGAACTTCTAGAGGATATTTTTTTAACAGAGTAAGTTTGTCTTACGCATTTTTAAATTTAATATTAGAAGAAAAAGCACTTGCTAAATTGTTTGTGTTAAAGGTAAATTATCATATACGATCATAATTAACTTGATTATTGTTTTAACAAATTAGTATTGTAACTTGATTATTGACCATACAAAATTGTATTGCCAACGTTTTTTATTTTCTTTCATGTGAAAAAAATCAGTTTTAAAATTAAATTTGTTTTCTTTAAAATTATGTCCCTGCATGTAATTACTAGTTAGCTCATCCGAGTAATGTAGTGCTTAGGGTTTATATTTTGCACTGTTGATTTTATATTAGTCTATTGAACACTCTTAATACATGTCAGGGATCAATCTTCACTCCGTCCAAATCCAGTTTGAGATATGAACAGTTATATGTACACTGGTATCTAAAAACGGGTTACAATTTTACCTGTATATGAAAAACATTTATGACTGCAACCACATATGGACATAAATGTATTTCCAGTATGTGAACACATGGCACAAAATTTGTTATAAATGACATAAAATAAAATTGCACTATTACAATGTTTTATTGCACAATTACAAAATTTCAAAGGTTGTATGTTGAAGATGCATTTTCACATTAACATCACTATTTTTTGGTAGTTTTTTCTGGGTTCAAACCAAAAAGTGGGATTCCAAAACGAGGAAAACCAGACTTTCCAAGATGGCAGATGCCTCACAAGCCATGGCACCTGCCATTTTGGTGAGTCTGGAAAAATTTCATCAAGGATTGCATTATTGCCGATTCTTACAAGATTTTAAAGCCATTAACATATCATTTCTAATTTTTTAGACCTGGTCATAAAAAGAAAGCTAGAGCAGTTGCTCCAGATTTCAGTAGAAGCATTTCTGGTAAATAAATTTTTTCTTATGATTTAAATAAAATAATTTTATAAAAAAATTAAATTTATATATGTGAAAATTTTACTATTGATATATTTCAATACATACATGCTGTTTTGCAAGTGTATTGTGTCAAACAAGAGTACAGATAAGTTTATTTGGTTATTTGGGAGAGTTCAAGTATTACATAAGCAATATTTTGGCCATTTTATACCCCCCACCTCTGATAACCAAAAATAACATTGACTAACATAGGAACATAAACACAACAGCAACCCTCCCAAAAGGTTCTTACATAATACTTGAATGTTCCCTTTCTAACATTCAGCCTTCATGTATGGTACATTAGATAGTGTTATGTTGGAATAATCAAGTACCTTCCTCTAAAATAGAGTTTATGTATTCATCTTAAATTAAAATTTTGTTGAAGTGACAATTACAATGATAAAAATTGCATTTCTACCAGAATTTGATAACCTTTATCTGGTTGTTTCCATATAACACATAAATGTCATTAACTGTCTGGTATACTTAATGAGCTGTATGGCTTGGTGTCAAAACTAGACTTTAACTCTTTAAGGATTATGGATGGTAAAAACAAAGGGTATATTTTAGGATTCATGTTAGGCACAAAAATAATGGATTCGACCAGATCTCCTCTGCTTACCTCTACTGATTTTAAGTTAATTGTATATAATGACCATCAGGCGGGGCACCATATGGCATTTTGAAGCCGCAAACTGACAATGAGAAGTCTGGGTCTAATTTCAAAATAAGTGATGGGTATGCAAAAGACTATGTTCTTATCTTCTTTCTTGAGTCAGTTAGCAAACCAGCATAGTGTATAATATATCCGTATCCCCCGCCATACCCTCTGTTGCTTTAGAATGCCGGCTTACGATAAAGAAATTGTTCACCATTACTGGTTGTCTTTCCAGTTACTAGAAACGAGCTTCCTCACTCTGCTTGACCAGGTGCTTAAAATTCTTAACTGCAAGATAAAATCTTGGGTGCACCGGGTGCTTAAATGCCTTAAAAGGTTAAAGAATTAAAGAATTGTATTGAGTTTTTAACAATTCCAAATTAACATGTGTGATTTATATACCTCTTTATTACACTGCCCTTTTCTGAAACTAAGGCCTTAAATAAAGAGTAAGGGAGTATATCTACAACTCATTTATTGAACTCTGAAAAAATTAATGTTCTTAATTTATAATTGTGATAATTTTTTATTTCAAATAATTATTCCGTATTTGTAGCAGTAAATTATGACTATTAAATACTATCTTTGTCATAAAAGTTCCAGGCTCATCTATATTTCATAAGAGTTTAGTTACATTGTTCCAGTATATTGTATTCAGTTACATTGTTCCAGTATATTATATTCAGTTAAGGGAAATGAATTTTTTCCACATGTGTCCTTGAAAGTAATTCCACGAAATTCTTCTGACAAGGAAAATCCCGCCCCTCACCTCCCTGGAGCACACATGCCAAATTTAATTCAGCTTAATGTACCCATCATAAAAACCTTAATGTGTGAAAATTAGCAGCTATCTCCCCCTAGAAATCGAGAAATTAAATATTAAAAAGTAGTTAAAATAGCGCCAATTGCAACCCTTTTGGCAATACGTGGCGAGGTAGCTAGTTGGTCGAAAAATGTGAAAAGTGAACATGAGGATGTATTTTAAAAGTTTAAAATACGTTCAGTAATATAGTGACTGTGTTAACTTATTAAATTTAAATGTATTAGATTTTGAAGTAGCTGTAAAGTTCTTTTTTTTTTTCTATTTGTTAAATTGAAGTTCTATATTCTTTTTATTTTATTTCTGAAAGTTATAGCAGGAAACAAATTACTTTAATTTTTATAATCACATTGCAAGTTGCAATTCAGTTTGTGCATAAGAGAAGCATTTATTTTTATTTTAAAAATTCTGTCACAAAGTATCGCTTGTATTCTATTTATCCGTATGAGGATAACATGGAACAGACTATAAATATATTTAATGTGGTTTAGATACTTTTTGAGAAATTTATGAAAGAAATTAAAAGGCGCCAAATGGCGATAAAGTCTCTCTTCTGTCAACTCAAACTCATTTTTTATTAATTAATTTTAACATTAATCTGAGGAGATGGATGATAATTTTCACGTATTAGGTTTCTTATGGTGTTTACTTACGACTGAATTAAATACGTTACGTTCGGCATGTGAGCTCTGGGTACGGGGGGGTTCCTTGTGAGTGACAGTGTGATGCATAGTAACATGCTATTTGTTTTAGTGTGGTGGAAATTGTCATAGTGAAAATGGGTATGAAAAAAATAATTAAATAGCAAGTGAATATTAAGTGTTATGCAAAGTTAGGGAGGATAGTCAATGAAACATGGAACCTCCTCCAACAACCTGCGATTACCAGGTCTTATTAAGAGGTCATGTGTTTGACCGACAAAAGATGCTTTTTAACAGTAGGGTGTCAGTGAAAGGTAATCCAAGATCTGGAGGGTGGTCCACAGTATATACTGCTGACAATGTGGATTGTATCAAGAATAATCTGTGAGAAGAGTGTCATATCATTGTATATGTGTTGTATGAGGAACTGTGGTATCAATAAGGGGGAAATTCGGCACTGCCAACCTGACTTCTGGCCGTCTGTGGATAATGATTCTTCCTGCATTACAATGCAAGACCATACACTGCTTCGTTGGTCTAAGAATCCCTTGCAAAAAAAATAACATCTCTTTCACATCTGTTGATATGTCTCCATATGATTTTTTGTTTCTGTGGCTGAAAGGAAGACTACATAGAGGACTGTAGCTATCCAAAATTCCACAGCTGATGAGCTGAAAAGCATACCAGAGGAAGCTTGCTTAGGCTGCTACCAAAACATTCAGAAGCATTGGAAGAATTGTATTGATTCTGGAGGGTATTGTCTTAAAGGCAACATGAACCGTTAGTTGATGAATTTAATATTTAATTTTTTATCATGACAGTCCTGGAACTTCTATGATAAAGTTAGTATAATAGTTTACTTTTGTTGAACTTGCATGCCCCTTAAGCTAACTTAAAACAAAAAAGTGCACTCACATTGATCTACTGAACAATCACCAAATAACCTATCTAAACTTACCATAAAAATATGCTTTTTCATTGTTTAAAAAGAGATCTGTGAAAAAAACACAAAAATTTGTGAAAATCATTAAGAGCTGACGATTTTTCCCTTAAGAAGTACACGTAAAGAGAGAAATGTTACTTGAAAAGTGTAATAACTTAGAATTTCAGAGAAAGGCTTTTGTAACCCTTCATCAGTTACATTGCAATGTATTATAAAAAAAATGCTAATTTTAATATATTAACTTTGTAAAAAAACAAAAAACTACTGGATTACAACTTGTAAATTGAATGTTGTCTATTTTAAATAGTATGTTATTCTAACTTCAAAATCTGTGTAAAAAAATAATTACATTGCTGTTTGCAAAGGTAATGAATGGTGACATAGCAATTCCCAAAGATCATGTGTTATATTGTAGCAATTTTATTTCTTGAAGTATGCAACACATGAAGCTTACAATAATCTTCTGTGTTATCTAGAAAAGGAAAAGTTTGTATTACAATATGCATATAGTTTGAGTACAGATACAAAGTTCCATATATTTATGGTATTACAAAAATGTAGTTTTATTTTAGGTAGCCACAGGCCCTGTGGTGGTGCAGTAACACATTAATCTAGTCTGCTCTTAACCCGTGTTTGACTCTAAATGGTGTCAAAAAAATTATATATATATATATATTTTAAAATAAAAAAATTTTTTTAAAAATTTCCTTCATTCTTGGCGGAAACAGGCTTTGGGACGGGCAGAGCGCCATGTTCCCAAGCCTCTTTTTACATCACTTCTTAATGTGCCATGTCTAGAAACTTCCTGACAATGTGACACGTGTTTAGGATTGTGGCTTTTTGTATTTCAATGTAGGTGTTTGGGTCAATGTTGAGTATCTCCAAATTCGTCGCAAGCGTTTTTGGTACTATCCCTGTTGCTGAGATGACTAACGGGATGATGAGGATCTTTTCCATACCCCATATATCTCGTACTTCATGTCTGAGATCTTGGTACTTGGTGATTTTCGTTGTGTAGGTTGTCTGTATGTTATTGGTGTTGGGTACTGCTATGTCGATTAAGTACGTGGTCTTATTCGATTTATCGACGAGGGTTATGTCAGGACGGTTATGTGGGACTGTCTTGTCTGTTATGATTGCTCTATCCCAGTAAAGCTTGTGTGTTTCGTTCTCATGCACGGTCTCTGGCTCATATTTGTAGTACGGGCATTTTTCTGTCAGAAAGCCAGCATTCGCTGCCAATTTCTGGTGGACTATTTTCGCTACTTGATCGTGTCTATGTTTGTAGTCTGACTGCGCAAGGATCTTGCATCCTGCCATCACGTGTTGGATTGTCTCCGATGCCGCATGACAGTGTCTGCATTTGTCGCTTTCTATGTCTTTTCTCTGGATGAATTTCTGATTGTTCCTTGTTGCGATCACTTGGTCTTGGATGGCTAGCATGAATCCTTCTGTCTCTGGCTGGAGAGTGCCTTTGGCCAGCCAAGAATTTGATGCCTTTTTGTCAACGTGTGGTTGTTGCAGGTCATTGTAGTGCCTGCCATGTAATGGTTTTCCGGCCCAAGTTCTCAGTTTCTGTTCGTTGGCTGTTTCCAGGACACGCTCTTCGGTACTACACAGGTTTAGTGGCGTGTAATTTGCATCTGCTTGTATTATGGCTTGGATGAGTGGCGATCGGGGACTCTTCAACTGGAAGTATTGCCTCATGCTCTGGATCTGCTTGTCATGTAAGTCTTTGAGGTCCGCTTGTCCGCGTCCTCCTTCTTCCCGGGGTAGTGTTTGCCGTTCAATTGCCGTTGCAGGGTGTAGTTGTCCGGCTCTTCTCTGGATGGTTCTCATTTTCCGCTGGAGTTGTTCTAGTTCAGTGTTGGACCATTTGATGATCCCGAAGGAGTAGGTGAGCACTGGTACCGCATATGCGTTAATGGCTTGC
>QLNU02015360.1:206668764-206679661 GCA_006491805.2 Dysdera silvatica
TTTGCACGAAGAAATCTACATGGAATTGCTGGATGGTTTTCAAGAAGAGAATAAGGTATGTAAATTTAAAAGTTCGTATATGGGCTTAAGCAATTTGGGAGACAGTGGTACCTGAAGTAAGATGCAAAATTAAAATCTTTAAAATCTGAAGCATTGAACTCTGACAGATGCATCTACCATATGAAAAACTCCACATATGAAATCATCATCATTGTTTACGTTGATGATTTAATTATCCTCGCTAAGACCCAAGAAAGTTATGAGGAAATCAGAAACGAATTATCCCAATCATTTAAGATGAAAGATATGGGAAAATTACACTATTGTTTGGGCATTGAATTCATGAAAAACAAAGATTATATAATCATGTCACAAAAGTAGTATATTGACGACATCTTACAGAAATTTAAAATGCAAGATTGCAAAACTGTTAAAACCCCTATGGACAACAGCATTAAGTTAACCAAAGCCATGTGTCCAGAAAGTGATCAAGAAAAAGAAGATATGCATGATATTCCCTATCGTCAATTGATAGGATCATTAATGTATTTGTCGGTTGCAACAAGACCAGGCATTACATTTGCAGTGAATTTCTTGAGCCAATTCAATGATAATCCAGGAAAATCCCACTGGACGGCAGCAAAACAAGTACTGAGATACCTGAAAGGCACACGTTCACAAGGAACAACTTTCAAACGCGATAAAGAGCCTTTAACGGAATATGTGGATGCTGACTGGGCATTAGATGTCAATGACCGAAAATCGCTCACCGGATACGTATTCAAGTATGCTGGAGGAGCCGTTAATTGGGAATCCCGTAAGCAACGAACTGTCACGTTGTCAACAACAGAGGCAGAGTACATGGTGCTTTCTAAAGCCTCTAAAGAAACTATTTATCTAAGAAGGTTCCTAAACGAATTGCATTCTGAATCTGAAAAATCACCAACGGTAATTCAAAGTGACAATCAATCCGCCCAAAAACTTGTAAGAAACCAAGTTTGTCATAACCGAACCAAACATATTGATATTCGGCATCATTTTGTGCGCGAAACATTTGAACGTAGCGACATTGACATTAAATGTTTAAACACGTGAGAAATGCCAGCAGACATGTTAACTAAAGGTATTGACTCGACCAAGCATGAAAAATGCTGTGAACTAATTGGTTTAAGGCCCATTTAATATGTATAATCATTCAAATTTAAGAACGTTTATGTTGCAAAGGGAATTGGTTATCAATGCATATTTGTATATAAGGGATCCCAAAAAATAATTTTGTCATTTATGTTAATATGGTGGACGGACAGCGTAAAGTGGGTTTGTTGGATAAATACCTTGTCCATTTGCTATATGTGTGAGGCGCATGCGCCATTGGTAGCAGCAGTGCGATGCTAGTGCCGGTGTTCTCCCCTAGTGAGACGCCAACGAACTAAGTAGTCTTTGACGAGATGTTAATCTGTGAAAACGCAAGCCAACATGCTAAGCGACGTCAATTATTTTATTGTCATTTCTAATTAAGTTAGAACTGCTGAGCTTCTTGGTTATAACTCTGCTAATATCATTAACAACACAAACTTAAATGAGTAAATACATTTTTTTTTAGAAATCCTTTACTTTTTTACCTAATATGGACACTAAAATAAGAGACAGTATTACAATTTATGTAAAATTAATAAAAATGTTTTAATGAAAAGCTACAAAACATGTTAGTTCAAAAGCTTCAACTGAAAAATTATTAAGAAAGTTTATAATTTTATGCAAAAGTTCTCTGGACAGAATTTTGTCTTCTTCCTATTATTTATGATTTGTTAACAAATTCAGAAATAAGGCTAAACATGTGCGTGTGTTTTTTTGTTATTGCCCATGACTCTTTCAAGGTTTGAAATCGTTTTCTGAAGTTCTATTTCCCTTAACTTTATTACTTATTTAATAATTTTATTGTCCAATTTATTTTTTATTTAAGATTTAATTATTAATTTGCTAGATAATTTACTGAAAATGGAAGACGCCAAGAGTTCCAATAGAGAAAAAAAAATATATACAACACCCCTCTGTTCAGAAAGCATACCTAATAAACAAGATGCACTCAAAAGTAAACAGTGTTAATTTTACTCTAAATAGAAAATAAATATTTATAATGTAACATCAATAACTGCATAAATTCAAACTAAAGAAATAAAATTCAAGTCATTAAATTACAATATATATTAAAAGTAGCTTTTGTTCAGTGGTAAAATAGTATCGTTAATAAAATATATATCAAAGAATTATTCATTCAGATGTTGGAAAAATATTCATAGTGCTGCAATAATTTAATCAGAATGAAAATCAACCTTGATATTCTAACTTTATATATATAAATGAATTATGCATATTGAATAATTTACAAATAAAATGGAATGTTTGAAAATAAATATTTGGAAGAATTTGTGTAAAATTTATTTCAAAAGACATTTGTAGTCTATATACAGTGCGTTTGGTATTTTAGTGGACACTTGATAACAGTGCACTATCGTGAGAAATAATGCCAAATTTGAAAATGAAAATAAAGATACTACAATAAAACAGTATTCTGCAAAGTGGAAGATTAATAATCTTTATTAAATCATTCATAAATGTAACAAAATCAAGATGAGGCTTTCAATCTTGTTTGAAAATTTAATGGACACTTACTGAAATTGGAGCGTTTTATGTACATTAATACATGATAGATGCTCCATTTTTGCATATAACTTTAAAGACACGTGAATCCATTGATTCTATCAATGTTTGTAAATACTTAGGATCGATTTGATACCAAGTTTCCACAATAGCGTCCTTTAAGGCATTAACCGACGTGAATTGCTTCCCATTTGCATATATTTGACGAACAATATAATCCCATACGTTTTCGATAGGATTTAAATCAGGACTACGTGTCGACCAAATCATACTTTTAACTTTTTTGAATTTATCCATCTTTTGGTGGAGATAGATGCATGGCACGGTGCGTTGTCCTGTTGCAAAATCCAGTTTTCCCCACATATTTATGAGGCATATGGGAGGGCATATTCTTTTAAAAATTCTTGATAGCAGGTGGAATTCATACGACTGCCGATGAAAGCTCCAGGCGTAGTACCGTTGTAGCCAAAGACACTACAAATGGTCATCAACCCTCCTCCTTGAACTCTACGAGAAAAGTATTGCGGCGCTTTCCGCAAATCGTGCCAATAATGTTGAAAAGCATCCGGACCATCTAAGTTGAATTTCTTTTCGTCCGTGAAAAGTACCTGCAACCATTTATCGTTCCACTCCATGTGTCGTCGAGCCTAGTTTAAGTGTTCCTGTTTGTGAACTTGGGTGAGAGATGGTTTGCCTTTTTTTTTCCGAAAAGATAAATTTTTGGAATTAGAGAGCACATTCTATACTGTCCAACATTTAACTGGGAGCTAACTAAGGTCGTTTCGGACTTTTGCAGCAGACTTTCTTGTGTTACTGGCCTCTCTAATAATGTTCCGCTTATCTCTTTTACTCAGTTTTAGCTTCGCTCCCCGTTTTTCGAGTGGATCCTTTTGGGGTTTCTTTTTGAAAAGGCCCCTATAGCACTCCTTGGACGCTGAATAAGCTGACAAATTTTGAAAATGGATTTTCCATTTCATTTAAAAGCCACAATTTCCTCTTTCTCGAAATCCGTAAGTATTTTCCTTTCTGACATGACTACAAACGCTGCTTTCGCAGACTCAAACCTGTTCACACGGGTATTTATACGAACCTACGCATCGAAAGAATACAATATGCAAATTTTTTAGCGCCTGCACTGCCATCTGTTAGTCAGGAATGATAGTGTCCCTTAAATTAACAAACAACATTTGTTACATAAATTTGCATTTTCCCCATTTATGTGACGATATATTGATATAAAAATTATTTTTCTACAAGACATTATGGTGTCTCGGCATTCTTCAATATCCTATTCGCAGTTTTTGTATTTTTTTTAGCATTTACGTAAAAATATCAGGTGTCCACTAAAATACCAAACGCACTGTATATTATATATAGTGTATTGTTTTTTAATATTAAATTCAGGTCATTCCGTGTCAAATCAACCAGTGCACAAAACCTTGATGTCATGGATTTGGTTAATTTTTGGGATATTGATTCCTTACCATGTAACAAAGTTATTGATGGAATATTCCCCTTTCCCCATTGAAACAGATGGAGAGGCATCATTATTTGGTTTGAAAGTGGGTTCGAATCTGGGATCGAAATCTTAAGAATGATTGCACAAATTTGTAAACTTGAGGTTCTTGTATTGCACTGATGAGCTATCAGAAAAGTAATATACCTTAAGTTGGGCAGACAATCATTTTTCAAGAACTGCAGAAGTTTTCTTTGGAAAACATAAACAAAAAGCCTTGTTATGAATCAAACAGTTTGAAATGAAGACATAACTCCTATGTTTTAGAACATCTTTGTAGTAAACTACAAATGGATGAACAGTTGCAACTGATAAAAGAACTTTTTAAGCAACGTTATATATGTATACGAAAATTTAATCATATGATGTACATTTCAGCCAGGCTTAGCTGGTCTTCAGGAAGTCACAACTTCCTGAAAAGACCAGCTAAGCTTGTTGAAAATATGTGATTAAATTTTTGTGTTATATGCATATATAACATTGCTTAAAAAAGTTCTTTTATTTATCTTTGCATAGTTTTGTCTGAATACATTCATATTCAGTTGCCACTGAGTTGTTCCAATAGAACTTTTGTACTTCATCTTGTAAAATAAACGAATAATTCTCAGAAAAATCGAATGTTATCACAGCTTCATTGGGCACCAGTGCACTTTTCTTTCCACAAAAAAATATAAATTGGTGTTTGGCAATGAAATCGTGTCTCTTTAGGTTCATCAGCTGAGTTGAAAAACCTTGAACAAACTCCTCTGTGGTTTTATTGTCTCAAAAATACAGAAATCCACTGCTTGTAGGTTATATTTTCAATCAAATCTTCGTCAAAGCTTGTTAGCAAGGCTTCCTTAAATTCAACGACACTCGGACAGGAATCACATTCATTTAAAAAGCATTTCTGTTGTGGTGGATTGCACATTATTTCGAAAGGTAATCTTTGTACGTTGTTAATTGGTTTTCATATCCAGAAAGTGTTATTTTATTTAAGTTAGCCCCTGTTATCATTAGCTTAATATTTTGATGAGTGGTACAAACACATAGAGCATGGGTACTACTGGCTCCTGCTATTGTGCAGTTCTTAGGCTGCAATTCTACGAATTTTGAAAACCTGATCTACAGAAATAAATATTTAGATTTTAAAAGTCTGTATATCTCTCACAAATTTCCTAGAATCAATCTTTTTTGAACGTGGATGCGTTTACCATCTGTGTCCTTCATCGAAACATAGTCTCTCTTTCCAGGCATTTGCCTACTAACTTCATCACTGCAGTAAAAATTTTTAACTAAGGAGGCAATTTCTTCTGGTCAAGTTTTACCTGGTTTAGGCTAGGGTGAAGTCAGAACTCTTTTCTCTTCTACGAGTTCTTTTGCTTTCCTAGCAATGTAATTACTCACATCAAACTCGTTCAATTCTTGCACACGACCACCTTTTTGGCTAAATCATTACTCTTTCACTTTTATTTGCAGTTCTAAATCTCTCTTTAAGTTGCTCAAGTATTTCTGGTTCTGAATTGTTACACTTTTCATTTTTTTCATCTTTATCACTCTCTGTATCAAAAAGGGATTTTTGATATGTACTTTTTATTTTTTCTATCTTTTCTTTGCAATATTTCTTGGAACTTTTAATTTTCTTTCTACTAACTGGAAACTCACCAAGAGAAGTCAAAAATGCATTCAAGTAGCTTAAGTCTGTACCTATATCCATAAATTTTAAACAATTACTACTCCAATTAGGACCATTATTATTAAATAGCCCTGAAGGATTTTCTCCTTCAGCAACAATTAACCTCATGTTTTTGCTTCCCTAACTGCAATCTACAGGAAGTGTGGATTTTCATGTTATCTTCAATTCCATTATTTAAAGAGATCATCTGAGCTGTCATATTCCTGAGGTCTTTACTAATCCAATGTTTTTCTTTTTTAAATGGATTACAACAGAAAATGGACCACATTGTGTCATCCATATATAGAGTAAAACTTATAAAACTAGTCTTTTAAAAACAAAAACTGACAGCACTAATAAATAAATCAAGTTTAAAAGATAAATAATTCACCATACCGAAGTTAAATGAGATGTACATACTCCCACAACCAGACCACAACGGAACTACTTGCAAAAGGAAGTGGGAAAGAGTAGGGTAAATTGAAGACTGATTTGATTTTAGAATTTGGAAAACAATTATACACGTACTGTTGCCAAATATATGAAACGAAATTATAATTATACAAAATATATGTTGCCAGATGCAGAAAGTAAAATTCGTGCATTTAGAAAAGATTATGTAAAAGGAAACTATTTGGCATTTTGCCGATTTTAGAAATTAAACATATTAAGTTTTCTTTCCTTGTGTTTCTAAGTGGCAACAGTTAGGAAAGCCTGTGAAATGAACTAGCATTTCTATTGTGGAAGCCCACAAGAGCAAGAATGAACATGTCTCTACAGGAAAGGGATGACTCATACTTGAAAATCCTTGTGCATTGCTAACTTCAACTGTGTCTCACTCACGATCTCATAGATATCATCCTGAAAATTTGACTGTGCCTTTAGTAAATGTGTACTAACATGTGTAAAATTTTTCGGAATTTTAAAAAATTTCAATTTTTAAAATAAAAATTTTAGAAAACTGTCAATTTTTTTTTACTTAAACACCATGCATGTTATATATCAAATGAAAGCCTTCATAAGCTTTAAAATGATACCATAACTAGCATTATAGTTGAAACGGGTAGCCTGCAAATCCATGACATCAAATTCCAAAATCCATTTTTTATTGGTTAATTTGACTTGGACTGACCCATTCATAATTAACAAATCAACAATGTCTTTTAATATATAAGCAGATAACTTGGAAATATAATTTGAATAATTTTTTTTTTTTGTTACCTAATTGCTCTTCCAATGTGTAAATTTCATTTTATCATACAGTGTGAAATAACATATAACAGCTAATAACTTTTCATTCCTATTATAAACATATTGTACCGCTTTTAGAAATGTGCATCAATAAAATTATGCACGATTCTATAGATATACTCAATAAAACCAAATAATTATATCATTTATGCATCAATATTTTGTAAAATAATAGCTGAAATATCAAAACTTTTAATCTTAATGTATTAGTTATTTAAAATTTATAAATTGTATCACCCCCACATCCCAGCATAGAAAAGGATGTCTTCAAAACTCCCCATAACCGATAATAAAACACATTTTCTCTAATGCTGCATCACATGATCTTTTTTAAAGCTATTTAATGCCTCTCCTTTAATTTTTGAAATCTACATCATTGCTTCCTTCTAAAAAAATCACAATTAAAACATTACATTTAAATGCTTATCAACTGCCACTTATCTCCGCGAAACCACTGTGGTAATGGAAAATAACTAGCAAATCTGTTCGTTGGTACATTGGCCAATATAATGAAATACAGACAATGAAAACACAATTATTCACGAAAAGGTTAAATACAGAGTTATGGCCAGATTTCAAATTTTAAAGGAGATATACTGCCAGATAAGTTAAAAAAAATAATGTGATAATGAATGATAAATATTTCTCTGTTTTTCAAGCATAAGAAAATGAGATTTCTAAAATAAATGCATAACTTTTACGTGTCAATAAAATATATTGTATCATACCTATAGCGAGGAAAAACTGGTGCACATGGGAGGGAGTAAATGTATTACATAAAGACTCCTCCCCCCCCCATGCCATAGGGTTTATAAACTCTAAAGGATGGGTCTTGAGTTAAGGCATTTAGTATATCTAGAAGTACTGGCTTCAAAAAATCCAGAAAAATGAGACTGTGGAACCAAAAAATGTAGGATTTAAAATTCTGGATTTGGGGACAAGGACAGTGGGAGGGCAAAGGCCCAACAAAAATTTTTTTTAATGGCTCTTTTGCAGAATATGTAGCATGTGCACGGAGGTGGGGGGGATGTATTTCTTTATGAATCTTTCTGAAAGTTTCATTTCACTTCTGCCGTTATATCATACGATTTCTGATGTCATATCGTCTGACTCACACAGCCGATACCAAATTAGGTGCTTCATTTTTTTTTTACTATTGTAAGGGTTAAGGATTTAAGAGATTATGGTGCCAGGATTACCTGCATATTTTTAGTACAGGGAACTATTATAAAATTTTTGTTAGAAATTGGAGGGGAGACAACCCTAATATCAACATAGGGGGTACTTCTCCTGTCCCCCTGCTAATGGCAGCCATGGTTTGGAGCAGAAAAAAATACCATTTTGTAGCAGATTGGAGCAGAATTTCTTTAATTTTAAAGCAACTTCAGCAGAAAGCATTCCATTCCTTTCTAGTGAAATTTAACTCTAAAGAAATTGAGTTTCATGATAAACTTTAAAGTAACTAATAAAACAAAATTATTGATGAACATCTTGGGTTTGCATTAATGAAGAGTTTAATGCAATAAGGATCCAATAGACAATGTGAAGTTTTGGGATCCGAGTTTTAAAGTTTTCAAAATATTAAGAAATTTGTAATTTATGCTAACACTCAGCATGCACTGAACTATGTGAAATATCAACATAATTTATAGGCATGGGAACAAAGATTTAAAAAAAAAATTGAATGCAATAAGGGGGTAATTTCCCATGTTACCAATTAACTTACTTCTGAATTGAATGTCAATTTCAATTTTTTTTTATTGTTGGTTTACTCATTTGATAATTGTGACTGCTGTTCTTTATTTTTTTTCAACGTCTTTTAAAATTTTGGGAATTTTGTCCTTAGCATTTTCCAGCAGAATTTAGCCACTTTCAATTTCTACTAAATCTTTTTTCGGAGGTCTTCATTTATGTTTTTTCCAGCTAAGCTTAGCATTGCTTGACCTGCAGCCAACTGATTTTTTTTAACCTTTTCTCTTCTTTTAATATTTATTTAATATGTTCAACGATAGTAGGGTTAGAATGTTTCCTACTTTCCTGGGATTTTTTTGCTTCAATTCTGTTTTGGTATGTCTGTCTGGAGCTCTTGACAGCTTTCAAAAAAACAGGAGTTGTATGAATTTTATTTATATCTCCATTCAGCCTTTTCAAATGGAGATTTTATCTGCCTCAAGCCATTAATGCTAGGAATATTTAACCCTTTGACTGCGAATTTAAAATTTTTATTTTTTTTTTAAATTATCCCCAGTAGGAATATATATTTCTTCTATAAATTTTTCTTCCCAGTAGGAATTTTAAAAATCTTAGTGGGACATACATGTCCTGTAAGGAGTCAAAGGGTTAAAAGTGTCCTGTTGTCAAGCAGATGTTTGTTGACACTGAAACGCCTCTCACATTCAGTATTATCATGGGATAAACTTTGTTTGTGGTTTTACGGTTCAAGGACTACAATGGTCGTACTGCACCAGGACCTACTATTTTCCGAGGAATCCGAACCTCTTAAGGCCTAGTGAACCAAACCCCTGACTACAGTGAGCAGTGCGATCTTTATGAGATCACTAAGCATTCTTTGCACCATTGGGCATTGAACCCGGATTAATGGAGCATTAGGCAAACGCATTACCATACTGTGCCACTGCAGGGCGATAAACTTAGTAAACCTTTTATAAGAGCTGTTACTGGTTAATACTTTGGTGCACCAGAATTATTTTTTTAATGCAAAAATTTTTCATGAAAAATGATCAAAACACCGAAGTAGGCATCTTGCATTCATTTCCTGAAATTTATTTTCAGAATTGGTTCGTTACTTTAAACTTTTCTTATGTATTCAAAAATACATAAGTTTCGAAATGAAGTATTTAAATGATTGAAATATAATATTTCAGCTACTTCAGAAAGACCCCCCACCAATCTTTTACGGACAAATTTTTTTGTCCAGCGAGTGTCTGCTAATCAGGGGTTTCACTGTATTAGTAAATAAACTCACTGCATTTCTTATAAATATAGTTTAGCTAATAAGGTTTTATCAGACAATACTTCCCAGTAAGTATCAATCATTCCATTTAGTCCTATAGATCTAACATTTACATCATGTTTTGTTTTGGAAAAATCTTTCAAAACTTCAAATTGTTCAACAAATTTATCCAAAGTTTGTGCAAAGTTAACTACTTATTTTTGACATGTCGAAGAAGAACGTCTACAAAACCACATTTTATTTGAAGTTTCACTTTGTACAACCGACTGTTTGAAAAAATAATAGAGATCTATAATGATAGTTTTGACCTCACCACAAAATTTAAACCTAAATTTTAATAAATAAAATGATTAGTAAATACAAAATAAAAAATGGTGAGCCACGGTAATGTTCTTCAAAAGGCAGGGAGGGGGGGGGGACTTGCAAATCTAGAGGAAAATCACAAAATTTAACTGATTTTAGTTAGTTTTGGAAATTTTCCTTGCTAAATCCGTTAAATCTGATGGGGAAATTTGGCAACACTGTCTGGTGACAAGATAGTGTGAATGGAATGAACATGTCCGAAAATCGCAATGTTTTGGGCAACGTGAATTTCCCTGATTTTTATAGGTAATAAGGAAGTGTGTAACAATTATTTAAGTTATGTTTATAGACACAGATGCCCATGAAACATAGCAGGGGGTCTTTAACAACTAAAGTACGAAAATATTCACAAATTGCATCATTTTGGACATTTTCTGTAATTTTAAAATACTACTGTAAATGGCTAGATAGGAGCTGAAAATCCGTAATGGCACCTCCGTTATATTTATCAAAACTAAGATTGGAGTTGCAATGTATT
>QLNU02015360.1:206683744-206738284 GCA_006491805.2 Dysdera silvatica
CAACGGGCATTTCGATCAATTTAATACCAGTCTCTTTGCAATTTGGTTTAAATAGTAGTCCATGTACTACACCATTCTGCGAAATAACTGGCAACAATATATATACGTTCGTAAAGAGATTATATATTGTCCTTCGTAGCTCAGTGGGTAGAGCCTCCGCCCGGCAAGTGGAAGGTCGTGGGTTCAGGTCCCACCGAAGGCAGAAATATTTATTTTCTTTCGAACGTTTCACCATCTAATCACGCCATACCATCGGCGTTGGTATCACTACGCCAATAAACGTTGATTGATATTGTTGTTTGATTTAATCTGCGTAGTGTTCGATTTATATAAATATGATGGTTGGTTAGTTGAATTTTTATCATTCAAGGACAGTAAGGGTCATTCTGCACCAAACAAATTAAAACAGTACATACAGTGCAAAGCTAGCATATGGTGATTCATTCATGATGGTCATTCATTAAGGTCAACCAAATTGATAAACATATGCAATAGGATACTCAACTTTTTGGATCCCCTTTCCCCCTCTATCTTTTTGGACTCATCTTTTGGATTAATACCAGCTTAAATACAGGAATACAGAACAAGTTGTTTATAAAAAATACAGTTCTCTTGAAACATTACAAGCACTTGTCCTGGAGATTATGGACAGTAAATACCCTGGACCTGAATGGCTCAGAGTTTATACTGATGGGTCATTTATGACTGACTCTGCGAATGCTGGAGCAGGGGTGTACTGTGAGTTTTTTTGCTTTTTACATACCAGTGGGAAACTTTAGAACGGCCTTCAATGGCAAAGTAACTGAAATCCGTGTAGCCTTGAAACAGCTGAAGGCTGTGCAACTTAAGTATAAAAAGGTGGACATTTTATCAGACTCATAGAGCAGCAATACAGTCTATCGATTCAACTAAATCCCCTATTTCAAAACAGGTATTTGAGTTCCAAGACTTATTTAAAAAATTAAAAACTAAAGGAATGTATGCTATTCTCCAGTAGATTCCTGGACACTGTGGAATTATGGAAACAACTAGGCAGATATGTTGAAAAAAAGGCTCTATAGTGCAACAGTTGATAGACAATTAAGCATCTTTCCACATTGCAAAACTTTCTATCAAGAGGTCCCTGAATTTGGAGTTCCATAAAGATCTTTCGAATACAATCGCCGCAAAGGACTGGAAACATCTAGTAAAGTCAGATGTTCCTGATCGGCCAGGCTGCGAAGCAGTAGCAACATTTCGTTTGATTACAGGACATGATTGCCTGGCGGAGCACCTGTTTTGTATTGGTGTCCTGTACTCCAAACTGTCCACTTTGTGTAGGAGATGAGACAATGAATAGACAACACATTCAGCGATGCAAAGCTCTTTGTGGGATCACTGAGGCGAAGAACTACAGGAAGTAAGATTCCCCATATGGGATAATTACACTACACATTATATTCTCTTCATTTGTATGTCAAACTCCTTGCCATGGGGGAAAAAAAGAAGTATGTGTCATCACTGAAGTACTTTTGGACCTTATATAGAGCAACAGTAATAGGTTTTAGCAGCTGCAACAAGTCTTTTTACATCTTTATTAATCATCTGATTGTTTATGACCTGGAAAGCTCCTTTATCATCCATATCATTTTCATGATCTTCGAGTAACATGGATGATTCTTTATGAATAATTCCAAGAAATCTACCTTACTGTCACATCTTATATGGCCGGGTATTTGTGCTTTAGAATGTTTGGGTATTCCTTCAGCCAAGCACCTTGTTTGTAACTATTTCTGCAATATTCTTAAACAGAGAATGAATCCTTTCCAACAGACTTTATAAAAAAGTGTTATTCATTAGTTGTAATACGGCCTGGTTTATCTAAATGGTCATAAATCAGTGAAGGTTTTTTTTTTTTTACAGCCAATCTGCCAATGTTGTTTTCTATTTTATAGCTAAAGTCTAATAAGGTAAAGAAGATAAATAAGACTAAATAAGCTAAATAACCTGGACTCCAAATGATAGTTTTTGTAACAAATCTTTGATTTATTCTGAGTATTATTTTAAAATATTTTAATTATTCAAATAATGAACACAAAGCACTAAACACTAAATTATTACAATAAAAATATATGTTATTTTTTCCCTACTATACGATACAATAAGGTTTTAAGTACTTTATTAGTTTCTGCCAGTTTTTACATCTCATTCTCCCCCCCACCTCGCAAAAAAGTAGATCTAACAAGCAAGAAGTACTGAAAAATAAAGTAAACAACATCGATTTTACTTAAATATTTATAATGCAACCTCAATAACTACTTCCAATACCAAATAAAAAATAAAATCCAATTCATTAAATTACAATATATATATATACAGGGTGGTTATAATTAAACTTGGCCTATTTAGAGCACCCTGGATCTTGAACCGTTTAGTAGATTTGCACCAAAATTGGCATATAGACTATCCAAAAAAAAAAATTTTTACTTTAAAAACGTCTGCTAGGTGCGCTTTTTAGTGCAATACTGCAAAAGCAACCTTTAAAATGACCAACACGCAACATGAATGATATTTTTAACATTTAGTAACACTTAGTGCATCGAAACATTTTAAAATGAAAGTTGTATGAACAATAACAGTAATCAGGAGCTGCAGGCGTACAATGGAAAAAAAATGATTTTGCACATGCAGACAGCACGTATAGGAATTTGACAACCAAGCAGCTGTTAATTGTGTACAGAATGTAATGGAGGTTGCTCAATGTGGCCGCTATCATTTATTTGTAACAATTCAAGCCGATGGATGCAAAGTGTATTTAGCAGCGCATCGCAACTAATCCTCTGTGATGCTTCGCACATGCAGCGTGGTGGAATTCTTGGATTCTGCTAACATAGCAACACTTCCACAATAAACCAAATTCTTTAAATGACCCCCACAACAGGAAGTCGCACAGAGTGAAATCCGGCAAACGTGTGCCACGGATTGTTAAACGAACGACTCAGAACACACTCATCGGTGAAATGCTGGAGCAAAAAAAGCTGTGATGGACCGAGCAACATGTGGGTGCGCACCATCTTGCACGAAAATGGTAGATTTAAAGTACTGTCGTTTCTGTAACAAACGTCTTAAGCAACTCACCAAACGGTACCAAAGGGCCGTCACAGAACATTTGACAGGGCCATAAACTGCAACAAGTGAACGATAGCGGCTACATTGAGCAACCTCCATTACATCATCCTGTACACGATTAATAGCTGCTTGCTTGCTGCATTTCTTTACTCTCTATCTGCATGTGAAAAATCTTTTTTTTCTCCATAGTATGCCCTCAGCACTGGCGTACTGTTATTGCTCGCACAACGTTCATTTGAAATGTTTCGATGCAATAAATGTTAGTAAACATTAAAAATGTGATTTGTCTTGCGTGTTAGTCATTTCATGGGTTGCTTTTGCAGTATTGCGCTAAAAAGCGCCCCATAGCGAACGTTTTTGAAGTAAATATTTTTGCAGATTCCTTTTCCGCATCCTTTGGATAGTCTATATACCAATTTTAGCGTCAATCTGCTGAACTGTTCAAGCTCCAGAGTGCTCTAAATACGCTAAGTTTAATTATAACCCTCATGTATATATAAAGCATGAAACAATTTTGTTAACTGATATAATAGCGTTATTAATAAGGGATATGTTTTGAATTATTTATTCAGAGGTTGCAAACAAGTTGATATCGTAGTAACAATCTAATGGCTGTGAAAGTTGACTTGATATTCTAATTTAAAAAAGAAAAAAAATTAAATAAGTGAATTTCACTTTATCATTCAGAATAAAATAAATTGAAAAAAAAATTGCTTCTACCACAAAATTCTTATATCATGCTTGCTAACTTTCAAAAATGTGCATCAGTAAAATTACACACGGCTTTATGTTGTTTTTAGTAAAACAAAAAAATTAGAATATCATTTATTCATAAACACTTTAGAAAATAAAGGCTGAAATATTAAAAACCTTTATTTTTAATGTGTCAATTTGTTTATAAATTTTTTACTATCTTACTCACCCCCACCAGAAATAAAACACAGTTTTTAAACGTGTATAAGCCACAGTTTTTTTCTGCGAAATTATCATAGCAATGAGAAATACCATTTGTATGGTACATAGGCCATTATAATGAAATATGATCGATGAAAAAACAACCGTTCATGAAAAGGATGCAAACAGATTGAATATAGAGTTACGGCTGGGACTTAAAATTTTGAGACAAACACATTGCCCAAGAAATTTTTTAAAAAAGATAACCATGTGATTGTAAATGATGAATTTTATTTTCTGATTAAGAAATCGAGATTCCTAAAGTAAATGTGCAAACTTCACGCATCAATACAATACATCGTATAACATCTATGGCGAAGCAAAACTGGTGAACATGGAAGAGAACGAATGTATTACATGAAGCCGTTTTATATATTACAGAATCTAGAAACTTCGAAGCATGGGTGTTGGGTTGATACACTTACTGTATCTAGAAGTATGGCCTTAATTAAATAGCATAGGTTCCGGAATTCTGGTTTTAGGACCTGGGCCAGGAAGTCTGGCAAAAGGACTAAAGATCCAGCACAATTTTTTTTACAGTTATCAATAAACACATAAAATATATATATACATATCCATCCTAAGAGTTTCTATGTTAGAAGGACATAAATATTTGTAAAGAATGCAATAAAAAAAGCTTGGAGTACTATGTAAGTTGTCCCATATTATTCATGGGGGGTTACGTTCCACAAACTCTCCGTGAATGGCAAAACCAAAACTATGGGTGAAAAAGGGAGTTACATTCATAATTATCTTGTATATTGAATGCTTGCTGTATACTAATATGATACATTCGTGAAAAAATAAATGTTTTTTGGTGCATATTTTACAAATTGCGTCGACTTTTAATAATGAAATGATGAGTAGGAAGTCTCGTCTTCTTGAATTTGTCTGTATGCTAATCAACGCTTAGGCCACTGATTGAAAAATCGATAAATAGAAAACACCAGTTCAGACACATCTTCCCCAAGTTCTTCTAGACCTTTCATGAAAAGTATTATGTATTGTGTGAATATTACAGGTCACAATGTTAATTTCTTTGTATCTTTCTTTCAATGTTAATTCCTTTTTTCGTATAGAAAGTAATAAGTCATTAATCTTTTTAAAAACTGACTTATTCACATTGGGCCCATCTGAGCCAATCATAAGCAGTTGAGATTGTGGAAGGGACAATTTACTCAGGATTTGCAAATTCTTGTCACAAAATATCTGCCATTCTAGATCCTATATAAAATGTATAAGTATTCACAAATAATTTTACCTCGTCAATCTGATGAATACCTAACACCAGTTAATAATTCATTTTTTCCAGCAGATTTAGTTGTCTCATCATGCATAACTGTGAAATACGACCTTTCCATGTTATGCTTCTGATGGTCCTTAAAGTAAGGTGCCAATGCAAGCTGTGGTAAGATAGTGGAACTTATTGCTTCATGGGAAGAAATCACCAATAATGTCATCTCCCTCACATAATAAAAAATATACAGGACATTAAAATTTAGATTTTAAAAAGCTTCCTTTTCTTGTTTTTTCTTTTGACATAAATATATGACAATTCAGTGCACGATGTAAAGGAATAGTCCAATGGCACACCAGGGTGAGTAGCCAGAAACGTTTATAAAAAATAAGCACTCCTAAAGGAAAAAATAAGGACTCTCGATCTCAAATGGAAGTATGTGTATTTCTATATATAGGTATGTGTGCACTACTCTCAACCATTACATAGACCAATATCTTGCTTTCCAAAGATATAAAATTCTGAATATGGTTATGGTTATCAAATAATTAAATGGTTTAATAGTTGGATGTAAACGCTCTGCATATACACAAAAAAGATAATTGCAGGGCTCCTAGCCAACTTTTCACAAGAAACTAGGAAAATAAGCACCACTTTCTATTAAAAAAAAGGACCAATCAAAAAGGACCTAATACAGTGATTTACACACAATTTTTTTAAAAATAATTATCACTCAAAATGTAAAGAGACTTCCTCGATACCCCTTTTCACAGAGAGCAATTATAAAAAATTATATTTTATACTACATCGCCCCGCTCATTGAAAAAAAGTATATATAATGAGCAAGAAGAACTGAAAAATAAAGTAAACAGCACTATTTTACTCAAAACAGAACGTATTTATTATGCAACCTCAATAATTGGTTAAATTAGCAATAAAAAATAAAGAAACAGTTTTGTTAACTGATAAAATAAATGAGCTTGTTAAAAAGAGAGACATGTGTCGAAGAAGTAGTATTAATTCTGAGGTTGCAAAAGGTATTGCAACAATCTAATGGCCAAGAAAGTTGATCTCAATATTCTAAATAAAGTGAATTTCGTTTTACCATAAAGTGTGAAATAAGAAATTGAAATCATTTTTTGTTCCTATAACAACACTTTTATAACGTGCTTGCCAACTTTAAAAAATATGCATCAATAAAATTATGCACAGGGCAATGTTACCTCCAATAAAACCACAAAATTAGAATACCATTTATTAACTAGTGTTTTTACTATTTTGAAAAATAAAAGCTGAAATATTAAAAACTTTCAATTTTAATAAATTTATTTAAGAATTGTTTCGAACCTACCAACCTCTCCTCTACAAAAACACAAAACATAGCATTAATATATATCAGACTCAGCTTATCTCTGCGAAGTGATTGAAGTAATGAGAAATAAATAGTTAACTTGCTTGTTGGTACCTGGGCCATTCTAATAAAATACAGCTAATGGAAAATAAACCTACTCATGAAAAGGATGCAAACAGACTGAATATGGAGTTACAGCTGAGTTTCAAATTTTAAAGTGCACATATTGTCGGAAAAGCTTAAAAAAAAGAACTGGATGATTGGAAATAATGAACATTTTTTTTTCTGTAAGATATTATTACCCTCCGCAGGGATAACACAATTGCCAAATATGGTCAACACAAGAAAGCCTCCGGGGCGAGATTTTTGTGAGTTTTCGTGGGGGAATTTATTTTACAATAATTTTTGCCACCCACGTATTAATTAGCTCAAACTATGGCAAACCAATCCAGGGTGAGGATGATGCCTCTTTTTCTCCAAAAACAGAAAGCTCTAGTTTGAGCTAAATATACGTGGGTGGCAAAAATTATTGTATAATAAATTCCCCCACGAAAAACTCACAAAAATCTCGCCCCGGAGGCTTTTCTGTGTTGACCATTATTTGGCAATTGTGTTATCCCTGTGAAGGGTAATAATATCTTACATCCTAATATACGGAGAAAAATGCGTTTGTTCTTGTCCTCATTCGTCTAGTAGGTCAAGACACCGCAGGCTCAACGTGGGGACCCTGGTTCGAATCCAGGATGAGGACGGCGCCTTTTTTTCTCCAAAAACAAAAAAAAGCTCTAGTTTGAGCTAAATATACGTAGGTGGCAAAAATTATTGTATAACATTTTTTCCTCGATTAAGAAAACGAGATTCTTAAAATAAATGGGTAAATTTTAAGTGCCAATAAAATACATCACGGCGTGGTGAGGCAAAACTGGTGCATATGGAAGAGAATAAACGTAGGACCATTTTATTACAGAATTTATAAAACTTGAAGTATTGGTGTTGAGTTTATACACTTATTACAACTAGAAGTATGGCTTTAAACCACCCATAAAAACAAGAACATGAAATCATATAGTGTAGACTTTGAAATTCTGGTTTTGGACCAGAAGTGGGGGTGAACAAAGGAGGCAAAGACCCAGCATGGAATTTTCTAATTATAATTAAGCACAGCTTTAAAATAAAATCCAAAGAGTTCCAATATTAGAAAGGAATAAATTCTTTAAAAAATCCAAGTACTATGTATGTGTGTAAAAGGATATATATTTAAAACAAATGATTAGTTAGCTTTTAAAAACTGTCTGAATGGGAAAGGGGGGGGGAAGAGAATATACTAAACTTTCTAAGGGCTTGTAAATCCTGTCCTTGCCTGCATTGTCTATGAGTTGTAATCCCACCACACAGTAAAAATGCGACTTCTGCAGCTTTATCACGTCTGACTAATCAACACTCAACAACGTGAACCTTATCACACCGTGATTGCTTTGAGGGCCCCACGAGGGAAAAAATCGTGACCACGAATTTAGCTCAGCTTTGTAAATTGTTTCAAACGCCCAATTAAGAAAATAAGAACTTTTACAAATTCGTGATGAACGTAAGCAATTTTAAGGTCCTTAAAAAAGGTTCATAGAACGTGAGCTGTTTCTAAGGACTTTTCACGACATTAAGCACCCTACACATATTTCATGGACCACTTTTGTTTATACATATTTGTGGACCTATTTTTGTTATGATATACTATTATTATCGATGTTCTAAAAGTTATGTTTTTTGTAAAATGTAACACACCGATGTAAAATAAAACTGAATTGAAAAAAAAAATTAAATATCAATTCTGCAGAAGTTTATCTCTTGGACTTCAAAATTGGAATGTTCTAAGAGGTCCACGTTTACTTGCAGATGCTTCTGACTTGGCAAATAATGGGGAAATTACAGCTGACTCATTTGGATAAACAGAGTTTTTGATTTGTCAACGATTTTTAGGTGCAACTGATTTGGGGCTAACTTCGGAGCCCAGTTGGCAAATGATTCTGTCATAGCTTCATCTGCTGGTAATAGTTGGTGCAGTGGCTGCAATTTGTAGGAATACCTACGTAATATCCCATGTAAGATATATCGAATCGATGGGGTATAGGGATTGAGATCAGGTACACCCAATATCTTTCCAGCTTCAAGACCACTGCTACTCCCCGTGGACGATTCCGCCACCACACCCTCTACAATGGTTTCCATGTCAATCACACGACCCTCTGCAAAAAAGGATCTTCCACTTTGTGGCCAATTCTCCAAATGGCCCGTTTTTCAAACTGTTTAACAAGCTTCAATATCCCAGCAAATGACATGGGGCCATTTCCAGTCTTCAGTTATTCACTATGCAACATTTTTGTAATGCAATAGTTGCCGATTCAATGTTCAACTAGAAGAGCTTCACCAGCAATGCTAAATCTGGTAACGTTAACATCAGCTCCAATTATGCAGCACAACCGGAATCAAATAAAAATTCCACGTGTGTCCAGGTCTTTATTACAAGTCTAATTTGTATACTTCTGCTGAATATATTGCAAATCAGCACCATCTATAGTTGACTTTTTGAACTAAAATTTTTTTGCTACTAGAAAATTGGATTTTCCTAGAAACCTTTTCACGCAATCCTCACTTCTTTATCATTATTTGTTCTTTTTTTATGATTTTTTTAAAGTTTCTATGAGCTTTTGGCACACCCTGTGTGTGTATATATATATGAGTGTGTATGTACATATATATAAAAGAAGTACAGTGGTATCTCGGTACACGTCCTTATTCGGTTCAAGATCTTTGGACTTATACCAAACAAATTTTCCCTTAAGAGATGAAGCAAAAATTATTAATCCGTTCCTATGAAAAAAATTCTATTGTTGTTAGCATATTATACATTGATGGGGTTGTATAAAATAATTTAAACATTGCTTAGTACTAAAATACATAAATACAAAAGCAATTAGATGAAATAAAAGAAAATTTAACCTCACTTTACCTCGCTGAAAAGGGTCGAGTACTTACTAGGTAATGGCGGTTTGTGGCAAAAATTTAGGGACGCAGGAGTTAAGCCAATTCACAAAAATACATTAAACTATGTATTTACTCAGTAAATGAAACAAGTTTCATAGTAAGTATAGACTATAAAGCAACTTATTTTGGTAAATTAGCTTAGTTCCACTTCACTAAAATAGCAACATATGCTGCCACTGCTAAAAGGAAGATGCTACTGTTTAGAAGGAGAGTCCCCTTCCAATAAAACTTCAGAAATTTGAAATTTTGGGGTTGTTTTTTTTTTGCACAGTGTCGCACGTAGCACATGGTGTTGTGACTCATTTTGACTCATACAAGTTCTAGCACGTGAGTCGTATTCCAAACAAAGGATGTGTACCAAGTTGGACTTATAACGAAGTGGATATATACCGAGGTACCACTGTATAACACAGCTGTATAATGTTGGAAGGGATATTCTTTTCGAAAATGAATTTCAAATTGTACCAATTATTCAGTAATGGAACTGTATTTTGAAAGATTAGATGTCAATAAACCAACAAAAAACTAAGCAGAAAATTAATTTATTGCGATTCAAATAAAGGTTTAAATGAAAAATATTTACCCAACGTCGCATACTGGAATTTCTTTTATTGCAATCTGAACTTGCGTAGTTAGTTCTCTAGCAGCATAAACTACTCCATATGGTCCATTACCAAGGATAATGCGTTTTCTTGAGTTGTCCAGTTCATACTCGTACTGAAAAGTAAGAATTTGATCAAGGCTTAAAGTTAAGACAAAATGAAACTTGAATATAAGTATGCCATGCTATGCATTCGTTAAAGAACCAAGCATGTGACAACAAAAAAATCAAATGAGTTGCTTCCTTAACTATTGTAACTTATTTGATTTCTGACAGAATCATTAAGCATGTATAAGGTGAACTTTTCGATAATATTTTTACAAATTGGGGGTTAGTTTATGTATACCTTTTCTCACATAACACCAAAATTAAACATGAAAAAAAATAAAAAATAAAATAAAGAACAAAAACATGCATATTCAAACATTAATTAAAATCCTTGTTTGGTTCAGAGGCATATTTATGGTAATTAATCCATGCACTAAGCTTTTCCAATTTTACAAATTATTATTTTTTTTTTATAAACCATCATAATGCTGGTTTTTAATAATAGAAGCTGTTAATAAAGTTATTAATATACAAACAAATGAATGTCTTCCACATATTTCTAATCACATGGTACATTGTAACATGTTTATTTACATAAATTCAGTTGAAAGAGTATGTATTTATACAGAAGAGCATACAGTTATAATCTGAAAATCATTCGTATTTATAGATCAACATACAAATACAATGAATAGAAACAAAAAAAAAAAATTATTACTTTTATTTCTCCGGCATTGAAATCAGTATTCAAGTCAGTAATTACTCCATTTTGGTCTGCCGTCATTTCAAGGAGTAAGCTATAGAATCTTTGCCGCATTTGTTCAGATGGAAAAAACATCTGAAAATCATCAGAATTTTGATGCACATACAGAAACAAACACCGCTCATCTCGCTTGTATAAGCTAAAGAAAAGGCCACAATATTATATATACAAGATGAGAAATTTTAATGTTACATTAACTGCAAGATTACCAAATGAACTGCTATTTCATATAATTTCCAATAAAATAAACATACAATTGCTTTTTACACTTACAAGGGAACCTTTTATCATGTTTGTCGCACATAGAATCGACACTAGGATTATTTCGTATAGTTTTTAATGCTGATTCAGAATATCGCTTTAATTTTTTGAAAAACTAATTTTTTGAGCAATTATGACCTCTTAAAGATGACGAGTTAGTGACCTTTTGGTGAGAAATTTTAATCTGTATTTTGTTAAATAAAATATTATGATCTTTTTATGGTAATGAAACTATATGTAAAAATGGAGAAAATACAAAAAATTATGGCAATATGTACATTTTAAAAATGAATAGCTGTCACAATGCAAAATATCACAGTACTCGTGATCCAATTTAAGACATTGGCGAATTTTCCTGGGTTGAAATTACTAATATGGCATTTGAGCCAAGAATACTGGATCATTGGTCTATATTTGGGCGATTATATTTGGTTGCAAACCAAACTATGAATTTTAATAATTGTATTTCTGCATTTTACATCTACATCCAATACATCTACAGCAATTCGATTTGTGATTTTCATTACTAATATCTTACATTGAATGCTGCAACATAATTTTTTCACCAGAAGGTCGCCAACTCTTCATATCTAAGTGGTCATAATTTCTCGAAAAATGAGTTTTGCCAAAAACTAAACATATATTCAGTATCAGCGTCAAAAACTAAACGAAACAATCCTAGTGCCCACTTCATCTGCGATGAACATGATAAAAGATTCTCTTGTTAGATACAATCGAAGTCCAAGGGGAAAGTGAAATTAAACTTTGTGCTTTTTACATTCCAAGACTGCTTAATGAGTCATTTAGGATGGAATATATGGCTTAACATGACTTTGAAACTATATCCTTCCACACACACAAAACAAAGGTTGTTTGCAATTGAATGGAACTAATAAGCACAAACATACCCACAAATCAATTTTTAAATAATTAAGATGGAACACAGAATTAAAAAGGTACATTTAAGGAGTTCATTCTGTACTAGCTTATCCCATATATCAATTTCGAAAGAAATTTATTAATGGGTATTTTAAAAAATTTTCAATTTTCTTAAGCTTTTTAAAACATGACAGTATACAGTATTTAACCTGCTTAGCTTTAAATCTGATTAGTTTTTTCTACTTCAAAGTACTTGAAAATTTTCTTAGGTATTATTTGCAAACATTATTATTTGTCCTTTCAAAGGTGCTTTGCAAAGAATCAGTGACTGTTTCTGAAAATTTATGATAGTTTTACTATAAAACTACGGATGCAAGAAGGGTGGAGAGGCTCCTCTGTGCGTCTGCGAACAAGCATACGGCCATCTGAGGCTCCCAAACAGAATCGCTTTCATCGCTGAAAACGACAGATCGCTATTGCACTCTCCAGTGTGGACATTAGCGACACCACTGCAGCCATTCCCAATGGTGGGTTGGAGTCAGAGGTATAAATGCCAGAGGTACACGTGCACATAGTAGACAATTGTGGATTGTTCGCACAGTCACCTCAGGTGCAACAGCAGCTTGAATTTGCGATACAGTGAATGTTCTGTTTGACAACGCCGCTCTTCTTATGCAACAACCTGTCCACTCATCAGTCTGCCTGTGATCCCGGTTCCACGTCTTCTCGTGGAGGAATGTTCCTCGGACCACCTACCACCATCCATAGTTCCCGTCCAATTCGCTCCGCAATACGACGATACGACCAACCGGCCTCACGGAGTCCCACTAGACGACCTCTCTCAAAGTCTAATAACTGCTAAAGTCGTACACTTCTCCCACATTCAGGCATTGTAGCCTCTTCAGAGTCTTCGCAAGTGTCTATAATTCGACTACTGATTACATTCACTTCGCCCTTCTCCTTAAATACCACCGACTATAGTTTCCACGTTATAGCTTGTTTTGATGTAAGCGATCACCAGTTGATCCTAAAATTAAGATCACGCCTACTTGTGCTCCATCCCATTAACATATGTAAATTTCATAACCATCCAGCAATTCCTTCTTGGTGTTCTTTTTTCATTTTCTGGCAGTGTGTGTGTGTGTATATACACATACATAATATACAGGGCGTCCCAGATTAATCATACAATCTCTCCATATGAGTATTCTTTGAAAAATTCTAAGCAAAAAGTCTTAGTGACAAAATTCTCAAAAATGGATACTTTTTATGTAATCGTCCCTGCAAGTCAAACCAATTAGAAAACAACAATCCCTCCTATTTATTGAATTCAGCCACTTACACACAAACCCCGTAAGTCCTTCCCTATACTTTAATACGTAATTGAAATGAGAGTTTGCAACTTGTTTTTTGAAAGATTTGCTTGGGTGTTTAATCACATCCGAAATTCAGAAAAAAACTGTTATCGTGACATCATGAATTCTACAATTTTTACATCAGATTAAGAACGAGACTTACAAATTTGGCAGTTTTTCCAAATTAAGTTGTAACAATTGGTTGACCGCATGAAACATTTTGAAAAATACTGGTTTAAACAACACAAGCTTATTCTTATACAACGCCGTAAATAGGGGGTCGCGTAGAAAGCCCCTGCAAAGGGGTGCAAGGCAAGAGGGACGTGAAATCAGCTAAAATATCTTAGGGGGGAAATACATAGAAAATATGTCTATAAATAAAATTGTCAAATATTGCCTTATAAAAGTATTTTTAAATAGAGTTCTACAATCTTTGTGTTTATGGAAATAAAGATGTACAATAAATCATTACAACATCTTAAATTAATTTGATTAGAACAGTGAATGTGATATAGGAAACAACCTGAACCAAAGAAATGGGAAGCACACAGATATTGTAAAAGTAATACCATTTTATATTATATAGTATCACAATAATGGATCAAGGGTGGTGCACCTGGTGCTGTAGCACTGGGCGCCAAGACAAGGGAGGGGGTGATAAATGCGATTTATGGCCTAATGACCTCAAAGTATAAAAACACTTTATAAAAATTTATCTTACTAAATTTTTAAAACTTCATGTTTTAAATCTTATTTCATATTTTAATGAACTCATTATCATCACAATCTTTGTATAAATTATTCTTTGCTGCAATGTCTTTAATTACATGTGTAAGAAAGTGAAAAAGCCTTTTTTCAATAAAACTAAAATATGACAATGCAAGTAAGAAATTAGAAAAGTAAAAACACTACATAAAAATGGGATGAACATATTTGACTGCACGGAGGACATTCCAGATTATTGAAACTCGTTTAAGGCTTTAATTTTCATATCAAAATAATTTCATTTTTGGCTCATCAGAAAAAGAACTTACGGTTTCATTATGAGGGGGTACCTCCTCCCACAAAAAAACAAACAAACCAGAAATAGTGCTATGCTGGGCACAGATGCTGTAGCACACATTTTGCTTCTAGGTGAATATCGAGCAACTCATTTTTGATCCAATTTAGAGATAATGAAAAGATTATGTAACAGTGTGCAACCAAAAAGCAACCATTTGTGGCGGTTGGGGGAATGGTTTTTTCACCACAACAATGTACTAGCTCACACAGCCATCTTAGTGCGCCAGTTTTTGACAAAAAATAGCGTGACTCCCTTGCCTTGACTCACCTGACTTTGCTCCGTGTGACTTCTTTTCGTTTCCTTGGATGAAGAGGAATATGAAAGGACTGCGATGTCACGATGTAGAAGATGTGAAACAAAAACAAAAAACGAGAGAGGAGCTATCAGCCATCAAAACAGGAGAGTTTGAAAAATGTTTCCGAGAATGGAATCACAGATTGGACAAATGTATTAAGTGTAATGGAGAGTACTTTGAAGATGAAAAGGTTGCTATGTAAAAAAATTACATACATAGCATTTTAAAAAGAATTCCGGTTTCTTTTGGGTACCCCCTTGTACATGCTATTTGTCGTAAGGAAATTTTAAGTGTTGTCATGTCTTTTCCTCTTGTAATAGTAGTCAGTATTTTTTGTAATATGATTGAGTAGCCTATTGAGGAGATCCCTAGAAAAAAACTGCACCAGATAAGGAACTATTTTGAAAATAATTAATACCTGGCCGAGGAAAGGCTCCAAATTTTGGGCTCGTACAGGGCACAATATAACCTAAATCCATGTCTGAGTACTTTAATGGAAGTTATCATTGTGATAAAAATCAATACATTTTTTATATAATTTCTATGTATCACTTAGGCTAATCTGTGCATTGTTATAAGTTCTGCTAGTTTGTTCTTTTTGGGGGAGGGGATCGATGCGAATTTTGAGCTTGGTAAACAAGGGATAGTGCTTTCATAAAACAGGATTTTATTGCAAGCTGAGAGGTGATTTGCTTTTTTAAATATTCGATTTGCAATTCTAAGTGCTGAAAATGTGATTAAAGTAAAAGATCTTTTGTTCTGTATTTGCTGTTTATTACTAATGCACATACAGGCTCTACCTAAAGAACACATGAAAGTGATAAAGAGTCAGGGGCTTAGTGGGACAAAAAGTTAGGGAAATGGAGTTTTAGAGCTAATATGCTTGCAAAAATTAAACATAGTACAAAGAAAAATTCTTAAGTACTTTATGTTGTTCTTCTATAGGAGGATGATGTTGACAAATTCTATTTAACACAACTCAAATTACGTGAGAAAGCTGAAATTGTGTGGCCATTTGTTCTACACTTTTATGTCATATTAATGTAATTAATTACAATACCTATTTGTTTTGAGATCTTATTTTTAAAAGAATTTGAGAATGGATGAAGCTCATTGTATTTTTTGTTTGGGGAGTTCGCAACCATATTGTGCCTTAAGCATAGTAAAGGCATCGCAATTGTTCAGACAGAAAAAAAAATCTGTATTCCAAATATTGCTCTACTTAAAAGTTTAGACATTTCTGTTAGATTGCGTTATGATTTAATTAATCCTTGAAAGCTACATTTTATTTGGTATTTCATGTTCAAAGCCATCTTTTTCACATACAGCGTTATATCCAGGGTTGTCGACTTTAACCAGAAACAAATCATGACAAATTTAGCATATATTTGGGACATGGGACAGTACACTTAAAATCAGGACTATCCAGATTAAATTGGAAAGGGTTGCAACCACAGTTACACTTGCCCCTATATGTCAGTAATTTTCATAAATATCGGAAATGTTAATTGAAATTCTATGTGAAGTTTTACATAATTTCTACGAGAAAGTAAATTATTGAAATGCTGTTTGCTATTTTATGTATCCAACTTTTAGAATCAACTGCTAACATCTGGTGCAAAGTAACATATTATGTGGGTTGCAATAATGAAATGACTGGAAGTGAAGCAAATTAAACCCAGATTAGATAGAAAAAAAACTTTGGGTATGCACGTTTGTTGTGAAAGTAAAATTATCCAAAAACTTCAGATGATTGATTCAGATTGTTATATAACGCTTTTTCATCTATAAGTGTTTTATTATTGGTTTGACACTGACCACAAAGGCTGGTTTTTATGAAAATAGCATGCTAATTGGGAAGACTTAGGTGACAATTACATAAAAAGTATGGATTTCTGAGAATTTTGCCACTACGATTTTTTGCTCAGAATTCTTCAAGGGATACTCCTATGGAGAGATTGTACGGTCAATCTGGGACAAAACAGAGGGAGATATATGTATGAATATGATATGTAGGTACGTGCTGTATGCGTAGTGAAGTGACTATGCGCTACAAGATAAGACTGTGTGCAGCGTACAAATACAAATTTTATTTTCATGCCATTTTTACATTTACATTTGCCATTCTAACATCATCAGTTGACATTACATACCTAGCGGAAAAATTCAGAACGTAGAGCTGCTATCTCGAAAACTATTCAAGAAACGGAAAAAAAAAAGTTAATTACAAAGTTGTCTCGTATCACTGATGCAGTACAAAATGGTACATGAATTGCGGGAATAGAACACGTCAAACGCTAATATGTGGGTATTTGGTTCGGCAAATGTGAACAGCGTATTACTGTATGTCATTATGTGTGCTCGATGTGGCCACCGGCGGCAGCAATACACGTTTGTATCCTATAGAGCGTTTATTCTCGCACATTCAGTAGCATTGCAGACGTGACGCTTGTACAGGCATTGGTAATGCGACTGCCGACATTGTCCACAGTCGTCGGTTAGGTGTGATAGACCTGTCTTTTGAGATGCCTCAAAGGAAGAAGTCCAATGGGGTAAGGTCCGGTGACCGTACAGCCAGCTCACACTACCACCCTAGCCAATGACCTGTTGGCGGAATGTGTGGGACAAGAATAGTTGTGCTGTGAGGAGGAGCGCCGTCATGTTGGAACCACATGGTTCTCCGCTCACTCAATGGAACATCATGCAAAATATCCGATAGTACGCTCTGTAGCAGATGCAAATATCGACGTCCCGTTAATGTGCCCTCGTAGAACACAGATCCAATGAGTCTGTTGTTCAAAATACCGCACCACACATTAACCGAACATCTCACCTGATGTCGGACTGGTCGTCTCCATAAAGGATTTTCGAGAGCCCAATAATGTCCGTTGTGTCTATTTAACACCCCGTTGCGGGTGAATTTTGACTCTTCCGTCCAAAGGACATTCGCTAAAAAATTCGGCTGCATATCTAAGGTGTTCATAACAAAGTTGCATCAACAAAAACGTCGCTCAGCATCCCCTGGAACTAGTGACTGCAGCAGTATTCCATAGTAGGGGTGAGCTCCCACTTGCTGCAAGATTTGCCGCACACGACGGCCTGTTAGGCCACACATCATACCAACTTCTCTTGAACTGCACCGTGGGTGGGCCAGAACATAAGCTAAAACGTCCTCTGGTTGCACACTCTGACTTACACATGCGTGGCGACCTGAACGGGGACGAGGTGTAACTCTACCCGTCTCTTTCAGCCGTCGAACCACATTAGTGATGGTCATTGCAGTCGGATGGGGTCCCAAAAGAAAACGTACGGCATATTGTTGTGCACTTTCTCTTGCATTACGACCACATTCCCCATATAACAGCACCATCTCGCAATACTCGTTGTTGGAATAATTCGCAATGTACTATGTAACTACAGACGTTTAATGCACGGTTTCACTTCTCACACTGTCTTACACTCCTTGCCTGGTCACTATTTTATGCTTACCGATAACGTATGACGTAGCGTACACATTTGCATATCATGCGCTTTGTGACGAGATTATGTGTGCAATGAAAGTATCGCCCCTACCCGAAGCTTCCCCTCTACGCAGAGCTGTACGAAGGGAAAGCTGTCACGCAGGGGCCTCCTTTAACTTCCTAAATCATGATTTTTGCCCTATTAATCGGGTAAAAAAATCATTTCGTACTAACTAATTGGTGCTTAACAACTTTGTAATTGACTTTTTGCCCTTATCTTGAATAGTTTGGAGATAGCAGCTTTAAGTTCTCAATTTTTCCGCTAGGGACGCTGCACGCAGTCTCATCTTGTAGTGCATAGTCACTTTACTATACCTACACATCACGTTCATACATATAGCTCTCTCCGTTCGACAGTTATCTGCGTGTATAAGGACTTCACTAACCACCCTCTGTGTGTGTGTGTGTGTGTGTGTGTGTGTACATCATTGGCATAGCATACTTCAAAAGTGGACCCTCTCCTAGTGTTCACCCTCCCCACTTCCAAATACACAAGTCATAATTCATATATGTATCATCATGGTGACGATGATGATGATATATGTATGAATTGTGACATTTTTATTTTTTTTGGAGGGGGGGAGGGGTGAACATTGAGAGAGCCCACTTTTGAATTCACGATCTGCCACTGATATATATATATATATCATCATCATATTCAACCATTATCTATCCACTGCTGGATGAAGGTCTCTCCAAATGCTTTCCACACAAGTCTATCCTGGGCCATTCGTTTCCACGTCACCCCAACCTCTTTTCTTATTTCATCCACCCATCTAGTTTGAGGACGTTTTCTAGGTCTTCGGTGGTCTCTTGGAATCCAGTTGAGAATTTGCGTTGTCCATCGTTGATCAGTTCTTCTTGCGATATGCCCAGCCCATCGCCATTTCAGTCTTTTTACTTTAACAATGATGTCCTCTACTCTAGTTTGCTCTCTCACCCAAGTGTTTCTTTTTCGATCTCTCCTAGTTATTCCAAGCATGCACCTCTCCATGCTCCTTTGCGTTGTCTGTAACTTTCGTATTGCTCCAACTGTTAGACTCCATGTCTCTGATCCATAAGAGAGGACTGGCAATACACACTGGTTGAAGACTTTTCTTTTTAGACATAAAGGCAATTTCCCCTGCAGGATAAAACTGTTTTTTCGGTATGCACTCCAGCCAAGTTTAATACGTCTGTTGAGTTCTTTCATAATGTTGCCATCCATTGAAATCAGCTGGCCAAGGTAAATATATGAATCAGAAATTTCTAGCTCAATGTTGTCAACTTGTATTTTTGTTTCCTCTACGAAATTATTGAACATGATTTTAGTTTTTTTAAATTCATCTTGAGACCAACTTCTCTACTTCTAGTTGAGAGCTCCTGTACCATATCTTGGAGTTCTAATGGGTCCGTTGAAAAAATAACAATGTCATCAGCAAACCGCAAATGATTTAAATATTCACCATTTATTTTTATTCCCTTGTTATTCCAATTTATCTGCTGAAAAATCATCTGTAAAGCTGAAGTAAAAAGTTTTGGAGAAATGGTATCTCCCTGCCTCACACCTTTACCAATTTTGATAGCTTCGGTATCTTTATGTAACCGAAATTTTGCACTTGCATTTTTATACACACGTTTCACCATGTCAATGTACACATCCTCAATGTCTGTTGATCTTAAAGAGTTGATGACTGCTGATGTTTTAATAGAGTCAAAGGCCTTCTCATAGTCAATAAATGCAACACACAATGGAAGTTCATATTCATGTGTTCTTTCAATTAATTCTCTTAATACTTGAATATGGTCCACTGTACTGAATCCACTTCGAAATCCAGCTTGTTCTCTTGGTTGAGCTGCATCTAATTTTTTCTGCAGGCGATGTGTTAGCACTTTTGTGAAGATTTTATAAATAGCAGGTAACAAGCTAATTGGTCGGTAATTTTTTAAATCCTCTTTATCACCTTTTTTATGCAAAAGAATTACTGTTGCAGAATCCCATTGGTTTGGTATGTTACCGCTGTTAAGACATTTGGTAAAAAATTTTGCAAGTATGTCTTCTACGTGTTTTCCATCTTCTTTTAGGATATCTAATGTAATACCATCATCACCAGGGGCTCTTCCTTTCTTCATATTTTTTATTGCAAATGAAACTTCTTCTTTTAAGATTTTAGGAGCTGTTCCTTCGACTATTTCGGCGTCTTCGTTTAATCCACTGTTACTTTCATATAGTTTTTTGTAGAATTCTTCAACTCTTCTAAGTATTTCTTCCCTATTTCTTGTTACGGTGCCATCCTCTCCTTTTAATGCAATGATGTGTTTCTACCCAACAGATAAACTTCCTTTTACAACACCCTAAGGCTCTTGTTATTTTCAATGGCTTTCCTTACTAGCTCACAGTTGAATTTTCTTATGTCTTCTTTCATGCTTTTGCGCAGAGTTTTACAAAGTTCTATGTACTCAATCCTGGAACTGGTATTTCGATTGTCCACCTTCATATCTCTTCGCCTTTTCATGAGCTGTTTCGTCTTCTCAGATAATTTGCTATTGTGCTTTTTACAGGTTACACCACCAATTTCCCCAGCAGTTTCAACTATTGTCTTAACAATGTTTTCATTTGCTTCTGAGATATCAATTTCTTCAATAAGTCCTTCCAGTGCAGAAAAGCGATTTTTTAATTCCAACTTGAATGCCTCGGTATTTTCTTTTAATTTCTTTAAATCCACCCTCTGACATACTTGTTTCCTAATGAGCTTCTGTCTTTCTAATTTAGTATTTAAGTGCACTTTACATCTCACCATTCGATGATCACTTCCAGTATTAAATCTGTTCAGTACGTTGCAATCTGCATATGCCTGTACTATCTGAAGTTGGTATCGCTGGGTTAGTTGAACAACGAGCCTCGCTGCTCGATCTGACGTGCTTTCGACTTCAAGAAGGTAGTCTTTAATTCTTTTGTTGATTAAGAAGCCAACACCACTTGTTCTTCCAGTTTCCGTTCCTCTATAATAAAACAAATGTCCACTTTTAAGTTCCACCAATTCTTCACCTTTTCTTCTGACTTCACTGAGTCCTATAATGTCCCAATTGATCTTTTCAAGTTCCTCTTCCAATTCCTGAAGTTTTGCTTCAGAAGCAAGGGATCGTCCATTATACGTTGCCAAGGTCAATAACAAACGGCAGCCTGGGCCATTCCAGTGATTCTTAGCACCCCCTGCTTTCATGCCACACTGACCGCTGCCTTGATCAGGAGCACTCCAGCACCTGGAGACTAGGGGCCATGGTTTCTGGTGTGTCAACATAATGGAGGAATTAGCCATAATTTCACCACGCTGGCTAAACGGGTTGGTGAATTAGCCCTCCCCTTCCGCCTTTCTATCCGTGTAGCAAATATTAATTTGCCACATAAATAGAAAGCTCAGCCTGCACCACTTGAAGGCGGGGTAGGACACTAGGTTACTGGCCTGGCCGGTTCCACACATCGTCACATACGTTCAGCGTGTGGGTCTCCTTCCAGTTAGATACCAGCAACCCTTTTGCAGGCTATATACATACACACACCCTTATATATACAGGGGTTAGACAAAAATGTGGAAACACCTTGCAAAAAGCATATAACCTTGACTAACATAGTATAGGATTACCTTTGGCATTCGGAAATGCTTGTAGTCTTCTAGAATGGATAACAGAAGTCCTATATAGTTTTCAGGGGAATATATTAAGAACCTTACTGTAAAATATTGGCAAGTTCCCTTAATGGTGATGGCAGTGGATAGCACATTCGAACATTCATCTCCGACACTGACCACAAGTGCTTGATAATATTGATATTGGGAGATTGTGGAGACCATAGAACATGTGAAATTTCATCTCTGTGCTCAGAAAACCAGCCCTGAATGATGTGAGCTGTGGGAACAGGGGCTCTATCATTTTGATAAACAGCACCCCCATAAGAGAACGAATTGTGCACCATAGAACAGACCTTGTCACACAAAATGCTCACATAGTCATTGGCAGTGACATTATCTTGCAGGATAATGATGGGTCCGGCAGAATACTATGATATGGTTGTCTATTTCATGATGGAACCCACCACCATGTTTCACTGTTGGTAGCAAACAATTTGGATTTTAAACTTGGGATGACGTTCTCCAGAAGTAAATTTGGCTAGAAGTCAGAAATAGTGTAAAGATCGACTCATCTAATCAAATAACCTCTGCCCATTGCTCTATATTCCAGGTTATATTACTGTGGCACCACTGTCTCCTCTTAGTAATATTTTGATTACTGATGAGTGGTTTTGGAATGGTAGTTCATCCATAAAAGTCTTGTTTATGTAGTTCCTTTCATAATGTTTTGATGTTGATAGGGTTTGTGAGCAAGGTATTCAGCTCAATAGTCGCTTTTGCAGCTGTATTATTTTTTCTTCTGATTTTTCATCACAACCTTACGTAACATTCGTCTGTCTCTGTCATTCAGCACACATTTTCGTCCACGCTGGCGTTCGTCAGATGCAGTTTTCCCAGTCTTGCTGTATGCAGTCATCATTTTGGATACTGTACCTTGTGATACACTGAAAATTTCCATTACCTTAGTCACAGAAGCATTCATCATACGAGCCCCAACAATTTGGCTGCATTGGAATTCTGTCAACTTTGACACAATTCACTCACAACTGCACAGAATGCCACCTTGATAACAAAATGAATGATGCTTGCAAAGTGTAAATGACTGTGTTGGTAGTTGCATTACTACAAATAGATAGCACCACCTACAAACTCTACTATAGCACAAATTTTGCAAGGTGTTCGCATATTATTGTCCAACCACTTTATGTGTGTGTGTGCGTATATGTATGAATGAATGCTTTTGGCGTAATATCACAATGGTGATTATTGTCGGAATTGCACGAAGTCTGATATTTAGCATAGTTATGGTATGACATATCTTTTGATCACATAAAAAATAAGTAGGCTACATGTGAAATTTTGGAAACATTAAAATAATTATGAAAACAGCCCCTTATGTAGCCAAAATGCATATTAGCTTGTAATAAACATAATTCTGAAACTAATGACACTTTTGGTTTGACAATTCGACCACAGGGGTGTGAATAACGAGTTGTATTTGGGTAACTTTCAGAACCCACTATAAAACACAGAGTTGGCAAAGTTTTGGATAAGCAGAGTCTCTTGTAGTCATTCCAAATATATATAGAGCAAGACAATAATGTACTTTACTGTTTTTGCAGTATTATAAAACTGAAGATGTTGAGATGCAAAGCAATGGTAATAATGGAAAAACAAACATTTAAAAATATCAAAAATATCAAAGATGTTAAAAAACAAACATGGCAATTGTATATCTGCAATTGGATATCCAAAAAGAACTAAAAAGAAGGCATTTGGATAACTAAAAAGTACATCTATGATAAAAAAAATGCAAAGAAATGAGATGATTGCACATCTCAAAAGCAGTTAAGACAGGCAATATATACATACAGAAAAAATATTAACTTTAATCATAAAATATAACACTTGAAAATATACATTACATAGTCCTTCATAGCTGCATAAATGTATTAATGATTAATAAATAAGTTATATTTATTACATAAATGTATCTTTAGAAAGAAAAAAAAGCATATTTGGAATCGAACTCAAGAACATTATGTACCTGACACTTTTTATTGAGCCAGCCGTAAAAAGCCATTCATGCAACTTCGTACATTTGCCCTTAAGTGCTTCTAAACAAAGATTGGCAATGTGAATAGACTTTTCTTCTGCACCTAAATTTACCAACACATAACTAGGCATGTATACTTTACCCGGCTCCAGTATCAGTATCTTAAATGTGGGGGAGAAAAAAGATGATCAAAACTTGTGCAATTAAAAAATACATAATATAATGGTTCTGTAATTTTTAATCTATACTTAGATTCATCGAAAACTAGAATTCTATATCATGCTGAATGGTTACTAGTTTTCAAGTAGGATCAGTTATTACAATGGTTAAGTTTACAGACCTTCTCAGACTTTAATTTAAAGAATATTTAATAAAATGAGAAATTGTGAACCAAATTTAAAAAAAAAATAAATCAGGATAAAACTAAATACAAGTAGAGACGCAAGGTTTTTTGTCAATGGGGTAGTTTTTTATGAAACTAAATAACGTCGTTGTTTCGGGATCTACCTGCTCCCTTTAGCAAGTTAAGAAGTTGAGAAAAGGAATGATGAAAATAGAAAAAAAATACAGAATACAAAACAAAAGACAAAAAATAATATAATGTTGATTTTTAAGTCGCGAGGGAATAAAGTTATGGAGGAAATGAAAAATGGAGAGAAAATTGATGGTGGGAGGGAGGTGGTATCTCCCAAAACATTATTTGGTTTAATAAAAAAAAACCTACTCCAGCGACAAAAAATCTTCCGTCTTTATGGAACTCCCTGATAAATCATTATTTCGTTTTATTAAAACAAGTAATTTAACAGCAAAGAATCACAAAAGTAAAACATTCTCTTTCTTCACTCTTTTCTCTCATTCTTTACACTAAAAACTACCATTAATTAAAGATTTGCAATATTTCGAGTTCATTATATAAGCAAATTTAACTATATAATTGCAAAGCAGACACTTCATCTTTTATTACAATTAAAAATTATGTATGACTATATGCATGGTATCTACACAAATTATGTTTAAAACTTTCCTGACATTTCCAGACCACATTTTATCAATTTCCAGTCGATAAATCAGAGCAAACAACATACGGTGCATTAACATTTGCATAATAAAAAAGTTTTAAGATCATAAAATCCACCAACAAAACCCCCAAAACCATTTATAACTCAATTACAAATAATTTGTAAATACAAAAATTGGATTAAAAATGATTTTTATATATATATATAAAAGTATAATACATCTGAAACTGTACTTGATTCTCTTAAATAAAGTTTGTATTGTATTGTAATTTGTTTACACAAAAAACTTGCATTAATTAAATATTGACAACATTTTAATTCAGCCCTTTTTGAGTCCATTGTAAAGGAGTTTAACAATATAAAAGCAAAGCCGATGCTTCATCCTCCATTCCATTATAAATGGGCATGACTATATATACAGGGTGTCTCAGCACCAGGGTTGCAAACATCTAGGAGGGGTAGGGTACACCTAGACGAACAATATTTGTCATAGAACCTAGGGTCGCAAACCACTCACAGCGCCAGTTCTAAAACCGTCCAGCATGCACAAATAGTGACAACCAGTGCATGAGAAGCGCAAAATGCGATGTCCTAATCATCTATGCACTTGAGCAGCTGACCTGAGTTTTATCTGGCGCTTTTCACGCACTGGTTGTAAATATTTGTGCATGCTGGACGGTTTTAGAACTAGCGCTGTGAGTGGTTTGCGACCCTAGGTTCTATGACAAATATTGTTCGTCTAGGTGTACCCTACCCCTCCTACATATTTTTAATCTTGATGGTGAAACAACCTGTAGAAGGGAAAGAAAATTTATATGCTCAAAAACCCTTACAGATTTGATGATTTAGCTAACAATGTTTTTTTTTCTTCCAAATTTTAGTTATATATTTGGCAAACATTTTCTCCGAAGAAATATACGGGCTTAATAATTTTATATAAATTATATTAGTTTTGATGCAAAAGGGTAATTTCTGGAAGAAGTTTAGTCAAATGTACAAGTTTTTCAAAATTTTCAGTATGCAATGTGGTACAAAAAGCACAGTTTAGGAAAGTTATTTTAATTAGCTATTTATTATAACAATGAATTTCCAATTTTCCTGACTTGGGCCTTTGCACTTTGACTTTTTAAGGTTTTTCATATTGGTTGATACCCTATATATAGTATAAGGGAAAGGAGACTGGAATGATCAAAATCCTTTACAAGTTAAATAATTTAGTTAACATTTCTTTTCAAGTTTTAGTTATATGTTTAGCAAATATTCTCTCCTGGAAAATATATGGGCTTAATAACTTTATATAAATTATATTAGTTTTGATGCAAAAAGATAATTTTAGGAGGAAGTTTAGTCAAAGCGTAAGTCTTCCAAAATTTTCAACATGCAATGCATTACGAAAAGTACAGGGTTAGCGAGAAATTCCCACTTTAGAGAGCTCTGGGGTGCATTCTATTGCTCCAAATGAGACAAAATTTGCATTATAGATAATTCAAATGATGTGCTTGACATTTATTAAATAAAAAAATTTAGTACAAAAATCCGTCGATAAGTGACGCTTGAGCATACATAAATTTTCAATATGCAGCATTAAACTGGTCAATATGTCCCCCTTCATTTTAAACAATGTGCTCTAATCACAAAACCATATTTTCCACAGCTGAACATAGTGAGTCCGTGGGAATATCCAAACATGGTGCCGAATGTTGTGCTTCAGATATGGAACTGATGGAGGTCTTCTATGGTAAACGGTGTTCTTGAAAAGGAACTCCATACCCAATACTTGCATGGAGTGATATTCAGTGAGAGAGGGAGCCAAGCTGTAGGAAAATTATGGCTGATAACCCGTGCATCTGTGAAATGCTGCCTTAGCAACTGCTGTACAGGACAAGCAATGTGGAGGGGTGTGCAATCATGCATGAAAATGATGTCCTGAGGGCATTCATGCTGTTGAAGTTACGGGATTATGAAAATTCCTTAACATACCATGATACCGTTGCCCATTAACAGGACAGATTCAGATTCCATTTGCTGTTATCCCTTAAAAAAAATAAAAAATATATATATATATATATATACACATGATCCAATAATAAAAGTAGCCATACAACCCCACCATGCGGTTACTTTTTCAGGATGCAAGGGTTGTTTCTGGATAGCGTGAGAGTTTTCTGCCACCCACACACGACAATTATGAATTTTAACTTAGCCATTAAGGCAAAAGTGGGCTTCGTTAGTACACAGAACGTTCCATGGCCAAGTGAAGTCAAATACCATGCAAGCAAGAAACTGAAGGGCAAAGGTTTTACGAATGTGAGTCCCCTTCATGTAATTGGTGTGTATGTTTTTGTAAGAGGAAAAAATGAGAAATCCACCGCATAATGGTTCATACAGTGGAATATGGCATATCAATAGCACGAGAAATAACTGGCATACTTTCACTACTATGTGGTGATTGATCACTGGCTTCCACAACCGCTGTAGCCATATCTTCTATGCAAGCACAGTGGACATGCTTTCGTCCTCTACCTGGAAGAATGTCAAGTTGCCCAGTTCTTCCAAATTTCTGTACAATCTTGTGTAGAATTGTGTATCACGGAGACAATGAACCTCTTCATATAATTCTTCATATGGCTAAGTTCTTTAAAAGTTGCAACGTAGTTTTGTTAGTTCTGGTAGAACAAATTTGCCAATGGAACATTTTCTTACAATGTAGGCCTGATGTGCAGATAAGTAACTAATGCCCAGGCACAATCTGTCTTCTTATCAAGTGAATAATACCAATAGGCATGTGCTGTAATGCAAATGGTGTTTCAATTGTTCAATTTATGCAAATAAATACCATTCCTGCTCCAACGCCACCTATCGGTGGGCTTTTTAACGTTCTTTATTTAAAAAATGTCAAGCGCATCATTAGAATTATCTATAGTACAAATTTTATCTCATTTGGAGCAGTAGAATGCACTCTGGAGCTCTCTGAAATGGGAAAGTTATTTTTTGCTAACCCTGTACATTTCAGGAAAATTATTTTACTAAGCTACTTATTATAACAATGAATTCTAAGTTTCCTTGACTTTTCCATATTAGTAGACACTCTCAAAATAGTCATTGGTATGGGAAATAAAATTGAGTTTTAAGTATTAGACAAAAGAAATAATTTTCTGTAATTAAAATGTGTTCCACTTCCCCTTTTGAAAAATTTTCAACATGAAAACTCAAAGTCAAGGAAAATTTTTGGGTTAGATGAAAAATACCCTTCTAGTACTTTTACCAGAATTTAATGACTTGTTTGTGCTTTATAACTCAAGGACAGCAAGGATCATACTGCACTGGGACCTACAGTTTTCCAAGGAATACGAACCTCTGCAGACCTAGGGAACTAACCCCCGACTATGGTGAACAGCTATTAAGCTTTGTTTTTTTGCAACAGTCAAACCCAGGATAACCGCATGCTAGGTAAAGGCATTACCACTGCATGACAGCAGGGCTACTTTTACCAGACGTTTCAGTTACTCTTTGCGTACCGAAAAATCTAAAGCCAAATTATAATATATTTCATTAATTTGCAAGTTTAATACATATACACACACACAAAATATATACTTACGGGGAATCTTATAACATCTGTTACTTCCGTAACAGTTGCGTCAACAAAATATTCCATCCAAAAGTTCAATACCTGTTGAAGATAAGTAATAATAAAGAAGAGTAGATAATATTAATATTTGTACCAATTTAGGATATTGTATTAATGAACGAATTAAATAATTTCCAAATACAAAAACTAAATTTTAAATAAAACAGACTAGATCACATTTCATCATTAAGAAAATGTAGTAGCATTTTAACTTTAAGCTAAAACACATCAGCTCAATTCTGTGCCTTTATACCATAGCCAGGTGAAAATTAAAGAACTGGTTAATTAAATTTGTTATTTGAAATTGTCCATCATAGAAGAATCCATCTTAAATATTTCGAAAAATACAAATCCCCACATTTTTGATAATATTATAGTAGTTTATTCATCAAAGCAACTAAAAATTTTAATTAATGTTTTGATAGACATACAGAGTGAATTTAACCGAACCTGCCAAACGAAAGAGGGTGGTAGAAGAGCCCATGTGGATCATAGAAACCCATAGAAACCGTGTCCTAACCGTTCCCGAGTTATGGTGGAAAGAAGACAACTACGTCATGTCTGAAAAAAACAAATTGTGAGATTTCTAAAAAATCTACACTCTAAATAAGCACATATTTGGAAAGAGCATAAAATGTTCTATAAGGTGACATTTCCATCACGATATCTGAATTTAACGGCAAGCTACAAGCACTGAAACATTGGCGAAGTGCAAAATCGAATTGTCGCCAAAATCTGTAACCGACAATTTCGAAAACACCCTTCTATCTACAATCGATCGAATTTACTAAAAACTTGTCCATTTGACCAGCCTTCGAATGAGACTACAATAAACCAAATTAATGTTCTAGTTCAGGAGAAATTTAGTCTTTTGTCTACAACACATCACTGAAATTGGCGTTCGTCGAAAAAGGCATTCGACGAACATTTGAGGATGTCTTTCAACCTTCCTGCCTGCACATCCCACTTGGCCACCTAGATCACCAGATCTGACTCCAATGGGCTTCTTTGTTTGGAGTTTCCTGAAGCAAAAGGTTTACTGCACAGAATTTGTCAGTTTGTTAGATTAGAGCAGCCAGCTCGACCAGACAATAGTAAAATTGAGGGATGAGCTTTCGCTAAGAGCTACTGCGGTTTCAGATCGTAAGCAGGCAGGTGCATGTATCAGGTGTGAGGACGACCAGTTTCAGCAGCGGCTGTGAGTACATCCTTCCGAATGTCTACATGCTTTAATTGTAGGCAGATGTGGGATACGTCTATCAGGATTTTTTTTGCATTTTCCTTTTTGAAAGACGTGGGAAACACCATACTTCTTTTATTTCCATTGTGTTTGTATACTTCAAAACAAATGTTACTTTTATTGGTTAGCTTTAAAACGTGCATTCTTGCACCTAAAAAACAGCAGGCAACTTTTCGACGAACGCCAATTTAATGATGTATTTCAGACATAAGACTAAATTTCTCTTGAACTAGAATACCGATGTGGTTTTTTGTAGGCTCATTCGGAAGCTAGTAGAATGGGCAAGTTTTTGGTAAATTTGACTGCTTGTAGATAGAAGGGTGTTTGCGAAATTGCCGGTTACAGATTTTGGAGACAACCCGATTTTGTACTTCGCCAATGTTTCAGCGCTTGTAGCTCGCCGTTAAATTCAGATATCCTGATGAAAATGGTATCACCTTATAGGACTTTTCCTACTCTTTCCAAATATGTGCTTATTTTGAGTGTATATTTTTTAGAAATCTCACAATTTGTTTTTTTCAGACATGACGTATTTTTCTTCTTTCCATCATAATTCGGAAATGGATAGAGATAGGACAAGGTTGCTACGGTTTTTTATGCTCCACATGGGCTCTTCTATCACCCCCTTTCGTTTGGCAGATTAGGTCAAATTCACCCTGTATATATAGACGTGGTGTCTACTCAAATTCCGTTTCAAACTTCCTTGACTTTTCCAGACCAAATCTTAATCGATTTCCAGTTGCTAATTACAGTAAACAACATAATGCATTATAATTTGCATAATCAAAGCAAGTTTCAAGGCCATTAAATCGATTAATGCAAACCCTAAAGCCAGTTATAACTCAATTGTAGTGAATTTACAAATTCAAAAGCTGTATTAAAAAGTGTATTTCTTTACACTAAAAACTTGCATTAATTAAATATTTACAGCAACATTTTCATTCGGCCCTTTTTGAGTTCATTATAAAAGAGTTTAACTATATAATCGCAAAGCTGATGCTTCATCTTCTATTCCATTTAAAATGTGTATGACTATATATAACGGAAAGGTGATTGGCATGATCAATATCCCTTACAGATTAGATAATTTAGTTAAAAACACCGTTTTTTCAAAGTTTTAGTTATATATTGGGCAACCTTTTTGCATGAAAAACATACAGGCTTAATAATTTTATATAAATCATATTAGCTTTGGTGCGAAAAGGTAATTTCTGGAAGAAAATTAGTCATAAGTTTTCAAGTATGCAATGCAATATGAAAAGCACAGTTCAGGAAAATTATTTTAATAAGTTATTTATTATAACAATGAATTTCAAATTTCCCTGACTTACTAGGGAACTTCACTAATTGTCACTCACCAAATGCCACGATTTTTTGCATGTAGTAAGATATGGTAAAACTATCACCTAAAATGTTAACATTTTTCTCTATTTTATATAAATCGAACACTACGCAGATTAAATCAAACAACAATGTCAATCAATCAACGTTTATTGGCGTAGTGATACCATCGGCGTTGGTATCACTACGCCAATAAACGTTGATTGATTGACATTGTTGTTTGATTTTTCTCTATCTCGGAAGAGATCAAAAGATATGACATCTTGAATATTAGTAAAATCAGCAGCATTTGGCTGTAACCCGTCCATTTGGCGACACTGAAACTGATCTCAGGCCAGGCGTTCATTCATACAAATTGTTTAATTTAGACAAGACCACACTATCTCTGTAGGGCATTTGGCAGAAAATTCGCATTTTTAATTGTGACAGAGGGGTCTGTTTTCAATTCAGTGCTCAAATTGATGTGAGAGCACGGGATGGGAGGCGTTTTCTCTCTATTTTTGCAGATGCCAACATTAGGCATCCCCCCCTCCACAGTTCTTTCCTTTCAATCCGAGCACTATTTGTTGAATTAGAATGGTGGGGGGCTTTCATAAAGTTTTAGTGATAATGATGATGCTATTTTTCCTTAAAGTGTCATCTCACTTCTATATAAAATAATGATAAATACATTTAAAAATCTGCAAAAATCCAAAATAAAATTTCTAAAATATTTTATTGAAATAGCACCTATTTAAAAAGGTTCCAAATATATTCCTATATAAGGTGTGTCCCACCGAAATAAAGCCACCGTGATTATATGCCATAACTGGACACGAAACAAACCAATAAGAACGTAGCAAATATATTAAGAAAGTCTATATACAAATACATATTTACAAGGAGTAACTCACTCCCTGCCCCACCTGGGCAGGAAAAAAAATGAACGTGTAAAAAAAGAGGGGAAAAAGTGTCCCGCCGAAATAAAGCCACTACTGTTAATAGCCAATATATCCGCCATGATTATATATGACTTGGAAAACACGATGTGGCATACCATTTACCAATCCCTGGAGGACAGTGGCATCAATATTATCCCAGACTTCAATGATGGCAGCCTTCAATTCTGCCACAGACTGAAACTGTCTGCCATTGGCATATACAGCCCTACTGAGGTTACCCCCACACATTTTCTTGGGAAATAAGATCAAGGGAAAGGGCAGGCCATTCCATGACATGCACCCCATTATGCAAAAAACATTCACAAGAGGGTTTTGCAACGTGAATGGGGGCGTTGTCCTGCTGGAAAATCCAACTTGGGCCACCAATTCTCTCTGCAAATGGCAGTAACTGGATTTCTAGCATTTCTTGGTAATCGGTAGCCTTTATGCGGCCTAAGGGGAAAGCCAGGTTAAGTTTACCACCATAGCCGAAGCCTCCCCACACCATTAATGAGCCTCCACCTTATTATCTTTTGGAGAAGATTTCCTCTTCTTTCCTCATGTCACGCCAACAGAGTGCAAGGCCGTCTGGGCCATCAAATTAATTTTTTTCTCATCTGAGAATATAACACGATGCCACTGGTCTTTCCAGGTTTGATGATATTTGGCCCAATCTACTATCCTTTGCTTGTGGATAGCTTTCAACATGGGCTGCTGTTTCCTTTTTTTATATTGGAAGTTTTTTGTATATTTTACAATCCGTGACAGGGTTGATTTTGTCACAGGGATGTTATCCTCTTTGGCCAATTGTCTGAGGGAAATACCACCTTGTGAAAGACGATGCACAATATCTCTTTCCTGCCTGGAAGTCATTTTTCTGCCTGTACACCTCCTTTTTTTATACCTGTACGCATTGCCCTGATTCACAAAATTGTCTATTACGGTTTTAGATCGTTTGATTTGCTTAGATATTTGTCTGTGTGAAAGACTTTGTTCCTTAAAAGCTGTTAGCTGGCCTTTCTCGAACTCTGATAGCTGGGTTCGTTTTCCCATTGCAATACTGCAGGAGAAATAGAAAATACAACCTTCTGAAGTCAACATTCGACTGGGATAGAACAGGTAAGTTATTTGACAACTTCCTGACGTCATAAACCTGTTTACCTGTAGCAGCTCGAATATTGAGAGTTACCCAAAACACTAATAGGGATGGTGGCTTTATTTCGGCGGGACACTTTTTCTGCTCTCTTTTTTACACATTCATTTTTCCCCCCGCCCAGATGGAGCAGGGAGTGAGTTACTCCTTGCAAATATGTATTTGTATATAGACTTTCTTAATATATTTGTTTCGTTCTTATTGGTTTGTTTCGTGTCCAGTTACGGCATATAATCACGGTGGCTTCATTTCGGTGGGACACACCTTATTTGTCTATAATTTAAATCTAAATTATAAAAGTATCGACATATTGTTGCTATTTTGCGATGTTGTCCTTTCGGTGTCCAAGCTAACTTGACAACTTTTTCCATATACAGGGATGGGAGTGAGTTTAGAAGTAAAAAATAGCTATTTTGGTGATTAAAATTATTAAAAAGGAGACAAAAAGAGGCTAGAACTTAAAAAAAGGGACTGATTGTTTTGACATGAAAACATTTTTTTTTCCTAATTTAATTACCTTACCAAAAGGCCAATTAAGTTCAGAGCAAAATGTTAATTTATTAGATCTAGCAAAGTTAATTTCAAAATTCTTCCAGATACAATAAAAACCGTTATTTCGTTTTGAACATAGATGGGGTATGGCCAACATTTTCTTTATTTCAATACAAAATAAGATTTACAGAAAACAATAAAATTACAAATACATACATACAAAATCTAGGTCCTCAACTGGTTTTAGGACCCAACAAGGACAGTCCCAAAAAACAAAATAATAAAATAAATACGTTAAACATTAAAACATAGATATCTATTAACTAAAATAACAGTAAATTCTTTTAATATTAAAAAAGTCCACATGTTCGTTTAAACATTCTTTGAAGAAGTCTTAGGAGAAGATTTATTTTACATTTTATTAATTTTTTGTGTTTGTCATAGCCACCACGAAGTTAAAAATCATTATAATGTCTCTTTTCCTTCCCCTCGAAGCTCTGTTTAGAACCCTTTCTCCTGTGCGCTGCTTGCGCCTCCTCCCTAGTTAGCATCCAGCAGTAATCTGCTATTATGTTGATATTACACCGGCCCTAATACCTCAGTTACATTTTCTTTATGTCCTGGCAGAATCTCTCTCATTACTCTTCACTCACAGTACCTAGATTTTCTCTGAAATAGCTTAGATGAGAGTTCAAAAAGTGGATCGTCAAGCTAATTGAGCAGTTCAAGGCATTGATGTACTCCAGCATGTTTCCTACGACGTTCTTGAAGTCAGGGTCTTTCTGCTTGCCAAGAAACTTCTTTACAACTTCTTTAACAGATTTCCAAGCCAATCTCTTGTCTCCCATTTTGGTTTCAAAGACTTCGTCTGTCATGAGTTTGCAAATGTCAGAACTGACGAAAACCCCTTCTCTCAGCTTCACTTCTGACAGCCCTAGAAACTTAATTGCCAGATACTGAACAATATCACCATCTTTTGACAGGGCTTTCAAAAACTGCTTTATGATGCCAAGTTTGATGTGAAGTGGAGGCAGAAATGCTTTTTTGGGGGTTCACCAACGATTCAAAGTGCACTTCCCCCAACTTTCAGCGTCCTGTTTGGCCACACCTGAGTACAGTGTTTAGCTTTAGCATGACTGTCCCGTTCACAAAGGAAACAGGGGTACTTAGTGTAGCCACCCTGTTGACCAAGGATCATAGAGAGCACTTTCAGATCACAACAAAGGGTCCATTCGTTTTCCTTGTAGTTAAGCTTCGACAGGATCAAGGTTAAAATCTCATACCCTCTTTCAAATGAAATGAATGGCCAACTGGTATAGAGGCATATTTGTTGCTGTTGTGAAGGATCAAACTTCTCTGTGATGAGTCAATGAAGAATCTTTAATCTTTTGCCACATGCTGAATTTTGAACATTCCATCAAATGTGGGTTTTGATTGGCTGGTTTTGAATTGAATCATTCACAATACACTTGAAAAATACATGAAGACGATAACTGTTCCACTGACAACAGTGGTATTTAAATGACAGTAATCTGAAATTTAATTTTGTCATATAGGAAATGAAGAGAACTGGGATAATACCTGATGGAGTAAAGTCCAGTTACGAGTTGCTTGGGCTCCATTTGTTTTCGCTAATCACCCCTTTAACATTTGAGAACCCAAGACTTGTTGCAATCAGGTCCAGTTTAACGATGTTGAACAAATTTGAAATAAATGTAATAAATCTTGTGTTCTTTTTCAATCCATGATGGATCAAAAAGCTCCAATTTACGTGGGAGTTCATTACGCTGCATTTTTTTTTTAATGTTCTTTAATTTATAATACCATTTATGCTTTTGATTTTTGATAACATTTTCTTCAATGTTTCAATATATCATTGATGAAGTAAATCCTCTTTTCTAAGCAAAAATATTACTTAGGCATGTTTTAGGTAGGCAATAACATGGAAATTTTCTATTTGTATTGCAATCATATGTGATAGAATTTTTTTAAGTATTTTTCCTGAAATCAGCATCCAAAAATACATAAGGAACACCCTTAACTTCGAAGAAAAAAATTTCATTACAGACCTGTGTTATTAAAACTGATTTGGAAAGTGCTTAATATATCTTCACTCAATATGAGAAGCCCAAATTAAATCAGAATGCCCCCCCCCAATTAAGCTTCATTAGGGAGATTATCAACTGCGACTCGTGAGGTGAAGCAGCTTTCTGGCAACGTCTCGATATAACTCCATTCTCTATGGAGCTCATCCACGCATGTCTATGATGTACAGGTAAGTTCCATAGAGAGCAGATTTATATAGAGGTGCTGGCAGAAAGCTACTTCACCTCACGAGCTGCCAATAACCATTATATTATCTAAAACAAACATGAAAATGAGAAAATGTGACAAAAAGGTGTTAGCTATCAAAATATTAAATTCTGCAATTACAGTAGTTCAACTTACATGGAATAACATAGCAAAGAAAAGTGTCGGAATATATCTGTAATTTACAACATTGACGAAGCCTTCGTTGTTGAAAAATTCAATAACGTTGAATTGGAGGGGGAAAAAATTAAAAAAATAAAATACAATAAAAAACATTAAAACAATTTATATGAAAAAATGAAAAAAAAAAATTAGAGAGCAATTTCTTTAAAAAATGACATTTAAGAGACCAAATAAATTCCTAAAAAAAAGAGACTTTTAGAGACAGATGAAAAAAATAGAAACTTTTAGCTAGAAAGGAAACTTGCTCCCATCCCTGCATATATTCTAAAGTATAACTATTGGCAATTGAGCTGATGGGCTCCTTATTTTCTGATGAATTTTCTGTAAAATCGTTATTTGCAACCCTTTCGTCAAAATCCAGTGTAGATGCAAAATCTACATAAAATTCCGATGACTGTAACCTTGTTTTAGCAATTGCAAAAAGTTCCATCCCTACATTCATTTCACTTTGAATTGTTTGCTGTAATTGGATCTCCAAATTTAGCTTTAACTAAGTTCAAAAAATGTATGTCAACATTTAGTAAATTAAGCATAATTCACGATAACTGCGAAACGAAAATTCTAGTGTCAATATCTCTGTTCTTTATCGTGATCTCAGGCGTTCGGACGTTCGCCCAAAGCGTTTAATTTAAACAACTTGGTGAGATTTGTTTTAACTTGGCGAGATCTCTTTAGCTTGGCACGTTAAAAACTCTATATTCATATGACCATATCTTCTGTTCTATTCCGAGATAGAGAAAAATTTTAACGTTTTAAGTGATTGTTGTACCACATCCTACTAGATACGAAAAATCGTGGCATTTGGTGAGTGACAGTTGGTAGAGTTCCCTATTTAGTCCTTTGGATTTCAAATTTCCCTGACTTTTCTAGTTTTTCCAGATCTGTAGACATACTGTATAGATATAGAGTTTATATTATTGCATATAGAAATTTATATAGTTGAACTAAAAATGAATTTCCAGTTAAAAATAAAGTGTAGAAATAAATTATAAACTACAACACTATACTTAATGCACGTCTAATAAACAATTTGCTTAATGATTAAACATTCAATGTTCTCTTTATCTCTAATTTATATTTTAAAATGTTTAACATATTTTTCAGTTAAACAACAATATTAATCAACGTTTATTGGCGTAGTGATACCAGCGCCGATGTTATGGCGTGATTAGATGGTGAAACATTCGAAAGAAAAATATTTTACGTTGATGGGACCTGAACCCATGACCTTCCAGGTACCGCCGCCAAAAATATTTTCTTTTGAACCATCTAATCACGTAATAACATCAGCGCTGGTATCACTACGCCAATAAACGTTGATTAATATTGTTGTTTAATTTAATCTGCGTAGTGTTCGATTTATATAAATATTTTACAGTGTTTAATATGTAATTGATAATATTTACAAAGCATGTCAAATCTGGATAATGGGAGATTTTGTTTAAATTTGATAATTGTGAGCCTTTATTTCAGAGTGAAATACAATACAAACTTACAAATAAAAAAAAAAAAGTGCAACTCATATACATGTGCAATGCTGTAGATGTTATGCATGCATTTATATATATATATATATACCTTTTCTTCATCGGTGCATTCAGCATCTTCAGGCTTTTTTCTAAATCTGTTGATAAGTTTTATGTTCCCAATCGTAGATTTTAAATACCTGAAAACATATGTAGTCAAATATGAAATTATATAATTTCACAGCTCAAAAATCTACTGCAATAAACTTACAGCTATCAATAAGCAAATACTAACGGTGCTACAGCACTAAAATTTAATTATATGCTTGACAGTCTGAATTGCAAAACGGAAAAGCAAATAAATGCAACATTCAATACAAAGTTTCTTAAACTTTGGTCACTCATGGACCACTTTAAGTATTTCTTTACTTTTTGAAGACCATCACGAATAGGAAGTCTTCCCTGAGGAAAATTAAAAAACATATATTTTTTAAAACTAAGGTTCCCAACACTAGTTAATAGTATCAGGCTCTGTTGAGACATACCTGTTTCAAGCTAAATAGTTTTGTTCTGTGTATAATTAAAACGTTCCAAACAACTGATAGCAAGTTTTTACAACCCAATATACATTTTTGAAATTATTTAGACATCAATGAGGATGACATTTCTAGAAATTTTACTGTCCGCATCAAATTTTTACACATTGCAGATGGCCATTTTTCAAAGCCATTATATTAAAAAAATGTGTATTACTTCACTATTTTTTTCTTCTGAAGTTTTCTAAAGATTCTGTGGACTACACTTTCAGAAATACTGCTCCAAGCTATGAATACACACTTTTTTTTTTCTCTCTCTCTTATAAGCATTTCTTTGCTTGCTTGTTTGTGGTTTTACGGCTCAAAGATTACAATGGTCATGCTGCGCCCGGACCTACTGTTTTCCGAGGAATCTGAACCTCTTAAGGCCTAGGGAACCAAACCCTGGACCACAGTGAGTAGTGTGATCTTTATGAGATCTCTGAGTAAGCATTCTTTACACTGTTGGGAGTCGAACCCGGATAAAAGGCGCACTAGGCGAACACGTTACCACACTGTGCCACCGCAGGGGCCAAGCATTTCTTTGTTCATATCTTAATTACATATGGACTTTGGGTCATTTCTTGAATAAGGTGATCATACATTGTTACTACAAGGGTAGGGAAATATTTTTTTTTTTAAATTTGGGGAAAAAAGCGAATTTTTGTATTTAAATTGTTTTATTTAAATCAGAATTTTTTTTAAGTAAATAGTTGTTTTACAGGTTTGAACTTGTTACAGCATGGCACTTAGTGTTTTTTAAAACTTAATTTAGTACATGTGAAGGCTAAGGAAATATGGCAAATCAAATTAAAAAAAATTTTTTTTTGAAAAATTAAAATCATAATTTAGAAGAAATACTGTAAATTTCTACACATGAAAATATGTAAAAATGACATGATATACAGCTAAAAGGTCTTAAATGAGTAACAGTGTTTATTTCTACAATAAAGCTCAAATGGAGTTTTGTTTGCATCTTTAATACATATTCTGTTTCTAACATTTGTAAAATGTAATGCTGCTTCAGCCCAAAATTTGTCACTTAATCCACTGTCATTTTCATTACTTTTACACTGTCCACAACTGTTAAATTATCGCGTTCTGATACACCATTTTGTTCAGGTGTATATACATTTGTTCGTTCAGCTTTAATTCCTTGTTTCTCTGAAAAGAAATCAAATTTCTCATGACAAAATTCCATGCCATTATCTGTCCTTACATTTAATATTTTTGTATTTAAATATCTTTCTGCTCTTTCCTGGAATCGCATAGAAAGTGAAAAACAATTTCCTTTTCATTGGATAAATAACTTTTGTAGAGAAGTCATCAACTATAGATAAAAAGTATAAGCATCCAGAGTATGAAGGGCTTGGCATTATGCCACAAACATCCATGTGTAGAAGTTAAAGTGGTTTATTCGATCAAATTGTTTCTAAAGGTTTATGTGAAACTCTCTTAGATTTTGTAGGTTCACATGAAATACAAGAGTTCAGAGTTCAATTTGGTGATCCTCTGACTGCAGACTGTTTAGGACTATTTAATAAGTAACTCACATTAATTCGACAAAACCTTCGATGCCACAATTCAATGTCGCCTTTAGTAATAATGGATAAACCACATGACTTAGAAATATTTGCATTAACATTATCATATTTTTTAAACACATTGTATTCATATCGATGTTTGACAAAATATAGCAGATCTTTTCTTTAACCAAAGAATAATTTTTCCAATCTGGTGTATAAACCAAAAATTTCCCCTTTATACCTACAAAATGACAACTACTTTCCTTTATTTTAGATCCAGAAATAAGGTTATGTCTTAATTTTGGTGAATACACAATATTATGGAAATAAATATTTTTTTTACCATTTAAAAAAACATGAAATTTCACAGTACCGATATCTTCAATTAGACTTCCTATATTGTTCACAGCTAACAACATTGTCATATGTTTTACATTTTTGTATTCAGTGAACAAATTTGAATTATTACAAAAATGACCAGAAGCAGCAGTGTCAATAAGCCAGTTAAATTTATCAATGGATTCATTAATTTAGCTCACTGATGTTTCTGTCAAACATAATGTTCATTAAAATGCTTTAAGTCAGAATCCATACCATTCGTTTCACTAAAATGAAAGGAATTTCATTGACTTCAGGTTTGTTTCTTATTTTAGTAGATCTACTCTTATTAGGCATGGATATTTGTGTTGGACAATCTCTTATTAGGTGATCATAACAATTAAATTGAAAACATGGCCCTAATTGACTGGTTTTATTCCCCTTCTTTTTATAGAGACTTTCTTTCCCTTTTAAGCCTATGCTTTATCTTAGAAATACAATGTTCATCAGTTGGTAATTTTTTAAGTGTTTCAGGTACAAGTTCTAGTTTTGTACTTGTAGTTGTCTGAAAGCACCTTGAATATGAGTTAATCACCTTACCTCCCCCAAGTCTCTTTTCCACTGAAATTAATTCTGATTCTATATTTAAAAAGTAAACTTACTGTTTTTCCAGCCATAAATAAGTTGAACTATACCTTAGTATTCGTTTAGTAAAAGACGAATTAGTTAAAAACCCTGGTATAAGTCTTCCAATGGATGGCTACCATCTTTTAATCACGCCACTGCTTTCTTTAATCATACACATTCCTACTGTTTCTGAATCATGATCAAAGCGTAAACTAAAAAAAATTGTCCAACAACTGAATTACTTGGGCACAGGATTCAGGTTCACAGTTTTCCTTTAAAATACTCTAAGCTTTGATTTAGTCCACATCTTCCGTAATAAAATCCTGGTATTATGGTTCTATAGAGTAATATATCATTTTGTATGGTTTATCCTTTCGACGTGTATAAGCTAAAATTTCATGTCTAGTCATTTTTGTTTCTTCAAACTCAGATTCCATTTTGTAAATGAAAGACCAACACAGAGAATTTTAACATCTTCTTTCAATTGAGCATAATTATTTCGGTTCAGCAGCAAGATTTTTCTAAAATCCAAATCAATATCCATAATATAGCAGTAAGTAGAAAAATCACTTTCGAAATATGTTACTGACAAAGTCCAGAGTTTAAAAAAAAACTTGCCGTAACATATCATAACTTCATAACAGTGGCGGCCCCCATCTCTTCAAATCTCCTACATCCATATCTGGTAAAATTCACGTTATTATATTCTCACAGTCTAAAAACGATGCATAATCCTGTGTGATCTTTTCAGAATTCTACGGCTTGTAACCTTGTTGCAAAAATACAGCGCAGCAGAATTTATTGCGACATACTCCGCTCTGAAGAATAAACATTTTATTCATAAAGGTGAGTTATAAAATAAATAACATAGGAAAGGAAAATCAACACTACATAGTAGCCATTACATTAGACCAACTACGGATGGGTCCAAGGAACGAGAATGGCAACAAAAGAAACACTACCAGTGACTTTATAAAAAAGAATGAAACAGTCCCACACTCTGGCTCGATTACAACATTTTTGTAAATTATGTTACATCGAAATTTTAACATGGTATAATATAAGACACAGAAAAAATAGGAAATTGCATGACAATAATAATCAATATGAATAACAAAATACAGTTCAACCAAGCTTTCGTTCACTAAACACATTAACAATTTGGAGCATATTTTTTTCATGCAATTGAACTCATGTCTAATGCATATACAAATTCATGAAAAATGCACACAAAATTTTGCATTGCGCATATTTCTAATGCACATTTATGCTTCATGTTCCTTTCAAACTATAACAATCATGTAGTAAATAGCTTTATTTTTGTTCTGTAAAAACCAAAAGCTTATGTGTAGTTTATATGGTCACTAGCTAAACAAATTATTTTTCATTGTGCACAACCATTATACGGCAACTCTTTCACAATAACCACATGCAAAGTGTTTACACACTGTGCGCAGTCTATGCCATACACCAACTGTACACAAGCAAAACTGTCACATAGATATAAACATTTACTTTTGCATCACTATGAAATACACTATTTTGTATAACACATAAGCCCATTACATAGAATTCTGCAAAATACTCTCATAACTGCAAAAAACTCAGACTTTCACCTATAACCTTATATGTTGGTTATAACCTGTCTTAAAGAACTTCATATAGCTGATTGCCATACAGAACAAAACTACGTCAACAAACTCATTAACCAGAAAACATACTTTTTTTGTCATTCTCCAGGACACTATGGCAAATCTTTCACTATATTCAAATACATTTCAAGAATCCTCATCCAACATAAACAATAGGTGCAACACATCGTATTCAATACATTTGAGTACACATTTTGAGTATATACACATTGAGCATACATTTTGAGTACAGGGGGGGGGGGACTCTTGTAGAGAAATCAGACAATACATGAAATAACTTAGTTTGCAATATAAACCTGGATGACAACAGCATCCTCTCTAATACAGATCTTTACTCACTGTACCCAGGCAACAATAAACAAGCCAGTGCACGATTTTCACATTGAACCTTCACCATAAAATGGCATGTGTAAATTATTAACACTTTGTACCTTCTCTCTTTCGAATAATAATGTGTGTTATAAAAAAGCCGAGTGGTTAATTATTTCCAATATACAATTTAAAATATGTGGGGAAGTAAAGGATCCCAATCATGTTCCCCCCAAAAATGGGTGGCTCCAGACGTTTATTAACGTAAACGTCATCCCATAAATGGTGACTCCAGACATCTGTACAATACAACTGTTACCCCAAAAGGGTCACCTGATGGGAGGCTAATCAAAGTCCAGCCATGAGATCTTGTGGCTGTAGAGACCAAGTTCTGGATTCCTCATTAAACTGTAGGTCTAGCTCACCAACTAATCTGGCCAGTAGGATGAGCATAAAGTCAATTCCTCTGTGTATCTTTCACTATACTATGCATGATGACTCCATCCTGAAATAGGCTGATAATGGTTGTTGTTGATGATACATATAACAGCACAAGCACAATTTTATTATTAATACAATTTAATGTTGTTTTATACTTCATTTCTATCCACTTTCTTGTTATCCTTAACCCAAGGGGTTTGAATGTGTTAAATCTCACAAAATCGTTAAGTAGCTTGCAACTAATTTTTTATATAAAAGTAGATCCCAACAACATACCAGTTGGCCATCTCTGGTTTACAGCATGTCTACAAACAAAATCATATACAGTAGAACCCCTCATATTAGTCACCAACAGGACCAGGGTATGGTCAGAACGCTAAAAAGGTTGGATAATCCGATAACAAAGAAGTGAGTGTTATAGTGCTGAAAAATCTTTATTGCACATACATATACATAACTCACATTGAAAAAATCTTCCATTGGACAACAAAATATGTACATTTATCTATGAATAAACATAGTATGTATATTAGACTTCACAAATTACTTACAGAGCTCCATAATGGGCGTTTGTTTAATTTTTGTCATTCTCAATTTTGTTGCTGCATCGTGCCCCTTCTTTCCACATAATATGTCCATGGATGTTGCAGTTGTTTGTTGATCCACATATTCGAGTGCTATCTTAAATGCGTCCTTTGCTGCAGAGTGGCTAATCTTTTGATCTCCTTCAGACGTATTGTCTGCTTGAGTATCATCAGATCGTTCATCCAAAACAACAGAGATGATCTGATCATTAATGACCTCATCACTGGTGACCAGATCACCAGAAGGTGATAACATTACCTTCTGCAAGCCATTCGTGTTAATCTGCTGGCTGGATATCTCGCTGAAAGATTTGTAAACCTCAGACTAATTCTACTGCATCCAACTCAAAATTTTCAGAGGGGTTTTGTACTTGCTTAAGATTTGGCCAAACCTTCATCCATGATTTTTGAAGAGTGAATTGCTCGATTTTGTCCCATGCTTAAGTGGCTGTGTAAATTGCATCTTCCATGTTTAAACTCTTCATGGCCTAGAAGAGGTCATATTCCTCTTCTGTTTTTTCTAACAAAGCACCAACATATTTTCACCTGTATCTCCTTTTCAAACACTCTGACACCCTAGTCCATTGGTCGGATCAGGGAAGTTACGTGGGGGGGGGGGACATAGCTTTAACGTGTTCATGTTGAAGTTCAGTCTATGAGCGTTGTGCAGAACTAGAATAGCACGGGCTGACAGGTTTGTTTGTTTTTTTATTTCAAATATTTTTCTACCGTTGGTACGAACTCATTGAAAACCAAGTCTTAAGCTGCACTCCATCCAAGCGGACTTTTGATGTTGATAGTAAACAGAAAGTGATAATATGTCAATGTTTTTAAAGGCTCTTGGCTTCTTTGCTTTGCCTGTAACAAATAAGGGCATTTTATAGCCACCACTTGCATTGCTGCATGCTACGATTGTCAGTCTGTCCTTAACTAATTTTGTGCCTGGCACAGTTCCATTTCTTGCAGAAAGGGGTTTTTTGGGAGCATTTTACAGTTAAGCCCCATCTCATTAATATTGTAAACTTGGTATGCCTTATGTTCATTGTCAACGATTAATTTATCAAACTTTTGAACAAAGTCTTTAGCCGCGTTATCATCAGCTCAGAGTTTTTCTCCTTCAATAATAATATGCCTCAAGCAGTGGTGGCTTGTGACAAGATTTTAGGGTGTGCGCATGAAGGCTTATTCACCAAAACACATCGATTTACGGCCTATACTTGTCAAGAAACTGGTTATTACCTCATTCAGTAAATAAGAAAGAAATTTATGGTAACTTTGGGTTTTGTGAATTGGCTTCATGCGCACACCCTAAAATCTTGCCACTGGCTTCACGGCACAATGAAGCTTCCATCGGTGAAGCCATCCTTTACTTGCATGGAATTTATCATCCTCACCTCCCAATTTTTTGTGTAAAAATATTGCCTTCTCTTTTACGATAGGACCAGATAGTGGAGTTCCTTTATATTTTTCTTGGCAAAACCAAATCCATAGTGTGTCATTTAAGAGTTCTAGTTTGTTTATTTTTTAACATTTTTCAGTCTTTTAAGGCATCTTCACCCTCAACTGTTAACGAGAACACTACAAGATCTTTATGACACCTTTTACAATCTTTAATTGTTGTTATGCCAACTCCACTTCTGAAGCTAATTTAACGAGAGATTCATCACTGCCCAGTCTTTGTAGAGAGTTCAGCTTCTATTATAACGTGCACACATATTTTCTTTCTTTGGTTAGTAGCCATTATCACCTGCAATTATAACCTGCAATTTTAGAACGATCGTAGAGTAGCAAACGGTAAGGGAGTAAACTACCAACTGAGGCCGTTAGGTTTGGTTTGAATGGTTGGTTAACCCGAGGAGTCAGTTATTTCAAAGTCGGATATGAGGGGTTCTACTGTACATAATTTGGAATACAAGGACTCCTTCACAAAAGTTATATAACAACTTAACTTAAATATACTGCAGTCTATAGTGAAACCTCTGACTGTTATCAATATAGTAAGAAAATTTTAAAATCCAACGTATCTTTTAAAATATTATTGGATAAAGTAACGAATTATACTTATGTTTTTAAGCTATAAAAAGATTTTATAATTAAATATAAATAACTATATTTATATGTTAATGAAACATTACCATACTTCAATTGCATAAATTTCTGGTTGCACATTTTATGTGATAACTAAAAGAACTGCAAAAATAATCAGTCATTTAAAAAATCTGTAGTATCTGATCACCTTATTACTCGATGCACCTTAATTCAAGAATTTCATATAAAATTATAGAAAACATAATATTTACATTAATGTATTAAAATTAAGTAATTTCAGATAACATAGGCACAAACAAATAATTTATACATACCAATTTGGAGGCTTTAAATCAAACATGCATTTTGAAGCCTCTATAGCTGTAACATAATCTTCAGCTAAAACACTTATTTCAAAAAAAGTTGCTACGTCCCAGTAATCCTGGAGAGAGTTAAGACTTCCTTTACGCCCTATCAAGTTATTCAAAACTCTCCCTATATGCTGAAGTTCAGATGATTTTGAAAAGTCATCACCATTAATGACGAGTAATGTAGCAAGATTGATTCCAGCATATTCATTAGGTTGAACATCAAATCCTTTTCTATACCTGCAAAAAAAGAAAAAAACACAAGCTTTTAAAATATTTGAACCCCATTTTAAATCATAATTTTATGCTTAAGTATAAGCAAAAGTTTTACTTATACTAAAAAGAATTATACACATACAACATAAGCAAAGCTTTAGCAAACGTAACTAAACCAAAGCTGTAAGAATAATTCTAGTTCAAAAATAGGAAGTACTTTAGCTATACTGCGACATATACGTTAGTGACAGCTTTGCATGTATACACTGTTTTTAGCAAAATAAAATAAATTTTAAATCATGCTGAAATTTTTTTTTTATAGAAAGATACTAGCCAGAAACAATAAATATAATCATTAAATACATTTGCAGTTAATGACTAGATGTTTGATGTCCTTGTTTCGTGTGTATTATTAGGTCCCAAGACAACCTTATGGGCATGATAGTTTGTAGTGACCTCCAAACCATGATCCATTTATACACAGTTAAGCATACTGGGAATTAAGGTTCTGTGTCTGCATTTTAAAGTACAAGTACAGCAAGGGTCATGCTGTGCTGGAACCTAGTTTTCTGAGGAATCTGCACGTCTTAAGGCCTATTGAACCAACCCCTGGACTATGGTGAGCAGTTAGTGTTCTTTTTTTGGCATAGTTGAGAGTTGATCATGGGATAACCATACGACAGGCGAACACGTTACCACTGCAGGACCGAAATTTAATTTGATGTCACGCATGCTCATACAGATAATCTTACTTCTTATTCATACAAGAATTATAATTTTTTTATGAATAAGAAATAAAAATATCACGGTTAATGGGCACATGCATAACATCAAATTTTAATTAAACTAAGGACAATTTATGAATTAAACTAAAACAATGAATATGCAATAAAAGCATTGCAATATTAATATTATTGCAAAAATCAAATGTTTTTATACCTACTTTACCAGTCTGGTTCAGGTAACAGTTATGTAATTATGAAAGCTTATAATTCTATAACTGTGCTACTAACTATTGCTACTGAATAAGTCATACAATTTCTTTGAACTTCATTTTTCAAGAACTTCATTCAAGTTCTTCCTTTCTAACCAATGTATGCTTTTGAAAAACTATACACTGGCGAGACAGGAAAAACTGTTTGTAAATGGGAAAAAGAACGTGGTGCAGCGGAGACGGATAAGATGTTTAATCGTCTGGCAGAATATGCCTGAAGGAAAGGACATGCTCCAGATTGAAATGCTGCAAAGTTCTTCACAAAATTGTTACTTCTTGCCCCTGTAGAAGTTTTCTTGAGCTAATTAAAAAACCTATGGCTGAAGCATTCAAGACTTGTGCAAGATGATGAAAACTGTGATTATATATATATATGTGGCCTGAAAAAGGTTGAGGGTATCTAACTGGAAGGAAACCCAAATGCTGAAGGTATGTGTGGCACCGGCCAGGCCAGTAACTTAGTGTCCTACCTAGTATTTAGCTCTGGTGCTTGGAGTTAAAATGAGTTGGCACTATAACAGGTATATTACAGTGCATTGCATAATTATAAGTCCACCTACAAAATTGTTTCTTCATAAGAATACGTAAATCTCCCAAAAAAATTCAGTGGTTTCGTATTAGGGCATGTAACAGCAAAATATGCTGAAAAGAAATATTTTTAAAAAACAAACGTGGCATTTTTTATTATTGAGGTGTTGCAAAATAATAGGTCCACCTTAGATTTCTTTCCAAAATACCGTGTGATTATTTCTCATTTATGCAAATTTGCATTCTGACATGTGCTTTCGACGTCACTGAGCTGTAGAATGTGTTTTTAACTGTTACTTTTAGTATCATCATCATCATATTCAACCATTATCTATCCACTGCTGGATGAAGGTCTCTCCAAATGCTTTCCACACAAGTCTATCCTGGGCCATTCGTTTCCACGTCACCCCAACCTCTTTTCTTATTTCATCCACCCATCTAGTTTGAGGACGTTTTCTAGGTCTTCGGTGGTCTCTTGGAATCCAGTTCAGAATTTCTGTTGTCCATCGTTGATCAGTTCTTCTTGCAATATGCCCAGCCCATCGCCATTTCAGCCCTTTTACTTTAACAATGATGTCCTCTACTCTAGTTTGCTCTCTCACCCAAGTGTTCCTTTTCCGATCTCTCCTAGTTATTCCAAGCATGCACCTCTCCATGCTCCTTTGCGTTGTCTGTAACTTTCGTATTGCTCCAACTGTTAGACTCCATGTCTCTGATCCATAAGAGAGGACTGGCAATACACACTGGTTGAAGACTTTTCTTTTTAGACATAAAGGCAATTTCCCCTTCAGGATAAAACTGTTTCTTCCAAATGCACTCCAGCCAAGTTTAATACGTCTGTTGAGTTCTTTCATAATGTTGCCATCCATTGAAATCAGCTGGCCAAGGTAAATATATGAATCAGCAATTTCTAGCTCAGTGTTGTCAACTTGTATTTTTGTTTCCTCTACAAAATTATTGAACATGATCTTAGTTTTTTGTAGGTTCATCTTGAGTCCAACTTCTTCACTTCTAGTTGAGAGCTCTTGTACCATGTCTTGGAGTTCTAATGGGTCCGTTGAAAAAATAACAATGTCATCAGCAAACCGCAGATGATTTAAATATTCACCATTTATTTTTATTCCCTTGTTATTCCAATTTATCAGCTGAAAAATCATCTGTAAAGCAGAAGTAAAAAGTTTTGGAGAAATGGTATCTCCCTGCCTCACCCCTTTGCCAAGTTTGATAGTTTTGGTATCTTTATGTAACCGAAATTTTGCACTTGCATTTTTATACACACGTTTCACCATGTCAATGTACACATCCTCAATGTCTGTTGATCTTAAAGAGTTGATGACTGCTGATGTTTTTATAGAGTCAAAGGCCTTCTCATAGTCAATAAATGCAACACACAATGGAAGTTCATATTCATGTGTTCTTTCAATTAATTCTCTTAATACTTGAATATGGTCCACTGTACTGAATCCACTTCGAAATCCAGCTTGTTCTCTTGGTTGAGCTGCATCTAATTTTTTCTGCAGGCGATGTGTTAGAACTTTTGTGAAGATTTTATAAATAGCAGGTAACAAGCTAATTGGTCGGTAATTTTTCAAATCCTCTTTATCACCTTTTTTATGCAAAAGAATTACTGTTGCAGAATCCCATTGGTTTGGTATGTTACCGCTGTTAAGACATTTGGTAAAGAATTTTGCAAGTATGTCTTCTACATATTCTCCAGCTTCTTTTAGGATATCTAATGTAATACCATCATCACCAGGGGCTCTTCCTTTCTTCATGCTTTTTATTGCAAATGAAACTTCTTCTTTTAAGATTTTAGGAGCTATTCCTTCGACTATTTCAATGTCTTCGTTTAATTCACTGTTACTTTCGTATAGATTTTTGTAGAATTCTTCAACTCTTCTAAGTATTTCTTCCCTATTTCTTGTTACGGTGCCATCCTCTCCTTTTAATGCAATGATGTGTTTCTTCCCAACAGATAAACTTCCTTTAACAACCCTAAGGCTCTTGTTATTTTCAATGGCTTTCCTTACTAGCTCACAGTTGAATTTTCTTATGTCTTCTTTCATGCTTTTGCGCAGAGTTTTACAAAGTTCTATGTACTCAATCCTGGAACTGGTATTTCGATTGTCCACCTTCATATCTCTTCGCCTTTTCATGAGCTGTTTCGTCTTCTCAGATAATTTGCTATTGTGCTTTTTACAGGTTACACCACCAATTTCCCCAGCAGTTTCAACTATTGTCTTAACAATGTTTTCATTTGCTTCTGAGATATCACTTTCATCAATAAGTCCTTCCAGTGCAGAAAAGCGATTTTTTAATTCCAACTTGAATGCCTCGGTATTTACTTTCAGTTTCATTAGATCCACCCTCTTACTTACTTGTTTCCTAATGAGCTTCTGTCGTTCTAATTTAGTATTTAAGTGCACTTTACATCTCACCATTCGATGATCACTTCCAGTATTAAATCTGTTCAGTACACTGCAATCTTCAATAATTGATTTCTTGTTTGCCAGGATATAGTCAATTTCACTAGTTCCCCCATTTGGGTGTTTCCATGTCCATTTTCTTTGCGGTTTCTTCTTAAAAAATGAATTCATGATGCTAAGGTTTTCAGCTTCTGCAAATTCGATGAGTTGATCGCCACGTTCATTCCTTTCCCCATATCCGTATTTACCAACCGATGTCTCTCCTTGTTCCTGTTGTCCAATTCTTGCATTGAAATCCCCCATGATGAGCTTGATATGTTGTTTCCCTTTGGTGTGTAACTCTTTGATTTCTTCATAAAATTCTTCAACCTCTTCGTCGGTATGGCTTGATGTTGGTGCATATACCTGTACTATTTGAAGTTGGTATCGCTGGGTTAGTTGAACAACAAGCCTCGCTGCTCGATCTGATGTACTTTCAACTTCCAGAAGACAGTCTTTAATTCTTTTGTTGATTAAGAAGCCAACACCACTTGTTCTTCCAGTTTCCGTTCCTCTATAATAAAACAAATGTCCGCTTTTAAGTTCCACCAACTCTTCACCTTTTCTTCTAACTTCACTGAGTCCTACAATGTCCCATTTGATCTTGTCAAGTTCTTCTTCCAATTCTTGAAGTTTTGCTTCAGAAGCAAGGGATCGTCCATTAAACGTAACCTTCAAACGTACTAATATATATATTAGTTTATATTGTATATATTAACTAAATTCGGAAAAATTGTAAAAGGATTGAGGTAGATGTTTACAAAATGTTTGTATATCCCGTTGCTGGAATAAATTGATTTGAACATTGATGCTAATAGATCCGTTCCAGTTGAAACAATTATTTATATGATATATAGTTTGGCGACATATTATGTGACAGTCGAGACAGACAACTAAAAACATGGAATGAAACTGTAACGTCCTTTCTATTACGGATATTACTGATATTGTTTCTAATTCATTGGGAATTCCACAGGGATCTGCATTGGGACCTCTTTTTAATTTACATTAATGATATTTTTCAGACATTTACTGTAATTGCAACAACAATGCAAGACCCAACTATATTTGCAGGTGATGCTTGTTTTACTGTTTCTCACTCTCTTCCCTTGGTAATTTAATTGAAAATGTACAAACTCAAACTTCTCTTGTTTTTAGCTGGTTTTCTTCCAAAAAACTTAAAGTTAATGCTTTCAAGATACACTGTATACTATTCCACAATAAGCCCCTCCCTTTTCTTCTATCACTTTTGACAACCATTCTGTTCAATTTTCCACTACTCATAAATTTCTAGGTGTGATAGTACACTATAAGCTTTCTTGGACTCCGCAATGTGATGTAGTAATGTCAAGAATAGCTCGAGAATTGGGTATTCCTAGGAGAACACAATTCTTCCTTCCATTTCAGGCCATTCTGTCAATATACTTTTCTCTTACTCACTCTCATTTGACCTATTATTGTAACACCTGGGCCTTAACTACTCTCGCTTGTATTTATAAAATCGAAAAAATACCATATCACGTTCTTCAGAGAATGAATTCTAAACTTATGACAAATCCTGATAATCTATAGCCTTTTTTTTCTATCATACCTTTTTCTAAACTTTATCAACTAAGAATGACAATGTTAATGTTGCGAAGAATGAAGCTCGGCTTTTACAGTGATATTATTCATCTTTACCCCCGTTCTATACGCCGTCCATCTCGAGCAGCTGGACCATATCTTCCGCTTCAGGCCACTTCATTATTTATTTAATCATATAGAATCAGTGGCTCTGAGAATATGGAATCTTCTACCAGATGAACTCAAAAACATTCAAGTAGAGCGTCCGTTCAAGAATAAGCTTAGTAAATATTTTGTCGTTCAGTTAGTTTCTTTATTATTTTTTATTTATTTTTTTTTTTTAAATTTTATGTCATTAATTTTTAGGGCTGACTGGGGTTCTTCAAGCTGGAACTTGCTAGCTTTTTTTCCAGTCATCCCTCAGGTATATTCTATTGTTTTAAATCTTGTGTAGCATATGTAAAACTGTAACATCTTAATATACCTGAAAAATAAATCATATTGGATTTTATTGTATTACTGAAGATTAATATGCAAAATTAATTATAATAACAAAATATTGTGATTTATTATGGAGAACAAATTTGACAAACGCAAGCAACAAGTCATTCCAATAGTTGTCGGAGCATTTAAGACCATTACAGCAAACATAATAAAATATTTGGAGAACTCGAATCACAAGAGATGAGCTGCAAAAAACTTACCTGCTGGAAACTGCACATATTAAGAAGATACATAAACAGTTCATAAATCGCCAGATGAAACTGAAATTTGGATGAGAATTGGACCAATATCTCTGAATAAAAACTAGAGTATTTTATAGTTTTGTGATGTGTAATATATGAATATATTAGAAATATATTAGAGAAATAATACTTTTTTCTGAGTGTGTACACTAGGGCGGAGCGTAAAAAAAAATTTTTCGATATTCTTTTCCTGCTAGCGCGGAAAAATTGTGAAATGCTTTTAGAAATATACGTATCAAATTTCAGATTAATCAATAAATATCTTCCATTTCCACTTTGGGGTCAAACTATGCAAAATTAGTCAAAAAATTATGTAAATTTGCCTATTTAAATGATTTTTTATTTCCGATTTTTATTCCCGCTAGAGCGGAAAGTTAGAAGAACATATAATAAATGTAGGTGCAAAAATTTAGAGTAATCAATAAATATCTTCCGGTTCAAATTTGATGTCTAAATATGCAAAAATAACCGAAAATGATATAAATTTTCACATTTTAGTGATTCTTTAAATTTCCGAATTTCTCTTCCCGTTAATGCGGAAAAGTTGGAAAAACGTATAAGAAACATGTGTAAAAATTTACAGTACTTTTTTGTTGATGGAAAATGAATTGAAAAATTATACAAATTCCGACCCAGCTGTTGGGGCGATAACGGTTTATGTATCTTAAAAGGTGGAATTCAGGCGGCTTGCCAAATGGTTTCAAACAGTTTTTATGGAAAGCACAGTCAAAATGATTAGATCATATAACGTTGAATACAGCAGCATGATTGAAGCAGTTTTCCAATTGGACCACAATTTGTTTTAGGGCGACTTGTATCCCCCATCCAAGTGCTGTATTAGATGCCTGAGCAGTAGTTCATTACCATGGAGCTGGCACAAGAACCAATGTAAGGATTTCTTACAAAATCATTCTATACGGTGGAAAACACCCCCTTGTTTACTGAGGTCCCATCACCTCATAATGCTAACAGTATAGTCAAATCAAATATGACGTTCTTTGCAAAATTTCGTTATACTTTCAGTAATGTCTTTAGCAGAAGAAGTTATTGGTGACACGTGCCCTATAAAATTGCAGCCAGGTTTTACTATTTGTGCGTGTGACGTGTTCTTCAAGAACTCTTTGCTGATGCAACGTTCCCTCAATGTTTTCCTGAGTTAAAATTTGAACTTTTCGACCGTCAAAATATAGTCCTTTCAGATTATTGGTGGCAATGAAATTGAAACCTTAAACTTGCCGTTTCATTCGATATTTCTTTTTGTTTCCTCCTTTCCTTATGCCTGTCTATCACATTGAACATGTCGTCATGTCTCAACTCGTAAGTCTTCAAGAAGTGCAATTGCTTCTGTTGCCACAGCTCTATCGGACACTCCCATTCTGTTGCACGAGTTAGCTAGGGCCGGAAGGCGGGTTGTTCATGATATAATTTTACCACTTATTTTCGATTGCGACGACGCTGAATGCTTATCGTTAATATCCTGAAATCGTTGCTCATCAACAAGATTAGAAGAATGAAATAGCTTCAAATGTTCACATGAAGCAACTGTTGCTTCATTTTCACCTTTCTTTTGTTTTCTGAAACTTTCCTTTTCCTTTTCAAATATTTACGTTCATTTCTTAAGTTTCTATGTTGTCGCCGTATTAACTGTGCCTATCACCATTTTTCTTGGAGTCTTCTGATCCTGAAGAAATAGTCTTTCCAAGTCT
>QLNU02015360.1:206738384-206770388 GCA_006491805.2 Dysdera silvatica
TTTTACTTTAACAATGATGTCCTCTACTCTAGTTTGCTCTCTCACCCAAGTGTTCCTTTTTCGATCTCTCCTAGTTATTCCAAGCATGCACCTCTCCATGCTCCTTTGCGTTGTCTGTAACTTTCGTATTGCTCCAACTGTTAGACTCCATGTCTCTGATCCATAAGAGAGGACTGGCAATACACACTGGTTGAAGACCTTTCTTTTTAGACACAAAGGCAATTTCCCCTTCAGGATAAAACTGTTTCTTCCAAATGCACTCCAGCCAAGTTTAATACGTCTGTTGAGTTCTTTCATAATGTTGCCATCCATTGAAATCAGCTGGCCAAGGTAAATATATGAATCAGCAATTTCTAGCTCAATGTTGTCAACTTGTATTTTTGTTTCCTCTACGAAATTATTGAACATGATCTTAGTTTTTTGTAGGTTCATCTTGAGTCCAACTTCTTTACTTCTAGTTGAGAGCTCCTGTACCATGTCTTGGAGTTCTGATGGGTTCGTTGAAAAAATAACAATGTCATCAGCAAACCGCAAATGATTTAAATATTCACCATTTATTTTTATTCCCCTGTTATTCCAATTTATCTGCTGAAAAATCATCTGTAAAGCTGAAGTAAAAAGTTTTGGAGAAATGGTATCTCCCTGCCTCACACCTTTACCAATTTTGATAGTTTTGGTATCTTTATGTAACCGAAATTTTGCACTTGCATTTTTATACACACATTTCACCATGTCAATGTACACATCCTCGATGTCTGCTGATCTTAAAGAGTTGATGACTGCTGATGTTTTAATAGAGTCAAAGGCCTTCTCATAGTCAATAAATGCCACACACAATGGAAGTTCATATTCATGTGTTCTTTCAATTAATTCTCTTAATACTTGAATATGGTCCACTGTACTGAATCCACTTCGAAATCCAGCTTGTTCTCTTGGTTGAGCTGCATCTAATTTTTTCTGCAGGCGATGTGTTAGCACTTTTGTGAAGATTTTATAAATAGCAGGTAACAAGCTAATTGGTCGGTAATTTTTTAAATCCTCTTTATCACCTTTTTTATGCAAAAGAATTACTGTTGCAGAATCCCATTGGTTTGGTATGTTACCACTGTTGAGGCATTTGGTAAAGAATTTTGCGAGTATGTCTTCTACATGTTCTCCAGCTTCTTTTAAGATATCTAATGTAATGCCATCATCGCCAGGGGATCTTCCTTTCTTCATACTTTTTATTGCAAATGCTACTTCTTCTTTTAAGATTTTAGGAGCTGTTCCTTCGACTATCTCAGAGTCTTCGTTTAATCCACTGTTTCCCTCATACAGCTTTCTGTAGAATTCTTCAACTCTTCTAAGTATTTCTTCCCTATTTCTTGTTACAGTGCCATCCTCTCCTTTTAATGCAATGATGTGTTTCTTCCCAATAGACAAACTCCCTTTAACAACCCTAAGGCTCTTGTTGCTTTCAATGGCCTTCCTTACTAACTCACAATTGAATTTTCTTATATCTTCTTTCATGTTTTTGCGCAAAGTTTTGCAAAGTTCTACATACTCGATCTTGCGACTGGTATTTTGATTGTCCACCTTCATAAGTCTTCGCCTTTTCATGAGTTGTTTCGTCTTCTCAGATAATTTGCTATTCTGCTTTTTACATATTACACCACCAATTTCCCCAGCAGTTTCAATTATTGTCTTAACAATGTTTTCATTTGCTTCTGAGATGTCAACTTCTTCAATAAGTCCTTCCAGTGCAGAAAAGCGATTTTTTAATTCCAACTTGAATGCCTCGGTATTTTCTTTTAATTTCTTTAAATCCACCCTCTTACATACTTGTTTCCTAATGAGCTTCTGCCTTTCTAGTTTAGTATTTAAGTGCATTTTACATCTCACCATTCGATGATCACTTCCAGTATTAAATCTGTTCAGTATGCTGCAATCTTCAATAATTGATTTCTTGTTTGCCAGTATATAGTCAATTTCGCTGGTTCCTCCATTGGGGTGTTTCCATGTCCATTTTCTTTGTAGTTTCTTCTTAAAAAATGAATTCATGATGCTAAGATTTTCAGCTTCGGCAAATTCTATGAGTTGATCGCCACGTTCATTCCTTTCCCCGTATCCGTATTTACCAACCGATGTCTCTCCTTGTTCCTGTTGTCCAATTCTTGCATTAAAATCTCCCATGATGAGCTTGATGTGTTGTTTCCCCTTGGTATGTAGCTGTTTGATTTCTTCATAGAATTCTTCAACCTCCTCGTCGGTATGGCTTGATGTTGGTGCATATACCTGTACTATTTGAAGTTGGTATCGCTGGGTTAGTTGAACAACAAGCCTCGCTGCTCGATCTGATGTACTTTCAACTTCCAGAAGACAGTCTTTAATTCTTTTGTTGATTAAGAAGCCAACACCACTTGTTCTTCCGGTTTCCGTTCCTCTATAGTAAAACAAATGTCCGCTTTTCAGTTCCACCAACTCTTCACCTTTTCTTCTAATTTCACTGAGTCCTACAATGTCCCATTTGATCTTGTCTAGTTCCTCTTCCAATTCCTGAAGTTTTGCTTCAGAAGCAAGGGATCGTCCATTAAACGTAGCCAAGGTCAATAACAAACGGCAGCCTGGGCCATTCCAGTGATTCTTAGCACCCCCTGCTTTCATGCCACACTGACCGCTGCCTTGATCAGGAGCACTCCAGCACCTGGAGACTAGGGGCCATGGTTTCTGGTGTGTCAACATAATGGAGGAATTAGCCATAATTTCACCACGCTGGCTAAACGGGTTGGTGAATTAGCCCTCCCCTTCCGCCTTTCTATCCGTGTAGCAAATATTAATTTGCCACATAAATAGAAAGCTCAGCCTGCACCACTTGAAGGCGGGGTAGGACACTAGGTTACTGGCCTGGCCGGTTCCACACATCGTCACATACGTTCAGCGTGTGGGTCTCCTTCCAGTTAGATACCAGCAACCCTTTTGCAGGCCTACTTTTATATGCACCAAGTTAATGAACAGAAAAAGAAACGAGTCGCAAAAATCAGCTTACCGAAAAAGAAAAAGGACAAATTAAAGTTTCTAAAGGATGTGGAAAGTCGAATAGAGAAGTAGCAAAAAATTTTAAACAATCACATACTGTGGTGAATAATTTTATTCGATTAAAATAGTGGTCCTTCGACCCCTAGGGATCCATGAGATCCTCCCAGTGTTCCACAAAAGTTCGGAAAAATACTAAGACACGAGCATTTACTCTTTAATGCTAAGAATAAATTACGAGGGAACGAAAAATTCCTTCCCCAAATGGTGAAAATCAGTGATGAAACACTAGAAATAAATATGTATGATGCAAATTCCGGGCTTTAAACTTTGAGTTAATTCTTGGGGGTCTGCGAGGGTGAGTGAACTCTGAAGGGGGTCCGCTGTCTAGGAAAGTTAAAAGGCCACTGGATTAAAGAATGCTTACGGTACAAAAAAATCCCCCGGGAGGTCTGCTAAACTGACCTCTCGCCAAACAAGGATAATTGTTAAGGAGGTTCAATCTGGTTTAACTTCATTGGGTGCTTTAGCACGTCGAAAGGACATTCCAATCTCTAAGTCAATGCTGTTTAGGACCCTGAAAACAATGGACTATTTAAGATGCAAAAACAGGAAAGTTGCCCCAAAGTTATCTGAGAAACACAAAAAAATAGACTGAAATTTTCGCAACAAGTAATAACTTGGAAAGAGTAATATTCAGCGATGAAAAGAAATTAAATTTGGATGGGCCAGTTAGCATGACTTGCGCAAAGAATAAATCTTTTCGAAACGACAAGGAGGAGGTGGTTCTGCCATGATCTGGACAGGCTTTGGGTGGCAAGGAAAAACATATTACAATCTTAAATACTCATATGAATGCTACAGATTATCAAAACCTACTTGATGAGCACTTGCTACCATTTTCAGCAGAAATCGGAGGGCCATGCTTCATGCTTTAACACGATAATGCCCCAATTCATACAGATAATTCAACCTCTGAGTGGTTTATAGGAAATGGCGTCCACATTATTGACTGGCGACCTTACAGTCCAGATTTAAACCTCATAGAAAATATATGGGGAACACTTGTAACAGCTGTGTATGCAGGTAAGAAACAAATACAATACTACTAATGAACTGAAAGCGGCAATTCTGTCTGAGTGGCATGCTATTAACGTGCATTACTTGCAGAATGTTATTAATTCTATGCAAAAAGAATTTATGAATTGATTCTAAAGAAGGGAGGAAAAATCTACTACTAATAAATTTTTATGAATAAGTTTCATATGGTGGACTTATCTTTTTATAACACCTGTTTTTAATATTGTGACTTTATTCTTGTAAGTACATTTGCAATCCTTTTTATTTTTATATAATTTATTGTTACAAGAGCCTTGTAACTTGTAATAAATGTAAGTAGTTCAATAGAACTTCTGTTTTTGTTCGGATGGACCTATCATTATGCAACAAACTGTAAGGCCTGTCCCAAAATGATAGAGCCACAATGGAAATTAGCCAAATGTTTAATTCAACAATAACCATAAGAAACATGACGTTAAAAACAAAAGTGTTATAAAGGAATTATTAAAACAGAAAAGGTAGAGGAATGACCAAATACTTTTGGCATGAAGAGCTACATTAACAAAAGTAAGCATTAGTCAGTGTCCCAAAATGATAGAACCACACATAGTACTTCAAGTGTCAAAACATGTGAAAATAAGTCAGTAATCTATGAAGTTAACATGCTTAATGTTAACTTTGAAGACACATGTTGGCTTGGACTTTACGAAGTTTGAGCACTGTTCACGAGATACATCATGCTATGAAGCAATGATGGCATTTGTAAGGTTAATTTTATTATTGAAATTTCGGCCATTGTTATAAACAGTTGGTTGGTTGCTTTTTGGTTTTACGGCTCAAAGACTACAGTGGTCATGCTGCGCCGGGACCTACTGTTTTCCGAGGAATCCGAACCTCTTAAGGCCTAGGGAACCAAACCCCGGACTACAGTGAGCAGTGCGATCTTTATGAGATCTCTGAGTAAGCGTTCTTTTTGCACTGCTGGGAGTCGAACCCGGATTAGCCGCGCAATAGGAGAACGCGTTACCACACTGCGCCACCGCAGGGCTCGTTATAAACAGTACGTGCATGAACCCCACATGTTCTCCATGGGGTTCAAATCAAGAAAATTTGGGGGTCAGTTCATAACCGGAATCCCATTATGCAGAAATCACCCCCAAGTGTATTTGCTACATGGGGTTGAGCATTATCTTGCTGAAATTTGTAATTAGTAGGAGGCATTTCGTCAATAATTGGTATGAGATGCTGCTCCAACATATTCTGATACGACTTAGCATTCAAATGTTCGCTTACGAAGATCAGCATTCTTTAACCGTGTCCGTTGAATGCAGCCCATACCGTAACACAACTTCCCACTTGTTGACGTTTAGGTCAGTCTTTCCATCAATCATGCCAGTAGCATTTCCAACCACCCAGCCCATTGGAATTAATGTTTTTTCATCACTGCAGTTGATACCCAACCACTTTTCTGGCCATGGCATGAGATACTGTGCCCAATGCAGTTGCTTTGCTTTATGTGCATTTATAAGTGATGTTCAAGCTCGCATTTTTCGATGGCATAAGACGTTGCATGCTTTAAGACACCGATCGACAATTGATTTGGACACAGCCACAATCCAGAGTCTTCGCTATTTCTCAAACACTATGTAGAGAATTGCTCATATGCCTGAAAATCATTTGTTTCTATCATTCTGTTAGTGATGGGGATTGTCCGGTGTGTTTTTTTCCATACATTCCATTAGAATTCACATAATTTTGTATCACATGATTTGAACGATGCAAGACTTTTGCTATGCTATGCATGGAATCTCCAGCTGCATACGTTTTTTCAATTACCTTCTGTTGTTTAACACTAAGGCTTTTCCCCATGTCCCATAGTTAGTTCACGAAAACCAGATTGCAAAACTCATTCTCTCACCAACTGTGGTTTAAAAGTTGCTACTGCAGTACTGACATCAGACTTCATTCCAGCACTCATGTGACGTTCGCTTATTTGTGTATTTCAGCAACATACACAACATAGGCTCTATCATTTTAGGACACTGTTGGAGGGAAAAATCCCACATTCCTTGCAATTTCTTCCATTCCAATGTATACACCACCTTACCTCTGTTACAAGTTACATATTCTCTCTGTTTTAAACATATTATAACATACCTAATTTGTAAGTGAGCATCTTTTTATTTTTAGGCAGTTTCCACTCTGGCTCTATCCTTTTGGGACAGGCCTTATATTGTGGTTCCTATACGGAAGATCTGTTCACTGCCAATTTATGACAATAAGCAGAGTTTGTGTTATTTCAGGAGTGGGGTGCTGGAACAGGCAACTGTGGCCGTTGCAAGCGTGAAAAAACTCTGTTTTCTGCTATTGAATTGAAATGTAAAAATGATGGAAATTAAAAAAAAACTATCAATAAATCAGCACAATATGACATGCAAAGGCAAAGGACGTAAATGATTACATTTTTTTGCAAATTAACATATTGTAAACAATATAATAAAAATCTATATTATTAACAAGTATATATTTAATAACATTAGGTATAATTATATTTAAATGCACATACTACTACTTGTGAAATCAACTGCAATTAGAGTGATTTGTGTTTTATGACGCAAGGATAGCTAAGGTCATGCCACACCAGGATCTAGTTTGCTGAGGAATCAACCTCTTTTGCCTAGAGAACCGAACTCTAGAGGGCAGAAAAACAGCACACATTCTATGGTACCATTGGAAAAAAACCTAGATTGACAACCAGATGAACAAAAGTAATTGCAATTGGATAAATTCCTCTGTGTGTGTGTGATTACTACTAAATATTTTATACGTTAAGCACTAACTAGTCAATTTGTATGTTTTTACATAAGAGCCGGTATAACAAGGTGTGTCTTTCATAGTGGTAGTTTTTTTCTTTTAGAATCGTAATATATATACCAGAGAATAGCATTTCTTAAACTTTCCATGTCTCTATGTTCAGATTCAACAAATTTATCTTTATAAATGCGTCCACAAAGACACAACATATCAGGAACTCTATTTTCTTTTTTTTTTAGTGCATTGGTTACAACTTCTAATGCTTGTTCACGATCACCTTCTTTGTTTCTTCTGAAATAAAAAAAAAAAGCCACATTAGAAACAAAAATTGAATTTTTTTTTTTTTAGAAAAATACTATGCATATATAACTGAGTTTTACAGTGTAAGTACAGCAAGGATCATGCTGCACCTAGACCTATAGTTTTCTAAGGAATCAGAACTTCACATTGCCTATCTTTCTAAATAACTCTAAAACTACAATGAGCAGTTAGTCGGTAAGCGTTTTCTTCTTTGGTACCACTGGAGTAAAAACCAGGATAACTGCACGATAGGCATACATGTTGCCAATGCATCACCACAGAGTCTTATGAATACAGGGCTCAGCCCAAACCACAGATTCAAAAATAGTGACTAAATTTTGTAAAAATAGTGAATACATTTTGTAAAAATAGTGAATACATTTTGTAAAAATAGTGAATACATTTTGTAAAAATAGTGACCAAATAGTGACTAAAATTTTTAAAAACTAAATAGTAACCATCCAAACAACAACACGTACCTTAAAATACATTTTATCACTGTATCAGTTATACTGAAGGAGCACTTCCCATTGTTAGTTTCAAATTCACACACATTTCTTTACATGAAATTTAAGGACTTTTCAAAACAAGAAATAAAAAATTAAGGACTTATTAACAAACGTTAATTGGATAAATCAGAGATAATCTGTGCAACCAACCGCCGTCATACTTACAATACTATTTTAAGAATAGATTGGTTGATTGTATTTTTATGGAACAGGGACAGCAAGGACCATTCAGCGACAAACAAGGCATTTTAAGAATAAAATAAAAGTTAGGAGTATTATATAGTTAAACACTATTCAAGAATTATGAAACGAGAGTTGAGAATGAAAAGCATTTCTCTAAAAGTGATCAAATAGTTAGCTCTCCACAAGATTATATAAATCAAATATGGTTGATAATTAAAGTTAGAGGTCGTTGAAGTATTACAAAGCACACTCTTGGCTATTTTATACCCCTTCCCCTTATAAAAAAAAACGAGCAAATGCCTGCCCCCCCCCTGCTTATGTAAGATTACGGGTCTCTAATTTTTTTGTGTAAATTTTTGAAATAAGAATGCAACGTGTGATGCAAATTATAATACTTATTTACATTTTTATTGTAATATTGAGCACTTATTAGTAAGTTTGTTATAATATTAAATGCTTATTTATAAATACAGAATAATCATAACACGTTATCGAATTTAAAAAAAAGTCTTAATATGCTGCTAATAGCTACTTTGGTGACCATACGCCACCATTACCAGAACCATATATTAGCTATTAACAGCATATTAAAATTTACGTTGTAAGCAAATAGTATATAATAAATAAAAAGTGGATTTGATAACATACATGTATAAAAATAATACATTCAACGTATAATTTAGAAATGCCAGACGGGGGCCTCCCAAGTGAAAAAAGGTTGTGAGAAACTGGTATAATTAAAAATTAACTGTGATTACATCCACTTTATATTTTGTATCTTCTACTCCTGGTGTGCCATACATCCAGGTATTATAGTTCTGATTAGGGTGGGTATCACAAAGTGACTATGTGCTAGTTTATTTTTTGTGTCTTAAAAATGTAAGCATGTTTCAGGGCCCCCTTTCTCCAAAGATGCTTACATAATACTTAAACTCACCCTTAATGGGTTTCAGATTTATAACAAATTAAAATTATAATTCAATATATTTTATAATTAAAATTTACTTTGATCGACAGAATGGAAATCGCAGGAAACACAATTCCACCTGTTGAATTTCGAGGAGGAAAAGTTCTTGAAAAAATTTGAGGAAATTTCATGAAGGAGCACTGTGAACTCTTTTTTTTTTTTTTTTCCTCCCAATCAAGACCTGACAGTCTGTCAAAAATATGACATCCTCAAGAAATAACACAAAAACAAAAAGTTCCAAAAAATGTCACTAGCAGCAGCATCATCTCCAAATCCAGGGTTCGTACACATTTAAGCGGAATAAATTCAAGGACTATTCAAAGAAAACATAATTTTCACGGGTTCCAAACAAACATCGATAAAGTAGAGTGAAGGAAGTTTTCACATTAAAGTGAGATTCTACACTTTACATATACTTACTTATAACTTGTTTGGTCACGAGGTGCATGCGTATCCTGAATTTTAACCTCATGCTTTGTATAAAAAACAAATGAGATTTTTTTTACGGGTCATTTTCATACCATTTTAATTTTATTATTTTTTGTCCAAGATCTTTCTATCCATTTCTAACAATTCTTCTAGTTTTTGCTTTTTTCCTCATACTGTTAGACTTAGATATCAAAAACATATTGTTGTTTCTCTTCTATTTCAGCAAAATAATCAGATTTAAAAAGTTCTTCAATACCTGTTTTATGCATTTGCTTCTATTTTTTCAATTCAGTTGTTGTAAAATATTATTACCCTTCACAGGGATAACATAATTGCCAATTGGTCAACACGCAAAGCCAGCAGGACAAGTTTTTCTTCTTTTTTTGTATTTTTTTTTAAATGTAATTTAAAAAAATATAAAAACCTGCCTTGGTGGCTTTGGATTGTGGCAATCTACTATAGAATTCTGTCAATTTGTTCTCTTGCCGGAGAAAAGCATTCATTCGCACTCCACTCCCCCTCCCCCAAATATAAGGAAAAATTTTGTCATGTAAAATAAAATCATAAAAATGTCGCTATATTATAATAATGCATGTAAGGCAAACAGAACTTTTCTGCCAGTACTCCACAATTTTCTGTCGTATTTGAGAGGACGGATCAATGGAATTCTTGTTCCTTTTAGCACTAATAGGTGCCCCCCTCCCGCTACATTTCTGTGATTTTTCATCGCATTTGGGAATGGGAGAAAAGCCTAGAAATTAGATATATTGATAAGAAAAATATAGACTAATTAAAATCAAAACCATTAGAATTTTATGACTGTAAAGTGTTGCAAAATAAGATAAGGAATTCATTTATCAATATCAGTGATATCACTGTGTAGAGATTTAAAAATATTGGCCAGCTTTACTTTGTCTGCATCAAGGCAGCTTAGAGCTTTGACCATACTACACTAAAAGTTGGAAAAATTCACTTTATCGCAGCAGAACTTGTGGGACATAAATGTGAATTGAATTTGCAAAAGTCACTCGAGAGATCGTTTCCTTTTTCTGTTCTTATTGCTATAATGATCCACTACTTTGCATTCAGGAACATATTCACATCTTCAGAAAACATTGAAGGATAATATTTGAATATGTAATTGTATATGTCAACAACATGTATGGCAAAAAATCTGGTTATTTTTCTATTAACCAGTTTCCTACTGCATCTTAGGAAGTAGACGGTCCCTTCCCTCTGTATTTAGGGTCTATTATGTTTGTAAAATAATGGAATGGTTGAATAGTTTGATACATTCTTTTCAATACAATTTTCTTTTAAGGTTCCAATAGCATATTTTTGGCAAAGTGTGCAACAAAGTCATAATTCTACAGCATAGGATAAATTTGATTTACCTGATTGAAGGATGTCCCGAATTCAGCTGACTTTTTCCAACTGTTTTATCAAGGTTAGAGGTCTGTAAATTTATGCATTATGCAGAATCGTAATGATATGGTTAGGGATATCATCAGCATGCTTGAATTTTTATAACAATGAATTTCAAATTTCCCTGACTTTGGCCTTTGTATTTCAAATTTCCCTGACTTTTCCATGTTTTCCAGATGAGTAGACACCCTGCCCAGATTACAATGAGTAGTTAGGCTCAGTAAGCATTCTTTACTCTCTCTTTTTTTCCCGCCATTGGGAGTTATACTTGGATTAACAGCATGCTAGGTGAACATGTTACCACTATGTCAATGCACAACTTTGTAATAATTAGAATGAAATCATTACCAGCATCATGCAAGATCGTAACAAGGATCATTCTTAACAGAATTAACAAAGCTGTAGATAGCAAATTAAGAAAAGAACAAGCGGGACTTACAAAATCTCACTCGAACATGCATGAAATCACTGCTTTACATATAATTGAACAAAATACAGACTATTAATATCTTCTTTTTCTTTATTCATAAACTTTGAAAAAAAACTTTGGATTCCATCAAAAAAAAGACAATGCATTAAGCTCTAAAATGTTTGGAATCTCAGAAAAATAGATAAATTTAATTGAGAGTTCTTACCAGAAATATATGACTGGAGAGTAATAGAAAGGAAAAACCACAGACCCCTTCAATATGGGAATAGGAATTTTTTAAAGTACAAAGACAGCGAAGGTCATTCTGAACTAACCCGCAGACTGCAATGAGTGGTCAATAAATGTTCCCTTTTTTTTTAATCGTTGGTAATCAAACCCACGTTAATGGCATGTTAACCTGGTGAATGCATTACCACTTCACCATCTCAGGACCTAACAATGGGAGTGAAGTAGGACTATTCATTATTACCACCACTATATTTCTGATGGCATTGAATGGGGTATTAAAGAAAAGCAGACAAAAAATAGAACACCTAGATTTCACGAACACCTTGTGTTTGATGATATAGAAGCAGTGTCACTTTAACGTATAGGCCAACAGAAACTAGCTCTTGACCCAAACAAGGCTGCAAAATTAGCAGTTTGTTTAAATTCTATATTCTTTTTATTGAAATAAAAATAAAAATTAGAATAAAAAGGGCTCAAAAAATTACTGAGCCTAAGGCTTCCGAATGCATTAAGATGTGTCTCAGCACAGAGATACAAAACAAAGGCACATAAAAAAAACTAATAAACTTGGACTAAAAATAAATGAAGGTAAAACTAAAGAAATTAAAATTATCTGTAGTTATAGGGAAAACCTCACAAACAACAATTCAAATACTGTCCATTTGCGAGAAGTTGGTATCCAGATTCCGTTAGCTGAAGCAGAAGACATGTTATTCCATTGCAGTAGAAGGGAAGGGCGTCTTGCCGAAACTGGTTTTTCGCGCGGGAAAAACCAGTTTCAGCAAGATGCCCTTCCCTCTACTGCAAATGGAACAACATGTCTGTTTCTTCAGCTAACAGAATCTGGACACCAACTTCTCATGAATGAACAGTACTTGGCAGCATAGTATCTAGTGAAGAAAACAGAGAAAGATGTAAAACAGAATTCAAAAAGCCAATGGCACCTTTTACAGAATTAAAAAATATTTGCAATTCACAATAACTAAGAAAAACCAAATTACTTTTTTTTAGAGTAATGTAAATTCATGCTGCTCTGTACATGTCAAACATGAAATTAAGGCAATAACAAACCAAATTCAAAGTTTTTATAAATAATTGCCTCTGTATGATATTGAACACACACTGGTCAAAAAAAAAAGATAATATAAAACTATGGAATATTTATACCCAAAAATATGTCAGAAGCAATGAAATCCAAAACAAAAACACAAATCTGGTTAGGACACATACTCAGAAACTGAACAATATTTCAAGCAAGTCCTAAACGGGAACCCCCAAGGAAAGAAAGGTAGACCAAGAAAAACATGGGGAACAACAGTAGGGGATGAAATTATAGAACAAACAGGGAGAAAGATTAAGAGACTTACAGAAAATTTAGGCAAATGCAGAGTTGGGACATATTATGGGGTAGGAATGTATAATACATATGTATTTTACAGCATAATACATACGTATAATGTGTCTGATTTTTATACATTTTTCAACATTCAAAACTAAATTTATTCTGCGTAAACAAAATTCCAAAATTTGGAGGAAAAAACTCAAGTACCCCAAAATCCATTGTTAAAATTGTAGCAAAGCTTTTACCAAAGATTTGTGTGAACATTAAAAATTGTAAAGAGATGGATATTAATTGGCTCTCAGAAATTGCATTAACATTTTAAAATAGAATATTGCCACATTAGTGTAGTGTCTACCACACCCTTTCACCATGTGTTCTTACTTTGTAAAGAAAGCATCTATGTAATGAACATATCTAATTTTTTATCAATGCTTTATTCATCTTTGAGTATTGTTTATGATTGTTCTAACAAAGCAGCCAGTTAACGGCATTCTGCATAACAGATTCAAGAGGTTCAATTTGGGAAGCTATTGGTGTTTTTTATTTATCACAGTCAAGAGCTATTAATATTGAATGGCTAATGGCCAGTATATGGTTAAAACAGCATATATGACACATGAAAAGGAGTATTATTTCTTTGTATAATTTTTTTTTAAATTGTTACAATCTCTTATTTCTAAATGTCCTAAGCATTAGATAGAAAGATATATTTACTTGAGTGAAAAAATTTAAGTAGAATTTTGGATGTTTATAATTAGATTTTTTTTTTAATTCAAGAATTGAAATGAAAAATAACTGAAAAAATTATACATTATCCGTTATCAAACAAATAATAATTTTGTCCAACCTAGGCCTATGGTTAGAGCATCATATTCTAAACCCAAACATGAGTACCCACCAGGAACAAATTGAGCTCACACTTTTCAAGCAGGCTAATTGTAGCATGTTTTCCTGTCATGCTTACAAGAATTCAGATTAGCTTCCCATAAAAGTCCTATGTAAGGCAGTTATCCCACCACTTGGTTCATTGGTTGGTAATAAGCTTACCTTGTTTGGGGCAGCATGATATTAGTAGTCTTTGATTAATAAAAAAAAGATCAACAAATAATTTATGTTTTGGATTTCTTAGTTCTAAAAAGAGCTAGTTATCATAAGAAAGCTTTAAACTAAGTAAAACTCTTATAGATGGCAAATATAGGATTCATAGTTTTACACCTTTTTATATGTTTTGTTTTTTTCCTGGTTTTTGTACTCTTTCATACATAGTAAACATATAAAACGGTTGATACTCATATATTTCCAACCCTGGGCAAATGGAGATCTTTTGCCTATCCCTTACATCTATCAAGTGGTGTAACAGGGTGTCTACCTAAATTCTGTTTCAAACTTCTCTAACTTTTCAAGGTTTCCCGGACCAATCTTAATCGATTTCCAGTCGCTAATTACAGTAAACAACACACAACGCATTAAAATTTGTGTAAACAAAATAAGTTTCATAAGACCATAAAATCCATTAATGACAAACCCCAAAGCCATTTATAACTCAACCGTGAATTTACAAATATAAAAACTATATTAAAAATGCATTGTTTTACATTAAAAACTTGCATTAATTAAATATTTACAACACTTTAACTTGGCTGCTTCTGAGTTCATTATAAAAGACTTTAACTTATATAAGCACAAAGCTGATGCCTCACCTTCTATTCCATTTAAAGTAGGCTATGTATAACTATATATAACAAAAAGGAGATTGGTATGATCAAAATCCCTTACAGATTGGATAATTTAGCTAAAAACACTTTTTGTTTTTCAAGTTTTAGTTATATATTTGGCAAACATTTTCTTCTGAAAAATATATGGGCTTAATAATTTTATATAAATTATATTAGTTTTGGTGCAAAATGGTAACTTTTGGAAGAAGTTTAGTCAAAAGTACAAGTTTTTCAAAATTTTCAGTATGCAATGTGGTATGAAAAGCACAGTTCAGGAAAATTATTTTAATAAGCTATTTATTATAACAATGAATTTCAAATTTCCCTGACTTACGCCTTTGTATTTCAAATTTCCATGGCTTTTCTAGTCAGAAAAAACTTCCCTGACTTGTCCAAGTTTTCCACACCTCCCACTCCGTAGACACCCTGGATTGAAGAAAGCAAAAAAAAAAAAGGTTTTGGTGTAAAACTTGGAATATGAAGTATAATATATTTAGAAGGTGGGTGGAAAAACTATTTACACATTTAATTCAAAGCTCCAAAAAGAAATACAAAAATGCAATATAAGGGACATGACCAGTTCAAATACTTTATTTGCTTAACAACTATAAAGGGGAAAAAGAATTTCTATATTTTACATAAATTATATTTAGATAAATATTCCAAATCCTAAATACTCTAGAAATTTACGGACATACATAGAATGCTCATAAACACACTAACAAGTTTTTGTTTATAAGATTATATGCATTACTAAAATATTTTTCTTGGAATTGAAGATACAAGTATATTACAAACCTGTTAAGAGCAAAAGCATATAAATGCTGTATAGCTGGGGTGCAAGTAAATGTTATATTAGGTACAGTCTTTAATGCATCCACTAACTTAACCATAGAATCGTAGTCCTATAATAAAATTAATATTTAGAGTATTTAGTAAATAAGAAATATTTAGCATGAAAATTCTACTGGGCATAAAATATATACAAATATATTTGCAAAATTAAAACATACAGTTCAGAAGGAGTCCACTAATAATATCAAAGACAACATTGTAAGTAAAATGCACATGGAACAGTAAGCAGGAAAGAAAGATTTGAAAAATACTGAATTAGTTTACATTTTACTCAGGGGTGCCGTTGACGCACTATAGCACATAAAATATGCGGAATAGAAGGAAAGGACTCAATATTAGAAAAATAGCATATCCCAGGGACCTGCTATTTAGTAAGGAAGAAAAGTATTTTGTTCTTTGGGACCCACATTTTTAAACATACTGAGTCCTTAGGACCCTGTTTTATGTGCACCCGTGACACCCCTGTAACCACTTTGAAGCTATAAATGCCAAATAAGGTAGCTCTGAATCGATGACATTTAAGATGGTCAGTCTGATGATAGTGAAAGCCTTGTTTGTAATATATATTTTCAAGCAGCCAGAGCAAAAATTTTTAATTTTTAAGAAATGGATATATAAATTCGCCAAACACAATCATTGTAATAAGCATTACACATTTACATTATTTGTAAATTAGCTCAATTCTTCTTTTCTGTGACAAAAACTGATTTAACACATCAGAGGATGAGTTGTTTTCTTCTCAACTCCAGTAATAAATCTCTCTCTATAGCAAGTAAACTAAAGCCACACAATTTTCCTTTAGTTTACCTCGATTCTTTTGCTTACAGAAAATAAAATGAAAACAAATATTTAAAAAAATAGTTGCACGCTATTTTGAATTGCCTTAAAAATAGAATGGTGAATAAAAAGATGAAAAAAAAGTTATAAATTCACATACTAAAAAAAAAAAAAAAATCAGAAGAGCGAAAATCAGATGCAACAACAACGATCTGTGCTTTAGTTTCATAGCACTTCCATCCAGCTATACAAAATTACTAGGGAGAGACAATTCTCCCGTATGCATATATTAGGAGACAACATCATTTAGGCGAGTGGCAGTGATATAGTAGTAGAGTAATAACTTGCCAATGTGGTTGCCACATTCAAGAAAGACCACCATTTTGGCAGGTTTTTGCTCCTCTTCTGGCACTTTGATGGTGGTATTAAGCATTTGCTTTATTTATTACAATAAAAATAAATGTATTTCGCTGAAATTCAGAAAATTTATAAAACTTTTATTTCAAAAAAATTATATATTTTTATTTTGTATTTCTTTAATAGCAATGGCAAATTTGAATAATTTGGAATTATTTACAAGGCACGCTGTGCACAACTAGCACATACTGAGTATACATCCCTGATATATATATGCAGTGAAAACTGTCTAAGGCGGAACCTACATAAAGCGGAAACTTGCTCAAAACGGAATTTTTTTACGGTCCCTTCAAAAGTCAATGGTAGTTAACATTAGCTACGGAAACTGTCTAACGCGGAAACGGAAAGCACTATTTAGTCCCGTCAAAGAGAAAAACCTGCATAAGGCGGAAAATCGCCAGTAGGAAGAAAATTTTCTTAGCAGAAAAAGGAAAGAGGGTTGTAATACAATACAAATAGCAAAGTGGGGGATGACGAATAAAAGACATTTTACAGATATAGAATGCCCTTGTCCGCATAGGCGTAGCCAGGGGACGATTTTGGGGGTTGTAAACCCCCCCTCGCAATGAAATTTTGTATATTTAATATAGGAATATATGAGTTGTAGCTCTGTAACCCCTCCCATTAAGCCTATACCTCTCCCTTATGAACTTTCTGCCTACACCTATGCTTATCCGAGCATCATTTCACACACCACCCACCCACCATAGCATACCCAGAAAGTTCATAAGGAGAGGGTTACAGGCTTACAATGGGGGGTTACAGAGCTACAACTCCATTGTATTTACATGTATACTATACACAATTTCATCGCAATGGGGGTTACAACCATAATCGCGACCACCCCCCCCTTACGTATGCCAGTGCCACCCACTTCTTAAATAAAAGCGTTCATTATTAACCAGAACGAAAAGTCACTCATATCGACTTTATCAATTCATGGATAAACCCACCGCAAGGGAGATTATCTTTATACAAGGGAGGTACTTTATCGTTACAATTTAAGCTTACATAATAGACTTTTTGTATGGAATAGGCATGTATAGTTAGAATGAAATTTTGCACCATATTGATCGTAACTACTAAAACCACAAAATAGTGCAAAAATTAAAATTAATAAAAATAAAATGCAGTGATAAAATAAATATTTTTATCAAAAGGAAAATATAGTCTTAAAGTTCGCAAGATAAGACAAAGAAAAAAACAGTATATGCAGTCATCTCTTACCACTGAATTTAACTATGTATGTATTTATTTTGTATGTAACCTCCATAACACTTAACGGGTTGTTTTTTCTCTGTCTTTCTCGGTTTTCGGGCATTTTTTAAGAGACAAACATGCATCAACACATTAAATCAACACTATATTTGATAAAAATTTTACAAAGTTATTTATTTACATGCCTAATATTTCTCACAAGTGTGATATTTTGTAAAGCATTCACCCTTGTGAAGTGGAATCTGATTCATTATCATAGTTTTCTGATTCACTATCACTTCCTACATCGGATAACTTATCCGCATAAATTTTCTCACAGATTTTCGCATCTTTCACAGCAAACTCTTTCGTGCTTGCCATTTTAACGGTTACAAAACTACTAACAAATACCACCTCAAAAGTAAAACTGCGCAGTAGGTTCAACCGATAGATAGTACTACAACTTAACGGTAACAAGAAATAAACCCAATACGCATAAAAATGAAAAACTAACGCATCGTAATAAAAATTCAAGCAAAAACGTAATTCTACGTAGCCCGTCCTAGGAAGTCAGACTGGAAAAACGTAAATTTACGTGACCCGTCCATTAAGTGATAAAGTGGAAACCTGCATACTATGGAATTTTTTTCTGCGCTGTGAGTTTCCGCCTTATACAGGTTTCACTCGCGTATATATATAGATGATTCAATGAAACAGGTGGTGTTTAGACCTGTCGCGGCAAGAACTACTCCAATCTCAACCAAATTTCGTACACATACTTTCCTGAGCATGGGGATTCAACTTCTGAAGGAAAATAATAGTTCATATTTCAACCACTAGGCGAGAAAATGGCACAATAATGCAGGTAATTTAAATATTTTCAAATGTACTTAGTTATCGTCAAGATGAAACTTAATGTGCAATAATTGCATTACAATAACATGTGGAAATGAAATTAATAACACATATCAACAAACAAGAGCTAATGTGAAAGAGATTTATTGCGATAACATGCAATGAAATTATGAACAGATATTATTACAAAACAGATGTGTGGAATAACTTCATTACAATCACATGCGGAATGACATTATCAGAACAGATATGACTCAACATGTCATCCATTGTCTCAAAAGAATGAAGAGCAGATAATTTTCAATGTCTTAACTGGCCCGGTCATCTGATCAAACCTTCTGATTTGGCTGTGGGGCTATTTTAAAAGCAGTGTTTACTTAGGGAATATTCTGAACTTAACCTTAAAAGATATAATTTCACAACATGTGACATCTCCATCCCAATGAATTGCATTATGCTGTCCATTGTGTTGTGCATCGAATGCAATTTCCAAAGCAAGATAAAGGACATGTCCAGCCGTATCTATGCTGATAGTGTGATTCTGCATGTGACTGCAATAAAGATATTGCACACATCTGTTTTATTATGTTACTTGTAATTAATTTCGTTGCATGTTATCTTACAAATCTCTTGCAAGTTAACTTTTGTTTGTTGTTACATTATTATTCATTTCAGCATGTTATTACAATACAGTTATTGCACATTAACTCTCATCTTGACGATAGTTATTTAGTACATTTGAAAATACCCGAAAATACCCGTATGAATATTACCTGCACAGTAACACCATTTTCTCCTCTAGTGGTCGAAATATGAACTATTTTCTTCTTCTACAGAAATTGTATTTCTATGCTCAGGAAAGTATATGTACGAAATTTGGTTGATTGACACAGTTGTTTTTCCCACTGACAACTCTAAACACTTCCTGTTTAATTTGAACCACACAATATATATATAATTTTGGGGGGGTGTGCGAAGCTACCTACTTGAAGGGAACAAAATTCAGATATTAAACTTCCTCTATAGCTTATGACACTTCATTTTTATTGTGTAATATAATGGGAAATCTCTATTAATAAAATACTTAACATCTATATTTGTTTGGTTGTACATACGTTTGTTTTTAAAAGCAACCTGCACATGCTTAAAACAAAACTAACATAATGATGGGATACTATGCAGAGTAAATTAAAAACATGGGTCCAATGTTAAAAGCATAGTAATAAGTGATGAATAAAGTCTCACTGTACGTTTTGGGCAGACTTGGCCATCCTTTGTCACATACCTGCCAACATGCCAATTTCGAAAATCTTGCAACTTTTGAGGATGCATGCTTTGGTATATGAAATACATACATGTAGTAAAACCTGCCCAGAATTGAGTGGGGTGCTATAATTTTTCCTTATTATACACAGATCACTGATAAACACAGGCTATGTTAAATGGTAAATAAAATCTGAGATAATTTTCTAAAATTAAAATATGTTATTTGATTAAATTACTAAAATGGTCACATTTGTTGGAAGCTATGAAAAACTATGCCATCACCAAGACAGACATAAAACCAGAAAGTACTGATTAGTATTCTGCTTTTTTAATCATACATTAACTGTTCATAAGTGGCTAATTTACTCATCGCCAGAAATACTTTATTTCACATAATAAAAGTTTCCACCATAAAAATGTACACACTGGATCAGAAATCTAAAAAAAATTAAATCATATTTTGCAGTTCATTTGCAAATTTTGTACAAAATCGTACAATTTATCGATTATCCCTGTAACCTTACAATTCAAAATCTATATATAAGTTGGCAGGCAGGTATGTTTGTCAGGTATACATGTATACTAGGTCAAACACTGGAGTATTGTTGTTCTTGCCAGTTAGGGGCAGTATCTTGCTAGTGTGTTGCCTTTGGTAAAGGCAGCTCCACACATCACTAGGAATGAAGTTAAAGAAGCTAAGTTAGGTATAGTTGACTGATGAAAAGATACCCCTCTCTCAGGCCTATCTCAAAAACTTCCATTATGCATAGAGGGAAATCAATGAATTAGTAATATTCACTGCTATGTGCAGAACTTTTACATACATAGCATACACGAGGCAAAATTTGAGCAAAATAAGCAAGACAGTTTTTAAACCACACTTCAAAATTACAACACATTCATTAGTCATATTAAGCTGTTGGTTTTATAGCAGATCACTTGCCATGTAGTTTCACGATGTGAAAGAGCAATCAAAGTATGGTTAAATTTAACTGATCAGCTTTGTTTTTTTGAATTCGAACCAGCTGTGATCACCTTTAAAGGTAATCAAACCTATCTCAGTGATATAAATGAGTGATGCACCGCACAATATATTTAAATCAAAATTCACATAAATGCAGTTTTACATAAGCTGGTGTATAGTTTCCTAAAATTGTTTGTTCTCTCAATAAGTTCCAAGGTTTTGGTCATAACCATTGAATCACTACAGTGCGTTTGGTATTTTAGTGGACACCTGATATTTTTACGTAAATGCTAAAAAAAATACAAAAACTGCAAATAGAATTTTGAAAAATGCTGAGAAACAGTAATGTCTTGTAGAAAAATAAATTTTATATAAATATATCGTCACATAAATGGGGAAAATGCAAATTTATATAACAAATGTTGTTTGTTAATTTAAGGGACACTATCATTCCTGACTAACAGATGGCAGTGCAGGCGCTAAAAAATTTGCATATTGTATTCTTTCGATGCGTAGGTTCGTATAAATACCCGTGTGAACAGGTTTATGCGAAAACAGCATTTGTCGTCATGGAAAAAATGAAAAAACCTATGGATTTCATGAAAGTGGAAATTACGTCTTTTAAACGAAATGGAAAATCCATTTTCAAAATTTGTCAGCTTATTCGGCGTCCAAGGAGTGCTATAGGGGCCTTTTCAAAAAGAAACCCCAAAAGGATCCACCCAAAAAACGGGGAGCGAAGCTAAAACTGAGCGAAAGAGATAAGCGGAACATTAATAGAGAGGCCAGTAACACAGGAAAGTCTGCTGCAAAAGTCCGAAACGACCTTAGTTAGCTCCTAGTTAAACGTTGGATAGTATGGAATGTGCTCTCTAATTCCAAAAATTTATCTTTTCGGAAAAAAAAAGGCAAACCACTTCTCACCCAAGTTCACAAACAGGAACACTTAAACTAGGCTCGACGACTCATGAAGTGGAACGATAAATGGTTGCAGGTACTTTTCACGGAGGAAAAGAAATTCAACTTAGATGGTCCGGATGCTTTTCAACATTATTGGCACGATTTACGGAAAGCGCCGCAATACTTTTCTTGTAGAGTTCAAGGAGGAGGGTTGATGACCATTTGTAGTGTCTTTGGCTACAACGGTACTACGCCTGGAGCTTTCATCGGCAGTCGTATGAATTCCACCTGCTATCAAGAACTTTTGAATGAATATGCCCTCCCATATGCCTCAGAAATATGTGGGGAAAACTGGATTTTGCAACAGGACAACGCACCGTGCCATGCATCTATCTCCACCAAAAGATGGATAAATTCAAAAAAGTTTAAAAGTATGATTTGGTCGACACGTAGTCCTGATTTAAATCCTATCGAAAACGTATAGGATTATATTGTTCGTCAAATATATGCAAATGGGAAGCAATTCACGTCGGTTAATGCCTTAAAGGACGCTATTGTGGAAACTTGGTATCAAATCGATCCTAAGTATTTACAAACATTGATAGAATCAATGGATTCACGTGTCTTTAAAGTTATGCGCAAAAATGGAGCATCTATCATGTATTAATGTACATAAAACACTCCAATTTCAGTAAGTGTCCATTAAATTTTCAAACAAGATTGAAAGCCTCATCTTGATTTTGTTACATTTATGAATGATTTAATAAAGATTATTAATCTTCCACTTTGCAGAATACTGTTTTATTGTAGTATCTTTATTTTCATTTTCAAATTTGGCATTATTTCTCACGATAGTGCACTGTTATCAAGTGTCCACTAAAATACCAAACACACTGTATCTTGCCAAAGGCATTGAGCTAAAGAGCAATAGCCACTTTCTAAACAAATCCCTGTACCCCAACTGGGAGTGATTGAAAAAATTATCATCACTAATTAAGAGTTATTTCTGACACTGATTATGATTATACAAAGATTTGAAGGTGTGATGTCAGGAAGTGACTTTCTGGGCTTTAAATTACAATGGGAGTTTTTATTTTTTGTTTATTTATTTATTTTTAAATAGGAGAAATCTGTTTACGGAGATTTCTTCATAAGGCACACAGGTGACCTCAATTCCATTCTACGAACAAGAAACTAGAAGCAACGCTCCACTTAAGAAATGTTCTCATTGATTGCTAAGCAATAATCCACATGTTCAAATTCAACTTTAAAAAAATTTACTCATCGTTTTAAGTTAAAATTGAACATGTTCCCTATGCTTACCAAGCATTAATACAGATACATAGCTAGAGATGTGGGTTAGAAAATTTCCAGTTCTTGAAATTTTAAAAATGCGTTTTTCTTTTAAAAAAGATGTCGTTACTCCTCCCTTTCTTTTCCCCTCTCTCTGTGTACATATATAATTTTAAAAAGTAAAACATTAAAAAACGTATTAGACATATTAAAAATATCATTGGTCATCCGTAAAATAATTGTAATTCCTCCCTCTCTTTACTACATAAAACAGAATCCTTTGCGAACATTAGCTTTTCTTTTCCCATTCTGTTAAAATAAATCTTACGTTTTCACTAAATCATTATAAATTTCATCAACTATTTAAAGTTACCAAACATTTTCAGCTGACATCTCCCTCCCAATTTTCATTATCGCAGGGGCTCACACCCTCTGACTACTTTGAAATAACACTGGTAGATAGGTATATGAATCTAAAAAAGAAAAAAAAATTTATATGCAAAATCTGATGTACAAAACATTACTAAATAACCTACATATACACTCTATAACAAAAAAATCGATGCACCAAGAAGGAGTTGTCCGATTGTAATGAAATTTCGTATGCAAAGACATTTTGACCGAACATGCAAATGATTAAAATTTGGTGTCCAATGAATGAATAGCGGGAACTCCAGCGCATCGGAACTGCGCATTCAGCAGGTGTATATAAGGAGCGATTCTCAATATGTGGTCAAAATTTCTGTTGCATTTTGACTGCGGATATCTTACGTCGACTGTAACAATGCCTCGCCGAAAGATTCGTGCTCATTACGAGCATATGTCAGAGTTTGAAAGAGGTCGTGCTATCGGATTGAAAGAGGCTGGTTGGACGAATCGAAGAATCGCTGGACATGTGGGTCGAAGCGATGCGGCGATTGGACGGTGCTGGCAAGAGTGGGTCAACAACGGCAGATGTCAGCGTCGGGACGGCAGCGGTCGACCTAGGGCCACAACAGAACGGGAAGACAGAGCGATTGTCAGAGCAGCTGTCACAGTACCGGATTCGTCGTTATCAACTATCCAACGTGTGGCCCGCACACATGTGTCCAACATGACCCTCTGCAGACGACTGAGAGAGCGGAATTTACGCTCGCGCCGACCGATACGCCGCGTACCTCTCACGCCTTTACACCGTCAAGTCCGATTACAGTGGTGCCGGGCTCGATCAACTTGGAACTGCGCTGACTGGGGACGTATAGTCTTTAGTGACGAGTCCCGTTTCCAACTGTGTCCTGACGACAACCGCAGACGTGTCTGGAGACGTCCAGGGCAGCGTGGGGATCCTGCCCTTACTATCGCACGCCACACATGCCCACAACAGGGCGTTATGGTCTGGGGTGCCATCTCCTTTGATAGCCGGACCCCTTTGGTGGTCATTTCTGGCACACTTACAGCACAGCGGTACGTAGACGACATTCTACGACCGGTTGTGTTACCGTTCCTTTTGCGACACCCTGGACTTACGTTTCAACAAGACAATGCCCGGCCGCACACGGCACGTGTTGCTATGAATTGTCTTCAAGCTTGCCCAACACTTCCTTGGCAAGCTAGGTCTCCTGATCTCTCTCCCATAGAGCACATTTGGGACGCTATGGGAAGGCGATTGCAACCATCCCGGAATGTTGACGATTTAGCCCGACAGTTGGAGACAATTTGGCAAGAAATTCCGCAGGACACCATCCGGGATCTTTATCAGTCTATGCCACGCCGGGTGACAGCTTGCATCCAGGCCAGAGGTGGACCAACGCCTTATTGACTTCCTCCCTTTGTAACGGTCAAACTCTGCAATAAATCATTCAATTGTTCTGAAATTTTAATGATTTCTTTTTCTATGTATGTTCTTCACATCCACCAATTTTTATCGCAATCGGACAACTCCTCCTTGGTGCGTCGATTTTTTTTTGTTATAGAGTGTAAATGAAACTTAAAATATGTAAAAATAGTCACAATGAATATTGCAGGGAAAAAAGGTTCATTATATCATGTTATGATTTATTTTTTCATTAATAATTTTAGGAATTCACATTTTTTAGTTTTGAGTTTTATTTATGTATTTAGTACAATATGATATTTTCGTATTCGCTAAACTAACATTTTTAAAAGTGCCAAATATACATTATTTGTATAATTATATCAACTCCTGAGTTTCAGACTGAACTGTTATGTAGTAGCAGGTGAAAGTAACAGTTACTAAGAAATAAGAAGTAAACACGAGTTTAAACAATATTATTATTCCAAAATTTTCTGTGGACCAGTATTTCTTTCTGAGGGGGTAAGTATAGGGTGCGGATCATAGTTTGTGTAGTGATATAGAATATAAAACAAATGTTATTTAATAAAAATTATTTTACACTTACACTAGATATTTAGTAACTAAAGTGCTGGAAAATTTTCAGTTTTAAAATTTTCTGGAAAACCTACATCACTAGATACAGCATAGTTTTCAGTTTCTTATCCAAAAAACAAAATTGAAGTTACATAAGTTGCCATTTATGGAAATCGTCGAAAACATATTTCTCCTGTAGACACCCATTGTAATTTGACGTTTCAATAATTCTTCCAAACATTGCATCTATAAAATTTCTACGAAATTATCACCAGCATCAAAAATATACTTAATGCTGACAATGTTCTATTTTTCCCAGGGAAGAGGGATGATTTCTGTGGTAAGTTACTATTGCTCATAAACAGTTATTTCAACACTGGCGTAAGGTTTAAAAACACGACATTTTGGGAGCCAACTGCTCCCTTTGTCAAGTGAAGGCAGAATGAAGAGTGAAAGTCCTAAGTTTATATACCCGCATGTTGAGAATCCTCATCTGATGTCATCTAGTGCGAAGCAGTTCTAGCTGGGGAAACTCCAACCGGGAAAAACCCTCGCCAGGAAACCCCTCATACCTGACGACATCAGATAAACATCCCCAATTCGAGGTTTGACAAAAATTTTGTAAGGTTCTGGTAGAGGTTTTGCGATGTTTATTGCACGACTCCTCAAACCGTAGGTTTCCCATGATTCCAGAAAAAGTCTACTCCCCAGATTCGTCACATTCTGATGTAATACTTTCATCGAATGCCAATCTGGTTCGTGACCCTCCCTGAAGACATGTTCAGCCAACTGGTTTGAATTGTCTCCCCTAGCTACCGCACGCATATGCTCCTTCCCTCGTAGACGTATCGATCTTCCCGTCTGTCCAACATACACCTTGTCACAGTCTCCACACGGTATTTGGTAAATAGCACCAGATTTTTCCTCCTCAGGGACGCGATCCTTAACTTTAAGTAATAGATCACGCAGGGTGTAGACAGGTTTGTAGTAGGTCTTAACATTCACACAACTGAGAATTCGAGACAGCTTTTCTGAGACACCCGCCACATATGGCAAAACCACTGATGTCTTCCTAGTCTCATCCTCTACATTCCTGTTTCCACCACTAACACCACGTTGGTTACAAGCCATAAATCCTCTTTTAGTTGGATCCTCTGAACAGTCGCTGTCTACCTCTGAGGAGTTTATTTCTTCTATCAGAAACGTAAAAATCGCTCCCGATGATGCTATGGTGCCTTTTAGTGTTGTTTCACTTTTCACCTGTATTCCAACAAATTTGGCGGTATCAGCAGCATTGGAGCGACTGAGGCATGATGGAAGCCTGGAAGAAAGAACTAGCCTTAGTCCGGAAGAGATATATTGCCTGTTCGAGTTCTGCTTGAATTCCACGGTTTTCGGCTTCAAGGGTAGATTTTACCGACAGAAGAGGTGTACGGCGATGGGGTCACCTGCTTCGAGTGTGGTGGCAAATTTGTGTATGGAGGCATTTGAAAACAGTGCTTTAGATGAGTGAATTTACTGTGTCCAGGTGTGGAAGCAATACGTCGATGATACGTTTGTTATCCTACCAAGGTCTTCAGTTGCTGATTTTCATCTCTATTTGAACAGCTTGAACCCTCATATTCAATTTACATTAGAAGAAGAAGATAGCTGTTCATTACCCTTCTTAGATGTTCGGATAAATAGAGATGGGCATGGGCGACTGTTGACTACGGTGTTTAGGAAACCAACGCATACTGATAGGAATCTTGCTTTGTGCGATGCCAGGTGATGAGAACGAAAGTCATCTGTCATTAGAGCCTTGCACCGACGAGCCTTTACACACTGTTGTAATGATGACCTTCGCAATGTTGAATTACGACGCAATAAAAGAGTGTTGAAAAAGAACGGTTACCCGACTAAATTTATCGCTCGTAACCAATGTGGTGTTAGTGGTGGAAACAGGAATGTAGAGGATGAGACTAGGAAGACATCAGTGGTTTTGCCATATGTGGCGGGTGTCTCAGAAAAGCTGTCTCGAATTCTCGGTCGTGTGAATGTTAAGACCTACTACAAACCTGTCTACACCCTGCGTGATCTATTACTTAAAGTTAAGGATCGCGTCCCTGAGGAGGAAAAATCTGGTGCTATTTACCAAATATCATGTGGAGACTGTGATAAGGTGTATGTTGGACAGATGGGAAGATCGATACGCCTACGAGAGGAAAGGGCATTTGCGTGTGGTAGCCAGGGGAGATGATTCAAGCCAGTTGGCTGAACATGTCTTCAGAGAAGGTCACGAACCAGATTGGCATTCGATGAAAATATTACATCAAAATGTGACGAATCTGGGGAGTAGACTTTTTCTGGAATCATGGGAAACCTACGGTTTGAGGAGTCGTGCAATAAACATCGCAAAACCTCTACCAGAACCTTACAGGATTTTTGCAAAACCTCGAGTTGGGGGTGTTCATCTGACATCGTCGGGTGCGGGGGCTTTCCCGGCGAGGGTTTCCCCAGCTGGAAATGCTCCGCACCAAATGGCGTCAGATGGGGATTCCCAACATGCGGGTATATAAGCTTAGGACTTTCACGAACTCTTCATTCTGCCTTCACTTGACAAAGGGAGCAGTTGGCTCCCGAAACGTCGTGTTTTTAAACCTTACGCCAGTGTCGAAATAACTGTTTGTTATGGAATCTCCTGGTGAAACTCTGTATTGTTTCGTTACTACTGCTCTTTAAGCAACAATTTAGAATTGGTATGGTAACTTTAAACTGTCACAAAATTATAAATGTATATCACCTGAATTTCACGAAATGATATGAGCATATTTAAAACGACATCTCCAGATATTATATTGGGATCATCAAGTCTTTTTCGCATGTTTTGAAGAACCTGAAATAAAAACAACTTAAATCCTCAAATGGTTTCATTTTCAATTTCTGCTAATATACATATTATTGTAACGTTAGTTGGTTGTAATTTTATAGCACAATTACAATAAGGGTCATTCTGTACCATGATAACCTTGAGCTGTTTCTTTGAATAATTAAATTATCGATTTTTTTATAATGATAAATGTAATATATACATGTTCTATGGTTGAACACACAGCTGTCCAAAAATTTCTAAAATGACATCTAAGTCTTTTTATTACGACAACAGAAAATTTTCACACATTGTAAAGACTAAAATGTCTAAAATTTAGACCTCAGAGTTCTCCTTGAAAATTTTATCACTAGCCGGTGGTCAAAATCCATGTATTTTGATTTATAAATTTATATATATATATATATATATATATATATATATATATATATATATATATATATATATATATATATATATGGCCTGCAAAAGGGTTGCTGGTATCTAACTGGAAGGAGACCCACACGCTGAACGTATGTGACGATGTGTGGAACCGGCCAGGCCAGTAACCTAGTGTCCTACCCCGCCTTCAAGTGGTGCAGGCTGGGCTTTCTATTTATGAGGCAAATTAATATTTGCTGCACGGATGGAAAGGCGGAAGGGGAGGGCTAATTCACCAACCCGTCTAGCCAGCGTGGTGAAATGATGGCTAATTCCTCCAATATGCTAATACACCAAAAACCATGGCCCCTAGTCTCCAGGTGCTGGAGTGCTCCTGATCAAGGCAGCGGTCAGCGTGGCATGAAAGCAGGGGGTGCTAAGAATCACTGGAATGGCCCAGGCTGCCGTTTGTTATTGACCTTGGCAACGTATAATGGACGATCCCTTGCTTCTGAAGCAAAACTTCAAGAATTGGAAGAAGAACTTGACAAGATCAAATGGGACATTGTAGGACTCAGTGAAGTTAGAAGAAAAGGTGAAGAGTTGGTGGAACTTAAAAGCGGACATTTGTTTTATTATAGAGGAACGGAAACTGGAAGAACAAGTGGTGTTGGCTTCTTAATCAACAAAAGAATTAAAGACAGTCTTCTGGAAGTTGAAAGTACATCAGATCGAGCAGCGAGGCTTGTTGTTCAACTAACCCAGCGATACCAACTTCAGATAGTACAGGCATATGCACCAACATCAAGCCATACCGACGAAGAGGTTGAAGAATTTTATGAAGAAATCAAACAGCTACATACCAAGGGGAAACAACACATCAAGCTCATCATGGGAGATTTTAATGCAAGAATTGGACAACAGGAACAAGGAGAGACATCGGTTGGTAAATACGGATACGGGGAAAGGAATGAACGTGGCGATCAACTCATAGAATTTGCCGAAGCTGAAAATCTTAGCATCATGAATTCATTTTTTAAGAAGAAACCGCAAAGAAAATGGACATGGAAACACCCCACAAGCGAAATTGACTATATCCTGGCAAACAAGAAATCAATTATTGAAGATTGCAGCGTACTGAACAGATTTAATACTGGAAGTGATCATCGAATGGTGAGATGTAAAGTGCACTTAAATACTAAATTAGAAAGACAGAAGCTCATTAGGAAACAAGTAAGTAAGAGGGTGGATTTAATGAAACTGAAAGCAAATACCGAGGCATTCAAGTTGGAATTAAAAAATCGCTTTTCTGCACTGGAAGGACTTATTGATGAAAGTGATATCTCAGAAGCAAATGAAAACATTGTTAAGACAATAGTTGAAACTGCTGGGGAAATTGGTGGTGTAACCTGTAAAAAGCACAATAGCAAATTATCTGAGAAGACGAAACAGCTCATGAAAAGGCGAAGAGATATGAAGGTGGACAATCGAAATACCAGTTCCAGGATTGAGTACATAGAACTTTGTAAAACTCTGCGCAAAAGCATGAAAGAAGACATAAGAAAATTCAACTGTGAGCTAGTAAAGGAAGCCATTGAAAATAACAAGAGCCTTAGGGTTGTTAAAGGAAGTTTATCTGTTGGGAAGAAACACATCATTGCATTAAAAGGAGAGGATGGCACCGTAACAAGAAATAGGGAAGAAATACTTAGAAGAGTTGAAGAATTCTACAAAAAACTATACGAAAGTAACAGTGAATTAAACGAAGACACTGAAATAGTCGAAGGAACAGCTCCTAAAATCTTAAAAGAAGAAGTTTCATTTGCAATAAAAAATATGAAGAAAGGAAGAGCCCCTGGTGATGATGGTATTACATTAGATATCCTAAAAGAAGCTGGAGAATATGTAGAAGACATACTTGCAAAATTCTTTACCAAATGTCTTAACAGCGGTAACATACCAAACCAATGGGATTCTGCAACAGTAATTCTTTTGCATAAAAAAGGTGATAAAGAGGATTTAAAAAATTACCGACCAATTAGCTTGTTACCTGCTATTTATAAAATCTTCACAAAAGTGCTAACACATCGCCTGCAGAAAAAATTAGATGCAGCTCAACCAAGAGAACAAGCTGGATTTCGAAGTGGATTCAGTACAGTGGACCATATTCAAGTATTAAGAGAATTAATTGAAAGAACACATGAATATGAACTTCCATTGTGTGTTGCATTTATTGACTATGAGAAGGCCTTTGACTCTATTAAAACATCAGCAGTCATCAACTCTTTAAGATCAACAGACGTTGAGGATGTGTACATTGACATATTGAAACGTGTGTATAAAAATGCAAGTGCAAAATTTCGGTTACATAAAGATACCAAAACTATCAAACTTGGCAAAGGTGTGAGGCAGGGAGATACCATTTCTCCAAAACTTTTTACTTCAGCTTTACAGATGATTTTTCAGCAGATAAATTGGAATAACAAGGGAATAAAAATAAATGGTGAATATTTAAATCATCTGCGGTTTGCTGATGACATTGTTATTTTTCAACAACTCAAAGCCAAGGTACAGGAGCTCTCAACTAGAAGTAAAGACGTTGGACTCAAGATGAACCTACAAAAAACTAAGGTCATGTTCAATAATTTTGTAGAGGAAACAAAAATACAAGTTGACAACACTGAGCTAGAAATTGCTGATTCATATATTTACCTTGGCCAGCTGATTTCAATGGATGGCAACATTATGAAAGAACTCAACAGACGTATTAAACTTGGCTGGAGTGCATTTGGAAGAAACAGTTTTATCCTGAAGGGGAAATTGCCTTTGTGTCTAAAAAGAAAGGTCTTCAACCAGTGTGTATTGCCAGTCCTCTCTTATGGATCAGAGACATGGAGTCTAACAGTTGGAGCAATACGAAAGTTACAGACAACGCAAAGGAGCATGGAGAGGTGCATGCTTGGAATAACTAGGAGAGATCGAAAAAGAAACACTTGGGTGAGAGAGCAAACTAGAGTAGAGGACATCATTGTTAAAGTAAAAGGACTGAAATGGCGATGGGCTGGGCATATTGCAAGAAGAACTGATCAACGATGGACAACAGAAATTCTGAACTGGATTCCAAGAGACCACCGAAGACCTAGAAAACGTCCTCAAACTAGATGGGTGGATGAAATAAGAAAACAGGTTGGGGTGACGTGGAAGCGAATTGCTCAGGATAGACTTGTGTGGAAAGCATTTGGAGAGACCTTCATCCAGCAGTGGATAGATAATGGTTGAATATGATGATGATGATGATGATGATATATATATATAATAATAAATATTATATATATATTACAGGTTATGTAATATACTGTAGAAAACACATGCAATTTTATTTTAACATCTAAATGCTTTCTTTGAATGCAACGAATAAGAAAATGAGATTATACCCAGTCTAGAGATAAACTTTTCTACAAAAAATTTAA
>QLNU02015360.1:206770488-206799500 GCA_006491805.2 Dysdera silvatica
TAAAATTATTAATTTCCCGCGTATTTTAATTTTTTTACCCACGTTCGTTTTTGCCGGAATATCTGCCGGGCGGCCCGTCCATTCAAAAGATAGCAAGGGAGAACACTGGACCTGTTCGCATTTTTGTAGCACAAGGACTGCAAAGGTCATGCTGTGAAGTTTTCCGAGAAATCCAAATCATGGACTATGGTGTGTAGAAAAAAGGCATATATTCTATACTACTATTGGTAGCCAACATGCATTAATCGTACCACAGAGGAAAGTGTTATCAATATGATACTGTGAGGCAGTGAACCTACATTTTCCCCAAGGAATCTGATCTTCTGAAGGCCTAGGAAACTAACCCTCAGACTAGACTGAGCAGTTAGTAAGCATTTTTTTTTTCACCATTGGAAGTTGAATCCAGATCAACAGCATGCTAGATGAATGCATTATCATTGCATGACCATTTCTAAATGTCATGATGCCCTTTGAACGTAAAAAGATGCCTGTGCATTTGCACCAGACGTTTTGAGGTTGCATGAAACAGCTATTTCAACAACATTGCTGGTGACACATACCAATTGTTGGAATATTAAATGCATATTTGTGTAACTGTGTCTCACTGCAACTCTCATGTATAATGATCACTTCACCTATATTTGGTTATAACAGAACATCCCATTATATTATACTTGCACCACCTATGTTCTACTGCACATGCATCGTTTCTCGCTCTGTAATATGATGGATGTCCATGTGAGATACCATGTTGTGTTAATCCCAATTTCACTATTCTATTTACAATTAAAAACTTTTTGTGACCATGGGTAAGTATCTAATTTACTTAATGGGTTATGAACCTAGTGCCATTTCCACTGCTCAACATAAAAGAAGTAGAAGACACATCTTGAAATCTAAATGAGTGAATACAAAATAGCGACATATGGAACAATGCGAACAGAAATGCTAAATAGATATATCTATGAGACTTGGTAAATTCAGATGAAGGCCTTGCAAATTAAAAACAGCTTGTGGAAATTTACATACAGAAATAAACTAAAACTTAAAATTTTACAAAATAATGTATCAAAGTATCATATTTTAAAAAGTATCAAGGCTTATGAAAAATGGATTGACAAGCATGGAAAAGCAAAAAACAGAAATCATCTTAAAAGCACATCACCCACCAAGTTGAAGTAAAAAACTGAAAAGCTTCAAAAGACATGTGCAAAAATCTGGAAGAGACTTACCAGTCTAAAGGCCCCACCTGGAAAGTTTCTTTGTTGTAGTTGCTAATTCAACACAAAACGGCAAAAAATAAAGGTGACATATGCAAATATCTATGCACATCTTTCAACATCATTGATAAACTGTGAGAAATGGAAATTAAGATAGCATTACGGTCAGGAGATTTTTCATCTGTTACACTGTCTTTCATCTCACTTCCAAAATTTGCAGTTGAGGGAGGTAAGAAATTCAAGAAAAAGAAGAAAGGTCAAAAAAAGAAAGTCAAGAAAAAAAAAAGGAGTCAAAAATTCAAGAGTCAAGGGATGAACTCCCAAAACCGGAGGTCCATAGGATAAAAATATCGGAGAAAAGCAACGCTTGCCACCATGACTTCTCAAATGATTATTCAGAGTTCAATGGCAGTCATATTTAATGCAAGCACCCACAGGACTAACAAAACAGGGAAATCATATGCAGATACAAATAAATACCCTAAATTTAGTGAAAATTCAAGAATTAAATGTTTTAAGTGCAAAAGAAATGGACACAGGGCTGCTGAATGCGATCACCAAAGATGGGAAAACAGTCAACGTAAAGAAGATGAATTCCTAACCAGTGAGCTGACCACTAATAGCGGCGCTCTTCATACACCTGACAAAGATATTCAAGATTCATGTTGCCTTGACAGTGGATGTTTTTCCTGACACCTCTGTAATGGAAAATTCAAATTCACCACTGTACATAACACAGATTAAAGCAGTACACTTGGCCAACAATTGGATAATAAAAGTGAATGGAAGACCCCAAAAATTTATGTTCATGACATTATTTACACCTAAATTACGAACAAATTTCTTGTCTGCAGTAAAAATGTCTGACAAAGAGTTTACAGTTACATTTGAATACAACATCACAGAAATAAAAAACCCAAAGACTAAAGCAGCACTGGTTGCCGACAGAAATGGTAATTTATGTTATCTTCAATGTGCACGTTTAATTTACAATAGTGTGAAGCACACAAGTTTCTAGGCAGCTCTAAAAATAAGAGAGCTGGTTTGAAAAAATAGCATTTTAGTATGGGACATCTGAATGAAGAATTTAGTAAAATCTGCAGGAAAAGGAAATATAAGGGGATTAAACATGGGAAAAATACTCTAGGAAGTTTAAATTGTGAAGTGTGAGCTATCAATAAATTGATGTGGGTGCCTTTCACAAAGAAATCAGAATATGCTACAGAACTGCTAAATTTAGAGTCATCTATCACCATTGTATGTTCCGTATTCACAGTTACTTTTTTTTTTTTTTTAATGATGAAGAAATAAAATTCTTAGTCAAATTATTGGGTGATTGCAAAGATTTGCGCCTGGTTTAAAAATATAATTCAGTACATTAAAGTTTGAAGAATACGGTTTTATTAATCAATTATATACTAAAGATTGTTCTCTACAATTGTTTTCCAATGTTCTACAAGCTTATAGATCCCATTTTTAAAGAAAGAGCTTGGTTTTCCTGGAAAAAAGTTTGTGAGGTAGTTTTTTAACAGCTTCCTCAGAATTAAGATGTTTACCATTTAAACTTTTCTGCAAAGATTGAAACAGATGAAAATCTGAAGGAGCAATATCTGGAGAACATGGTGGGTGGTGCAGAATTTCCCATTGCAACTCATGCATTTTTTGCAGCGTCTGTTTAGCGACGTGTGTTCTGGCACTGTCATGGTGGAAGATGATGCCTTTGCGATTGGCAAAAACTGGACTTTTTTTCCAAATAGCATCGAGTCTAGTAAATTGCTCACAATACTTGACTACTGTGATTGTTTCGCCGTATCGGAGTAGCTCGAAATGAATAATTCCCCTTGCAATCCCACCAAACACACTACACCTTCATTGGATACAGGCCAGCTTTTGCGACGGGTTTTGCACCTTTTCATGCTTTTCTCCAGGTCTTTTTCTGCTGTTGTACAGAACCCATTTTTCATCACCTGTTATTATTCGATCCTAAAAAGGCTCTTTTTCTTTACATGCAAGGCGAAAAATGGCCACATTCATTCAGTTTAACTTATTCCTTTCAGTCAATAAATGTGACACATATGCTTCGAACTTGGAAGTGTATCCAAGCTTTTTTAAATGTCGAAATGCTGTCAAATTATTCTCGTTGATCATCTCAATAATCCCCTCACTTGTAACCTTTGGTTTTTTTCTACCAAGGCATGCACACACAATGTTACCATCAATGCAAGGCCATCCACAGCAGGGTTTGTCTTCCAAGTTGAAGTCACCATTTCAAAATTTGCCAAACCACTTTTTTACTGTCCGGAGAGTAGGAGCATGATCAGAGTAAACATTCTGAAATTTTTTTTTGTGCAGTCCCGACACTCACACCTTTCTGAAACTCATATAGTATTACATGCCTCAAATGTACCTTTTCGTTTTCCATTTTGAAAAATTTCCCCACTTCTTTACTTATCTGAATGATGTCTGATGCTAAACTGACACATAGCACTATCATCTAATCAGTGGATACAGCATGACCATCAAAAACACAGTAGCTATACCTTGAAGTACAGTTTGAGCCATCTATGAAAGTCAGGGACAAACTTTTGCAATTACCCAATAGAAGTTCTCAGGTCAAAATAATAATACATACATACTATTACATATAGGCCTAGGGTATTGCATACTAAAAATAAACGGACAAAGCCATGGTGGAAAGCTAAAATTTACTTTTTTGTAACACCTTTGTAGCAGGAAAAATTGCTCTTTCATAGCAGTAAAAAGTAGTTTTGTATCAGCAGGATCAGAACTGGTGACATAAAACCAAAAGCACTGATTTATTATGATTATTCTACTTTATTATATATTAAATGTTTTTAAGTAGCTGATTTAGCCATTGCCAAAAAAATTGTTATCAAATTTTTACTCATAGCAATGTCCTTTTGGCATATTTTTAGTTATCAAAATGTCTGCCAAGTTTTCATCGAATAAAGATCTCACGAATTCTGTTCCAGTTTTTCGTACATTGCTGAATATTCTTCGACATTCTGCATTGCTTTGAGGCATTGTTAAAATACACAGCATACCACTAGAAATTGTACTATATATATTTTAATGTGCTATCAGCTGATATCAATTGGCGAAGAATAGCCCACTTTCGATCCATCCTGTCTCCTTTAATTACTTCATCAGGTAAACTACGAAGTGTCAACTCTTTCCTTTTTATACTCACTGGCATTTCAGTTATTTGAAGATCACAGAACCCTGACTGCAGCTGATCAGTTTCAACATTCAAACTATTTCCTTGCAAGTATATTTACAAATACTTGCAAATATCTTTACAAAATATTTGCACCCAAGCATACAAAAAAAAATTGCTGAAGTATGCAACTTAATTGCATACTTCAGCATGAGATAAACGTCATCCCAAAATGGAAATTTGTGGATCATGTATGTGTTCTAACACTTTGAAATTGCATCATCTATAGAGCTTCAGAGGAACTGATTGAGAAATGAAAGCCGACGTCAGAAAGAGCCATCCAGAACGCGTGGCATGAGTGGAGCCAGTTGGCAGGTGCAATCTGAGAAAGAATGTTTCAATTGCGCTAATCACAAAGTGTTGCACCATACAATGGATAAGAACGTTTTAATCACACTATTCAATGAGGGATGCACCACCCTATATACCAGCAGCAACTAACCTGTTCTTAACCAATGGGTCCTGCGAACTGGGTAGTGTCTCACAGGTGGCTTTGGCCTGATGCCAGCAGAAAATTTGGGAATTTATTTTTAACAAAAAGGGGGGGGAGAAAAATACATAGAAATGCAAAATCTGTAGACCATCAAAAACGGGAACCTCCCATGAAATATGGGTAAATGAGTAGGTATACTCTTCCCTCCCATCATAAAAATAACTGCATTGTGAATCTGTGGAGGTTTTTTTTCATTTAAAAAAAAAAAAAAAAGATTGAATACAATCGTACAATTTTACCGATCATCCATAGTCTTATAAGTCACCCAAAATCCATACACGTTAGCAGGTAAGTACGTACATAAATCACCGTCAGTATAGAATCAAGCTAGAGGGTGGCGTTAGCATTGAGCCTCCCGGCGTAAAGGGACAAAAATTGAGGGAAAATTTCCCTTCCATACCCCTCAGTAGCCTTTGTTTGTAGATTGGTTAGGGAATTTTATGGCTTCCGAGATGGGAGAAGTAGTGCATGTTTCATAAGTCGTTGGTGAAATGTCAACAAATTTTAAGGAGTTTATAAGGATTAGATGGTAAAATTAAGGATTTTAAGGGCCCTTAAAAATGAAAACTGATTTTAAGGAGTTCTTAAGGAATGTGCAAACCCTGTGTTAGTGTATTAAAGAATTGCAAGTGATTCAATGAATTAAATATAAATACAATACAATGAATTAAAAATAAATACAATGGTTTCATTATAGACTTTCCTCCTATATTAGACCCGATATTTGCTGTTTTATCATACTTCCAAATTTAACATACACTTAATTGCAAAACTACTTACATTAGAAAGTTCTTGACCAGTAAAGGTTTCTCTGGCATTGCGCAAGTCATCAAGAAATTTTTCTTTCATATGTGCTCTATAAAGGAACATTTTTTTTTAGAAAAACTTATTACCAAATGCATATGAAGACCTAGAAGTTGTAAATAAATTTCACATAAATGTAGAAGTATACATACATTCATAGAGTACTATAAACAGTATATATAAATGACATTCTATGAAATCATTTAATGTTACAACCAGTATATGTGGTCACTTTCTACAAGTTCCGACTGATTTAATAGGACTTTTGTGTTACACATTGTCTATACAGGGTGATTCAGAATGGATGTTACTGTAATTATCTTCTTAACTATTAGTTACAGGAAAAACTTCGACGGAGAAACAGTAGCTGAATTTTGCAAAAATGGGTTGAACACATTTATTTTGCAAGACATTGTACGGTATATAACTCGTGTTTATAAAAATTGCAACACCATGAAGGACTCTCCCGAATTGAATGAAATTTAATGTACAAACGACCTGTGTTGATACAAATAAACGATTAAAATTACAAAGCAAAAAAACAATATTACATGTCGAAAATCAGTATTTGGTGAAGCCACCACGCGCTGCAATAAGTGATGCTATACGACGTGGCATGGAATCAAACAGATGTTGAATGTGTGCCTGAGGAAGAGCATTCCAGATTGCTTGTATGCGACCCCAAAGTTCATCTGTAGTAGCTATGGGACGAGGATCACGAGCGAGACGCCGACCAACGAAATCCTACCCATGTTCAATCGGCGACATATCCGGCGAATAGGCAGGCCAAGGAAGAAGCTGTATCTGTTGTGATGAAAAGAAGTCTTGAACATTCCTGGCAATATGTGGGCGGGCATTGTCCTGTTGAAATACAGCTCCGGGAATGCCTTGAAGGAAGGGAACAACTTCGGGCTCCAGAACTTCATTGATGTACCGGTTGCTGTTAAGATTACCCACAATTCGTAGCAGCTGAGATCGTCCATGATACGCAATCGCACCCCAGACCATAACGCTGGGGGGTTCGTCCACTATGATGTTGGATAACGCACTCCGGAAGGTGGCGTTCACCGGTATAGCGTCTAACACGGATGCGGCCATCACTGTACCCCAAATTAAAGCGGGATTCATCAGAAAACACCACTTGTTGCCAATCAGCACGCCAGTCTCTATGTCCATGAGCCCATTGTGGCCACAGGCGATGATGGTTTTGCGTCAGGAGGATCCTGTATAAAGGAACTCTTGCACGCAGTCCACGGTGCAGTAGACGCCGACGAATTGATGAAGCACACAATGATACACCTGTAGCAGTGCACCAACGTTCTGCCAACTGTCCAGATGAAGCAAAACGGTCCGTCACCGCCATGCGGACCAGGTGTCTATCATCCCGTGCTGACGTCACCTTTCGGCGTCCACTCCCGGATTTCTGAGTTGTCTGGTTCTCTTGAACCCACTGCTTCCACACTCGCATCACTGTGCTGCTGTTACGCCCCATACGAGCTGCTATTGCACGATAAGAAAACCCTCCTTCACGAAAGCCGATCATTCGTCCCCGTTCAAACTCCGTAACTTGCTGAAATGCCGCCCTCTTTCATCGTAGAGGCATAGTGACGTCTCATGTAACGTTTACCACTAGCAGATAACCATACACGCCCCGCTACAGCCCTCTATTTATACGGATCCATCAGCAGTTCAGAGGGCGCTGCTCAGCCCACGCATGCGCGATGACTCTGAAATTCTAATCATTTGAATAGCATACCCTAATTTGCATTTCCTGAAAGTTTCAGCTCAATCAAGTGATTCCTTCATGGTGTTGCAATTTTTACAAACATGAGTATATGTAAAAAATACGAAATTTAATATTTTACATTGGCCCACTACCAAAAAATTTAACAGGGTTCGTACTCAAAGAGCAGAATTTCTTTCTCTAACTTTTCCATATTTTCCAAGTGGTTTTATCTAAAATTCCAGTATTACCTTTTACAGTATTTACCTGTTACCGCAGGTGACATTTCTTAGCAATTTTTTTTACAACGAAAAAAACCACCAAAAACGAAAAGTTTTTATAACTGGGAAAAAAACAATTACATATATATATATTATTATTTTTGGAATTACATATTTACTGAATTGTGAATTTTAGTTCTACCTTGAATTTTTCCATTACTTGGTTTTCCGTTTAAGTAACAGGATTTTATTGTTTGAAAAATAAGCATTTATCTGATTTAGAATCCCTAATATTTTTACACGTCAAAATGCTTGAGATTGCCAAAATGCATGGAGTCCCATTGGAGTTTGCGGGGACATTATGGTAAATTGTGGATTATTTTAACTGTGGTCTCCTTTTGTATTCAGGGTGGCACATTTTGGGACTATAATATCATAGGAAACTTCCCAACTATGATTTTATTTGTCATTATTAATGATATTTTTTACTATGTAGGGATGTTCTGGTTATATTTGTTTGTTTGGCTTTTTTATGGCGCAAGAGCATCTGGGCTATACTGCGCCAAAGTTACTGGTTATGATCATGGCGCTTGTTTGTATGCTCCTACAAGGAGGTTAGATTATGGATTGTGAGACCTAATATGGTTTCTTAAAGAAATCATTTGGATCTAATGTATTGTAAAATTTCCTTATTTGTATAATTAGAGGGCTGAATTAAATTTGTGTATGTGTTACTGTATGTTAAAATTATTATTTTAGTATTAAACTTTTATGAATTTTTATATTTCTGTCATGTACTATTTCATCGTTTTCCCTTATTAGAAAATTTTCCTTGGTCTATGTAGATGGTATCGTAGACTACTACTGCTTTAGTATGATTTTTTTTTTTTGTTGTTGTTTTTTATATTTAAACTGTGAATATTGCCATTTTTAATGAAATGATCAGTTTAGTTTTTGCTGGAAATTTTCTTATCTATTTCTTATATGTACTGATAATTTTGTTGTGGAATTATTTGTTACGTCTGCTTCTTATTGGTGTTTGCCACCATTCATTTTCTTTTTATGTATATGATGGAGGATCAGGACTCAAGTCAAACTGTATTTACACAGTTTTTTCATGATCTCCCATTAAGTCTATATTTATTATTGGTGGTGGTATTGCTTAAAAATTTTATTTCGTATATGTTCTTAATAAAGGAAATTGAATTGTATATTATGGACATTTTATGACCTTTTTTCCAGACTTTTATTTGCCATTTCTCATGACAGCAAAATGCCATTTTTCAGCAAAGACAAGAGATGGAAGATAGAAATCCTGTAAAAAAAAAACAGGAAAGGGAAGAGGATGATAAAAAGGAAAGTGGAAACCAGAGGACCGGAAGGGGAGGGAAAAAAAAAGATAGGATGGAAGAAAAGAAATGAGGGAAATTAAAAACGATAGGGTGTAGGTAACAAAAAACAAACACCAAAGTAGAGAGGAAAGTTGATTTACACAAAGAAAAAAATATTAAAAAAAAAGAATAAAGAACATAGTATTTAATATGGATATATAAAAAAAATAGGCACATTGGCAACTGCTTAATGTCAAATTGTGAGAAAACACCTTCTCGTAGGAAAAATTTTGCATAGGGAAAGTTCACGTAACTAGCAGTGTAGCACACTCGCAAATAAGAAATTCTCTGACAATTCCAGACTTTGAGGAAAAAATTGTCCCTGACATTTATACCGAATCTCATTTTCCCTGACAATTCCTGGTTTTCAAAAAGCGTACGAATCCTGTTTAACATTAGAAAATTACTGCCCTACACCTAATTAGTCAAATAAAGATTTCATGCTTCTATGTGGAATGTTCACTGAGATATTGCATGTATAAAATTTCAGATTTGATCACAAGAACTATTGTAAATATTTAGGAAGGTAAATTAAGTATTTATGATCCATTTCAATGCAAGGAGTGTTAATAACAAAATAAGTGAAATAAAAATATTTATGTCTACAAATAAAAGGAATACTGATATAATAGGAATCACCAAGACATAGGGGAAAAACAGGGTGACCACTTAGAAATAGAGGGTAACATGAAATGATAAAAAAACAAGAAAGAAGCATGGTGTTAATATATACTAATGATTCTTTAAACAATTTGCATAAATGGGAGGAAGCAACTGAAATTAATGACAACTGGGAAATGACAGGAATAGCACAAAAAGGCATAAAAGTTGGTGTAATCTATTAACCACCAACAGACATTTAAAAGCTCTCTTAAAATGGCTTTATGAACTACTTGATGATTGTTGTAATGAATAATCATTATGGGTGATTTCAATGCTGATGTTAGCAAAGACATTTGGTAGTAACCTACTTTTAAACACGATGAGAACTTTGGGTTTTAGGAATACTATAGATAACTATATTAGAATCATGCCTAACTCAATACCTATTACTGATTTGTGCTTTACAAATAAAAAACAAACTACTTAATTCTAGACTCCCAAACAAGTGACCACAGAATGATTATGACTAAGCTAAAAATTGACCAGGAAAGGGATATAATGAATTATATAAAAGAAATCGTGACAAATTTAGAGAAATAATCAAAAAGGTAGACTGGGCTAATGAATTTGAAAGTAGTGATGATAAATATGAAACTTTAACAAATAAATTAAACAAAATTCACGACAAAACTTTTACCTGGACCTAACTTCAGAGTGGTCTTGGATTTGGTGGACAACATAGTTAATCCTTTGTCAATTCTATATAATAATTCTGTATATGAGGGGAATTTTTTTTCCCTAATTTGGTTAAGATCTTAAGAATGGTAATGATTTTTAAAAGGGGTGAAAAGTCAGATACGTTAAGTTATCGCAGAAATTCTATACATTCAGTATTTGCCAAGGTCCTTGAGAGTTCATTGTGTACCGGTCTAACTGATTATATTGAACATTTGAATTTATTGCATCCCTATCAATTTGGTGTAAGACGCGGAGTCTCAGTTGAAACTGCTTAATCACATACAAATGATTTTCACACAGTGGGTCTTGATAAAAACCAACTCTAGTGATTGATATTTTTTGGATATCTCAGAAGCATTTGATACTATATCTCATGACATTTTACTTTATAAATTTAATCATATAGGCATTCGTGGCCTCTCTCTCATAGTCTGCTTAAGTCCAATCTTTCAAATCACAAAGGTTATGATTTTGATGATTCTTCAAACGTTGCCTAAGTATATATAAATGTTTCATAAAAAACTAAGCAGATTGAAATACATTAGTCACGGCATTTTTTGTTGTTGTTGTTGTTGTTGTTTTTGCATTTTTCATCATTTTTAAAGGATAGAGTATTTTTTCGGATTTTGGATACTTTCTGATCATCAATCTGAATTTTTTAATAGCTTCAATAACAAGGGCATTTTCCCATGAATTTCTGAAAACAACAATTTTTTTTTCCAAAAATGCAAATTTGGCAGCAGTGGTTTTTTTTTTTTGTTTTTTTTTTCAAAATTCTAGTAAAATCGACAATCTCTACAATTTATTACAGTGTTATACAGATATATATATTTAATCATTGCCATATCATTATATTCAACCATCATCCATCCATTGCTGAATGAAGTTCTCTCCAAATGTTTTCCACACAAGTCTATCCTGAGCAATTCGCTTCCATGTCACCCCAACCTGTTTTCTTATTTCATTCACCCATCTAATCTGAGAATGTTTTCTAGGTCATTGATGGGCTCTTGGAATCCAGTTAAGAATTTCAGTTGCCCATCATTGATCAGTACTTTTTGTGATATGCCCAGCCCATCGCCATTTCAGCCTTTTTACTTTAACAATGATGTCCTTTTCTCTAGTTTGCTCTCTTACCCAAGTGTTTATTTTTCAATCTTTCTCCTGGTTATTCCAAGTATGCACCTCTCCATACTCCTTTGGGTTGTCCGTAACATCCGTATTGCTTCAACTGTTAGACTATATGTCTTTGATCCAGGACTGATAATACACATTGGTTGAAAACCTTTCTTTTTAGATATGAAGGCAATTTCTCTTCAGGATGAAACTGTTCCTTCCGAATGCATGCCAGCTAAGTTTAATACATCTGTTGAGTTTTTTCATAATGTTGCCTTCCATTGTAATTAGCGGGCCATGGAAAATATATGAATCAGCGACTTCTAACTCCATGTTGTCAACTAGTATTTTTGTTTTCTCTGCGAAATTATTGAACACGATTTTAGTTTACTCTAGGTTCATCTTGATTCCAACTTGTCTACTTCTAGTTGAGTGTTCCTGTACCATGCCCTGGAATTCTGATGGGTCCGTTGAAAAAATAATCACTGTCATTAGCAAACAGCAGATGATTTAAATATTCACCATTTATTTTTATTCCTTTGTTATTTCAGTTTATCAGCTAAAAAATCATCTGTAAAGTATAAGTAAAAAGTTTTGGAGAAATGGTATCTCCCTGCCTGACACATTTACTAATTTTGATAGTTTTGATATATTTATGTAACCGAAATTTTGAACTTTCATTTTTTATACACGTTTCACCATGCCAATATATATACCCTCGATGTCTGATGATCTTAAAGAGTTGATGATTGCTGACATTTTAATGGAGTCAAAGGCCTTTCCATAGTCAATAAATGCCACACACAATGGAAGTTCGTACTCACGTGTACTTTCAATTAGTTCTCTTAATACTTGAATATGGTCTACTGTACTGAATTCACTTCGAAATCCAGCTTGTTCTCTTGGTTAAGCTGCACCTCATTTTTCTGCAGGCACTGTGTTAGCACACTTCTGTGAAAATTTTATAAATAGCAGGTAACAAGCTAATGGGTCGCTAATTTTTTAAATTGTATTTATCACCTTTTTTATGCAAAAGAATTACTGTTGCAGAATTCCATTGGTTTGCTATGTTACCGCTGTTAAAACATTCGGTAACAAATTTTTCAAGTATGTCTTCTACATGTTCTTCAGCTTCTTTTAAGATATCTAATGTAATGCCATCATCGATAGGGGATCTTCCTTTCTTCATACTTTTTATTGCAAATGCTACTTCTTCTTTTAAGATTTTTGGAGCTGTTCCTTCGACTATCTCAGAGTCTTCGTTTAATCCACTGTTTCCCTCATACAGCTTTCTGTAGAATTCTTCAACTCTTCTAAGTATTTCTTCCCTATTTCTTGTTACAGTGCCATCCTCTCCTTTTAATGCAATGATGTGTTTCTTCCCAACAGATAAACTTCCTTTAACAACCCTAAGGCTCTTGTTATTTTCAATGGCCTTCCTTACTAACTCACAATTGAATTTTCTTATGTCTTCTTTCATGCTTTTGCGCAGAGTTTTACAAAGTTCTATGTACTCAATCCTGGAACTGGTATTTCGATTGTCCACCTTCATATCTCTTCGCCTTTTCATGAGCTGTTTCGTCTTCTCAGATAATTTGCTATTGTGCTTTTTACAGGTTACACCACCAATTTCCCCAGCAGTTTCAACTATTGTCTTAACAATGTTTTCATTTGCTTCTGAGATATCACTTTCATCAATAAGTCCTTCCAGTGCAGAAAAGCGATTTTTTAATTCCAACTTGAATGCCTCGGTATTTTCTTTTAATTTCTTTAAATCCACCCTCTTACTTACTTGTTTCCTAATGAGCTTCTGTCGTTCTAATTTAGTATTTAAGTGCACTTTACATCTCACCATTCGATGATCACTTCCAGTATTAAATCTGTTCAGTACACTGCAATCTTCAATAATTGATTTCTTGTTTGCCAGGATATAGTCAATTTCACTAGTTCCCCCATTTGGGTGTTTCCATGTCCATTTTCTTTGCGGTTTCTTCTTAAAAAATGAATTCATGATGCTAAGGTTTTCAGCTTCTGCAAATTCGATGAGTTGATCGCCACGTTCATTCCTTTCCCCATATCCGTATTTACCAACCGATGTCTCTCCTTGTTCCTGTTGTCCAATTCTTGCATTGAAATCCCCCATGATGAGCTTGATATGTTGTTTCCCTTTGGTGTGTAACTGTTTGATTTCTTCATAAAATTCTTCAACCTCTTCGTCGGTATGGCTTGATGTTGGTGCATATACCTGTACTATTTGAAGTTGGTATCGCTGGGTTAGTTGAACAACGAGCCTCGCTGCTCGATCTGATGTACTTTCAACTTCCAGAAGACAGTCTTTAATTCTTTTGTTGATTAAGAAGCCAACACCACTTGTTCTTCCAGTTTCCGTTCCTCTATAATAAAACAAATGTCCACTTTTAAGTTCCACCAACTCTTCACCTTTTCTTCTAACTTCACTGAGTCCTACAATGTCCCATTTGATCTTGTCTAGTTCCTCTTCCAATTCCTGAAGTTTTGCTTCAGAAGCAAGGGATCGTCCATTATACGTTGCCAAGGTCAATAACAAACGGCAGCCTGGGCCATTCCAGTGATTCTTAGCACCCCCTGCTTTCATGCCACACTGACCGCTGCCTTGATCAGGAGCACTCCAGCACCTGGAGACTAGGGGCCATGGTTTTTGGTGTGTCAACATAATGGAGGAATTAGCCATAATTTCACCACGCTGGCTAGACGGGTTGGTGAATTAGCCCTCCCCTTCCGCCTTTCCATCCGTGCAGCAAATATTAATTTGCCACATAAATAGAAAGCTCAGCCTGCACCACTTGAAGGCGGGGTAGGACACTAGGTTACTGGCCTGGCCGGTTCCACACATCGTCACATACGTTCAGCGTGTGGGTCTCCTTCCAGTTAGATACCAGCAACCCTTTTGCAGGCCATATATATATATATTGAAAGTAATTTTTTTAAATAGCTCTCTTTATTGAAAGCAAGAAGCGAAGAAAAGGAAAATGGAGCAAGGTCTTAAAAAAAAATAATAATAAATACAGAGTGCAAAAATCTGTGCTGAATTGCAGGCATGTTGTCAGGGAAAAAATTTTCCCCCTCGATGAAATTTTGCACAACTTTGAATGAAGTAATGTGGTTTACTTTAAATATGCTCCACTGGTGTCGGTGGAAGTTGAAAGGAGCTTTTCTACATTTAAGTCATTACTCGCTGATAACCACAAATCGTTGTATTTTAAAAATCTGCACATGCTTATTATCCATACATTGCAATTCTATAATGCTTAAATAAAAATTTTCAGTTTTGCTACAGCTAATTTGAAATACTAATTTTTTTTTAAAGTTTTTTTCTTTCTTTCGGTTATAGGACATTTTCTTTTGGTTTTTAGGTCATAAATGCATTTTTACAGGTCATTTTCTAACTTTTTTTTAAGTTATCAAAATCCTAGCCCTACTAATCACAAAAATTTGCGGCCGTTGATAATGTTTCTTCATCTTTGGTTCCAATAAAATATGGTGTACCATAAAGCTATTTGTTGGGCTTGGTTCTTTTTACTATATTAATGATATATTTTATCTTAAGAATATTCCTTGAATGATCCTTTAAGCAGATGATACCCCCACCCCCCCAAAGCAGGATGTTTTGCAATGTTCTGCAATGAGCCTTCAGGTGATCAAAAATGTTCTGGAGGAGATGTATGTATATACACATGCACACACACATCATTGCATTAAAAGGAGAGGATGGCACCGTAACAAGAAATAGGGAGGAAATACTTAGAACAGTTGAAGAATTCTACAGAAAGCTATATGAAGGAAACAGTGGATTAAATGAAGACAATGAAATAGTAGAAGGAACAGGTCCTGAAATCTTAAAAGAAGTAGTAGCATTTGCAATAAAACGCATGAAGAAAGGAAGAGCCCCTGGCAATGATGTCACCACATTAGATATTTCAAAAGAAGCTGGAGAACATGTAGAAGACATACTTACAACATTCTTTACCAACTGTCTTAACAGTGGTAACATACTAAATAAATGGGATTCTGAAACAGTAATTCGTTTACATAAAAAAGGGAATGAAGAGGATTTGAAAAATTACCGACCAATTACCTTGTTGCCTACTATTTTTAAAATCTTCACAAAAGTGCTAACACATCGCCTGCAGAAAAATTTAGATGCAGCTCAACCAATAGAACAAGCTGTATTTCAACGTAGATTCAGTGCAACAGACCATGTTCAAGTATTAAGAGAACTAACTGAAAGAACACATGAATATGAACTTCCATTGTGTGTATCATTTATTGACTCTGAGAAGGCCTTTGACTCTTAAACATGGAGGATGTATACATTGACATGGTGAAATATGTATATAAAAATGCAAGTATAAACTTTCGGCTGCATAAAGATACCAAAACTAGCAAAATTGGTAAAGGTGTGAGACAGGGAGATACCATTTCTCCGAAACTTTTTACTTCAACTTTGCAGGTGATTTTTTAACTAATAAATTGGAATAGCAAAAGAATAAAAATAAATGTTGAATATTTAAATCATCTGCGATTTGCTGCTGACGTTGTTATTTTTTCAACGGACGCATCAGAACTCCAAGACATGGTACAGGAGCACTCAACTAGAAGTAGACAAGTTGAAATGAAGATGGAACTAAAGAAAACTAAAATCATGTTCAATAATTTCGTAGAGAAAACAAAAATACAAGTTGACAATATCGAGTTAGAAACTGCCGATTCATATATTTACCATGGCCTGCTGATTTGTATATTTACCTTGGTCAAATGATTTTAATGGAAGGCAACATTATGAAAGAACTGAACAGACATATTAAACTTGGCTGGAGTGCATTTGGAAGAACCAGTTTTATCCTGAAGACAAAATTTCGGTTGTATCTAAAAAGAAAATCTTCAACCAGTTTGTATTGCCAGTCCTCTCTCGAAGATCAGAGACATGGAGTCTAACAATTGCAGCAATACGGAAGTTACAGACAACCCAAAGGAGCATGGAGAGGTGCACGCTTGGAATAACTAGGGGAGATCGAAAAAGAAACACTTGGGTGAGAGAGAAAACTAGAGTAGAGGGCACCATCGTTAAAGTAAAAAGACTTAAATGGCAATGGGCTGGGCATATCGCAAGAAGTTTGAATCAACTGATGGAGAATTCAAATTCTCAACTGGATTCTAGGAGACCAACAAAAACCTAGAAAACGTCCTCAAACTAGATGGGTGGATGAAGTCAGGAAACAGGTTGGGGTGACGTGGAAGCGAATTACTCAGGATATACTTGTGTGGAAAGCATTTGGAGAGACGCACCTTTATCCAGCAGTGGACAGATAATGGTTGAATATGATGATACATGTATACATATATGTATTATATATACATTTTTAAATTCTATAAAACATAAATTCCTTTTTTTAATAGAAATGCAGAAAGCATTTGTTGGACTTTTTTGTTGTTGTTGTTGTTTATTTATTTTAATACAAAAAAATTGATTTACCCCACGATTTTCCTACAGTGAAGTTTTGTTCTGCAACGTGCCTTGTACTTTTTAGCACTTTCTGCTTTGGGAATGACACCTCTATTTTCTCCTTGAATAATAATATTGATGAGCTTGTTTGGTTAATGAAGGCCTTGTCCAGATTGAGAACTGGTTCTGGTCTCACAGGTTAAAAACTAATACTATTGTAAAAATTGAAAATATATGGACTAAGGGGGTAAAATAAACATCATAAAGAATAATCTAACTGATGGGAAACAACTAGTGTGCCTAATTACAATGATGAATTTGATATATGTTTGAGGAATTATGGAATTCCCCCAATGGTCTAACCTTGGCCCCCTATTACTTTTACTATGTGTCAATGATATATTTAATGTATGAGATGAAGACGAAATAGCTATTTGCTGATGACACTAGTATGATTGTAGAGGACAAAAATGTTGCACTGGCATATTAAAAAACTAGAAATGAAGTAAGGAAATATGAAAACTAGTTTCTTAGAAACCAACTGGTAGTGAATGCTAACAAAACTAAATTCTAATATTCAGAAATAAAAAAAATACTGAACAACTGAATGAAACTAAGAATATTTGCACAAATGGTGTACAAGTTGAGATAATTGATAAAATAGACTTCTTGGGCGTAACATTAACAATGAACTTAAACTGGAATGAACACATCAACAAAATATGCAAAAAGATTAGTAAAGAAATCTGCATGATTAAGCAAATTTCATGCTCCATACCAAATAATAACTTATTCGAATCATACTTCACTCATCTACTATCATGTAGTTTATTGTAACAGCATTTGGAGCAATCTGGGTAAAAATAACTTAATAATGCTACAACTATTACAAAAAAAGAGATACCTAAGATTACTGAATAAAAACAACAAAATTGGGGGAAAAATTTGCACCAGTTATGGTATTTTACTAGTGGAAATAATACATGAATATTGTACTTTAACCAGAATGTATGAGTGAATAATTGAAACTGAACATGCAAGCATAATTGAGTTACATAAAAAATCATGGTGTAAATAAATTAAGACTGGGAAATGACCTATATTTACCATGAATAAGAACAGAAAAAGGTTGGGATCAGATTAATTATAAAAGACCTAAATACTGGAATAATTTACCTGAGGAAATAAAAAAAAATTAAATTACTTAAGAAGAGGATGTGTGATGTACTCATGAACAAAGTCTTGTAAAGCTAAAGTCAAAGTTGACAACCAAACAGTGTCTGAAGCACATTATACATATGGGTGTTTACTCTGGACCCTCTACATTGTATACACCAGTACAACTCCATGAATCTACAGTACTGATTTAGCAATATTACACATGCAATGTATTGTTGAACATAATGTACTAATGACCAAACTCTAAGGGAGTACATGCACTTGTAGAAAATAAATAAAAATTATTATTATTAAAAGCATTAGAGGCCATTTTCAGATTGAAAAAAAAAATGCAACTTTAATTAAATTTTGAGCTTATGTGTCATTCAAAACAAGTCCATGGATGTATGTTTCATTTTTCCCTAAAAATAAACATTAAAGGTTGCAACTTACCTCACCACAATAACGATACAAATGTATAAGTGATGAGATTTAACTGTTAGTAACTTCGGTAACATTCCACTTAAAACATGAATTCTATTTTATCTAATTAGATATAGAGCAATATTTTTCTAATTGGAAATTTTTTGGTAGAGGGCCTGTATAAAAAGTTAAATTTCACATTTTAATACATTATATCCTCTTTTAAAATAACACAGTCAATATTCCTGCATAGTTCGATAACCTTTTTCCTCAAAAGTTGTCTTCTATGGTTAATGATTAAAAAGATAGTTGATGTAATGCCTATTTTGAATCACCTTACATAGTCAAGTGTGTTTCAAATGTGTTTTGCAACCCATGGATCAAGGAGTTATCCAAAGCTTTACAGGAATCGACTTCTTAAAGAGATGATTGTGCAACTGACCACAAAAAGGAGTATCACATATCTGTATTAAAAGGCGCTGTGTTACATCAATAAAGGTTGGAATATGTTGTTGAACAATTGTATTTCAAATTACTTTTGGCATACTGGCTTTAAATGAGTATAAAGCAACGAAACTTCGGAATTCCTAACAATCGACAATGATAGTGCTACGAGTTTGGATAACTCTATATCCGAAATCCTTTCTGTTAAATGTAAGTGTTAAATGTAAATATGGTTGGAAGAAGTAATGTTGGCAAAAGTGAGTCTGAATATGAAATTGAGTCGATAATTTAAACAGCAGCCATAACAGAACTCTAATGTCATAAGACAATTTCTTACAAACTCTAAAACAGTTAAAGAGGACACCTCAGAACAATTTGGAATCTAAAAAAAAGACGCTTGTGTTTATGGTTAAAGAACAGCAAAGGTCATGCTGAATCTAAATCCAATTTTCCAAGGAATTCAAACTTCTCAAGGCGTAGAGAACCAGCCCCCTGACTACAGTAAGTAGTTATTAGTAAGCATTTCTTTTTTGATACCATTAAAAGTTGAACCCAAGTTAACAGCAGGGTAATCAAGTGTGTTACTATTCCAAAACTTTATAAAGAGCTAACAATGAAATTGAGAGAGCGACAATCTTGTATAACCAATTTCTGTAAATGCTAATGTAAGTTCTATAACTATTGTCTAAGCCAGAAGTTTCCAAACTGGGCTCCGCGGAAGCACTGAAAATGTGAGAACACTTTCAGAAAAAATAATCCACTTGTCCAGTAAAAATAAATGGATAATCCTAATTTTTGTAGAATTATTTTTCATCACATTACAATTTTACATTATTATTTTAATACCATATTTTAAACATGTTAAAAAAAATCACACTATGGCCCGAAAAGTAACACTAACGGAGTATAACTGGGTGACGAATCCATTTGCCGTTACTTCAAGAAACCAACCTGCCTGACATCAACTGATTATGGATACCTCATAAACATTACGTTAGACAGTGCTTCGAAAATTGCTTTCTAAAGTAACTAAATCTGAATTTTGTGCCTATGCAGTAATTAAAACCAAATACAGAAGCTGCTTCAACGCTAAACCTGACATTCGTTTGCAGCTATCCTGAATAAAACCAGACGTTGATGAACTACATAAAACCAAACAAGCCCATTCCTCTCATTACTTACACTTTGTAATTAAAGCAAAATGTTTTCGCTTTGTATCTGCTGTTTCTTACTAGCATATAAATCCTATATAAAGAATGCATATTAGAAATGAAAAAGAGGGTTTCTGTGATCACATTCTTTCTTAAAAAGGGTTCCGCGGGATGAAGTTTGGAAACCACTGGTCTAAACTACTTTGTATTCATTTGTTCAACATTTCAAATAAATTTGAAGGATTTCTTAACCTAATGATACTCATAGTTTTAAATTTATTAACTTACTTTTTTATATCATGTTTTTACTATTGCCCAAGATGCAATTAAAAATCCTGTTTTAAATTGAATTATTTATCTTCCCATGTATATGGAGATCTAATTAACTAAGTTTTGAAATCCACAAGATAACCTTATATCAAAGTCAGTTTTTGTTAAATTACCTTATATATCATCTAAAAATTTACTTTTGTAGCTGTTTTCACTAATTATCTCCCTACTTGGATAAATTCGTTTACATTAATTTTTTCTTAAAATCAGGGATAAGATATGGAAAATTCTTTGTTTGAAAGAATCCATATTCTAGTAAATTCACTTTCATGAAAAACACATTTTGTGCTTTTCTGGGAACTGTAAAAAAACAAGGTTTCATTGTATTTGCTTTCCAATATGTATACGGATAAAAATATTCACAACTCACTTCGTTTGAATGTGCACATCTTGCAACAGTTTCCTTAATCTACATTCAAGGAAGGCTTTACCATCACCGTACTCTTCTAGGTTCCGTAACCCAGTAGGATCAGTGATAACACACTGATTTAAGTCATTCACTTTATATGTCAGAAATGTGTAAGTTACACAAGACAGCTGTTAAAATGACACAAATAAATACTAGTAGCCCATTGCAACTCAATACGTTGTAATTTATAACAACAAATTATAAACGTGAAATCAAATTTGTATGATATTAAGGTCATTACATGCCATGGTCCAGGGGTCCACCTTGACCCTTTGATTTTGCTGAAATTTTAACAGGTAGTAGACAAGTCTAAGAAATGAACAGGTGCAAATTTCTAGCCTGCAATAATAAAGGGGCATATGGCCCCATGTTTGAAGAACCCCTCCAAAAGCAGAGCCGAACACCAAGTGAATATTCAAAGTTTCGGTGCCAATAACTTGACAGCCAAAGTCGCTGTTGATCAGAAAATAAGCATTCCACTTTAGCTTCATGCCACGAATCAGAAAATGTCATTCTGAAAACGTGATAAATATTTCCCTCTTTGGAATATGGGCTGAAAGTTATCTAAAAAAGCTCCATTTTCAAATTTAATTCAAACTTTGGTGCTCGTTATTTTTAGAAATGACAATTGGAGAAACATGCCATTTGGTATACTTAAGCCGAATATGTAACTTAGTGGATTATGAAATTAACGGCCTGATTACTCAATTATATGTAGAAATGTTACGCTACAAATATGTTGTAAGACACAAAATCCTCAAAAGTGACTTAGGTTCAGCCTCAAATATCGAAAAATGAGCCTTCTCAAATTCTAATTTTTTTAGCATCATTAGAAAGAGCAGATTTTGAACTACTTGAAAGAATTTTTTTCATTCTAGAGACTGTTCTGCTAAGACATCGAAAAAAGGGTTAAATATTCTAATGAAACATGCACTATCGGAGTTCGTGCACATGGTTGCTTAATTCCAAACAGCGCTAAGTAACAATATTATTAATAAAAATCAATGTTATCAATAAGCAATAATATCATTATTAATAATCATTACTTCATCAAGTTTGATTTTTCTTCAATTATGAGCAAAACGATTTCTGTCAAGCCGTATTGCCCTGCTGTTGAAGTAATGGAACTGAAATCTTCATAATGATGTGCTGTTCATGAATCCAATAAGTATCATGCTTTTTTTGGCCACTGAAATAATCGCACATGACAAAAAGAATGCACAAAGATGATAAATGCATCATCCTTTTCATTGGAAATATCATATATGCTACCAATGCACCGGTGATTATCCTAAAAAAAAGGAATATGCCTTTTAACATGTTGGTTGATCAAGGCAATAAAAAAAGTTTCGTCATTTGATACACGGCTGGCATGGATAAACTTTGTATCAACAGGTATAAACTGCTGATTATCTCATGTTCCAGGAATTGTGTTATAACCTTCGAGCCGTTCTTCTTGAGCTGCCCTCATTGCTTCTATTTCTTTGATGTAAAATAAAGTGTAATTTCATAATTATGTTGGTCATAAAATTTAAATATGTTAGCAGGTTTCAGAATTTGGTGTTCGGTGATACGTCGATGACTATCTCCAGTTGCTAATTACTGAAATGTCATACCAATTCCGTCATATGGTGATTTGCTATGACTTGTCGCTAAGAAATTCGACTCTGCACTTGTGTGGAAGTTTCCTTGATGGTGACATGTTAGTGAATTTTGATTAAATTAACGAAGTTAATATTTTCTTGTCATCACTATAATTGTTTAAAGTAATTGAAAGAATACTTCCAGCCTGGTAGAATAATGATTTTCAGGGTCTTCCCAATTTTTTTTTTTTTTTTTTTTTTGTCAAGAAACCATTCGGGCCATCACCAGAGAATAAAACACATTAAAGCCCCTCACTTATTTTCATAAAGTGGAAACAATAACATTCAAGAAGCTGGATAGGCCTTAGGCCAGTGGTTTCCACCTGAAGGTGGACTCCTCAGAAGTCAAGAACCGCCTTCTTGGGGGTATCTGCAACTATTTTTAGTTGCAATTATTTTTATAAGGAATTTCATACCAAATGTTTCCAACGCTTTTATATTTCGATAAGGCTACAAGCAGTATTCCACTAATGGTTGTTAACTTTATAATATACATTAATATGTATTCTTAACATAATACATATCATGCATGAATATATATTATAATACATGAAATATACATGTAATTTATATCATAATACAGAAATATATATATGTAATTTATGCATTATAATTTTATATTTAATGTATTTTTTACTCCATTAAAATGATTTTACTATTATCATAAAATGCAGCTTTCAAAGTGACGAGGGGGGGCGGGCTGATGAAGGTTGACTTGAAGGTTGGGAAGTACTGGACTAGAGAAACTACTATTTTATACTATGTGGGATGATTTTTAATGAGATTACGCGTGCGTTGAGGAAAGCTGAAATTTAGGCCTTCCACGAGACAGCTACTAAACATAATTCGTTGGAGTGAAAGATGGAGTTCTAGCAGAATAATTTACAGGAACTATTTACCAAACGTTGTGTAAAGACTGTGAGAAAGCAAACACTTGTGAGACGAAAAAGAACGGACAGCTGGCAAGGCAGAAAACACGATTCGTAAGTGGAAAAAGGAATACCGTGCCATGGAGAATGGCTCTAATCTTCTAGTTGACTTTAGGAGAAAGTGCATGTTCCTGATTGGAATACTGAAAAATGTACTTTATAAAAATGTTATTTCTTCCCCTTGTAAATTTTTTTTAGTTTGGGGGGACTTTTCGATTACCAAATCGGACAATATCTCAAAATCTATTCCTGAATAACACAAGTTTTGTTCAAAACGATGGGAAAATCTAAGGTAAGAGTTTGAGAAAAACCTGGATAAAAACCTAGTATCTAGGAAAGGAAAACAAGACATTTTTACTTTCTTGACATTTCGCTTGATAAAGAGAACAGTAGTTCACGAAGGTTTGCAGAATGTTTTCTTATTTATTGGATCATTGATGAAATTTTGTTATCAACTAAAAAAACAGAAACAATGAGGACAGCACAAGAACCGTTTGAAAGTTATCACACAATTCCTGACACATGCGATAATCAGCAGCTCGTACCCGTTTATTCAAAGTTTACCCATGTTGGCCATGTACCAAGTGACGGAACTTCTTTTATTGCCTCTATCGACCAACGTGTTGAAAGGCATATTCCTTTTACATCGATTCTGAACCTTACCCCGATCTACATGTAACTGGTATTTAAGACAATCACCGGTGCATTGGTAGCACATGACATCTCCAATGAAAAGGATAATACATTTATCATCTTCGTGCATTCTTTTTGCCATGTGCAAACATTTCAGTGGCTGAAAAAGCGTGATACTTGCTGGATTCATAAACAACACATAATTGTGAAGATTTCAGCTCCATTACTTCAACAGGGTAATATGGCTTGACAAAAATCATTTTGCTCAGCATTGAAGGAAAATTCCACTTGATGAAGTAATAATATCATTATTAATTATATTATTGCTTATTTATGATAATGGTTTTATTTGTAATATGTTGCTTAGCACTGTTTGAAATTAAAAGCAATATATTCGCAAACTCCGACAGTGCATGTTTCATAAGAATAGTTAACCCTTTTTTCAATGTCTTAGCAGAACCATCTCTAGAATGGAAAAAGCTCTTTCAAATAGCTCAAAATCTGCTCTTTCTATTGATGCTAAAAAAATAGAATTTCAGATGGCCCATTTTCCGATATTTGAGGCTGAACCCAGGTCACTTTTAAGGATTTTGTGTCCTACAGCATGTTTGTAGCATAATATCTCCACATACAATTGATTAATCAGTCTTTTAATTTCATAATCCACTAAGTTACATATTCGGCTTAAGTATATCAAATGGTATGTTTCTCCGATTGTCATTTCTGAAAACGAGCCCTGAAGTTTGACGTAAATTTGAAAATGGAGCTTTTTTTTGACAACTTTCAGCCCATATTCCGAAGAGGGAAATGTTTTTCGCGTTTTCAGAATGGCATTTTCTGATTCATGGCATGAAGATAAACCGGAATACTTATTTTATAATCAATAGTGACTTTGGTTGTCGAGTTATGGACACCGAAACTTTAAACAGTTACTTGATGCTCGGCTCTGCTTTTGGAGAGGTCCTTCAAACACGTGGCCATATGTCCCTTGCTATTTAATATTGCGGGCTAGAATTTGCACATGTTCACTTCTTGGACTTGTCTACAACTTTTTAAAATTTCAGGAAATTCGGAGAGGGTCCAGCATGGGTGGTTTTTAAAATTGAAGCACTTGACATGGATTGACCCATTACACAATAAGCATCATATATGAATTTATTGAACTTGCATAAATTTCAAAGTAAAGATATTTAGTCTAATTTGAATGCAATAGTTATTTATCATACGAAAACATCTTAAATTATATTTTTTAATAGTAATTAATAGCCATCGCTTTCCAATTTAACTAATTTTACGTGAGAATTTTCTTTATATTTAGTTCTCAATTTTAACTGAAGTTTATTTTGAGAATTATTCCATATAGTTAACTAAGGCACCTGTGAATAAAAATCATTCTACAAACTAGTTTATTAAATTTTCTAAAATCTTTCAAACATATAATCTAAGTGCATACTGAATATGAAAATTAAAAATTTCTCAAAGTATGTGTCTCAGTATCAGAACAGTTGGAATTGTAATTTTACATCCAAAATTGCATGGCAGGCTATAGCAACAGTTCTTTCAACACTGGCGTAAAGTTTAAAACAACACTGTTTCAGGAGCTACACACAACTGCTCCCTTTATCAAATGAATGCAAAATTCTGCCTTCACTAGACAAAAGGAGAATTGGATTACCAAAATACTGTTTACTTAAATCTTACACCACTGTTGAAATAATATTTATGGAATCTACTAGTGGAACTCTATGTTGTTGTACAACAGGTTACCTAAGATCAATTCTCTGCTCAAGGGGAACACCAACCAACAATGTTTACACACAACTTAGAGGAATGGTTGGTTGGTTGCATTTTTATGATGCAAAGACAAAAAGGGTTATTCTGCGCCAGACAAGGTAAGAGCATACATACGTTAACTTACAGGAATCAAGTCTAATTTAGTGAGCATGAAAGCTGCAGTTATAACTCTGAAGCTAGGGGGGGATAGAGGTGAATTAATTGGTCATTGCATATTACATACAAAATACTGAAACATAGTTCATGATCGTTCTTATTTTTACAATGGCATTACTAAATAAAACAAGCCAACTTAATAAAAAGGCAATAGCCCCTCCAGTAGTCTATTTGGCTGATGATGGCTCCAAAGAGCTTATGAAATGTTAGTCAATTTAACAATTCTTGTGAATTTCTTATATGATGAAGTACAGAAATAATAAGTGTGCTTAATATCATACAGCTAACTAGTCCCTTTATTTGAATAACTAAAGTTACTTTACGTGACATAATGTTAACGAGGTATTCAAATTGTTGCAGGGGTACATCAAGACAGTATGTTTTATGGTTATTCATAATTCAGCCTTGTTTGTTGGATGCTACTTCAAAGTATGTAATGAGGTCTACATAGCATCACATAAATGCTATACAAAGTTTAAATTTTACAAGCGTGATTGCCAAAGGACTACCTGAAATTCAATAGTATTCACTGAGTCTCAGCAGTTCTGTCACCCATACATGAGAGAGGGGGAAGAAGAGAGGGAGTTCCATTACCCAGTTAGTGCAAACCATTACAACCGGGGAACATGATGGTCATAAAGGGATGTTAATAGTCAACAAGTATACCTGTATGCTCCTGTCACAAAAGACTCCAGTAGCATTAGGTCCCTTTCATACAGAGGATATGCATATGTGATACCAGTATGATGAATACAGAGATTAAATTAAAGCAAAGGGAACCTTTTTCATGGAGAGACTCCAGCGATTCAGTGTTGTGATACTGAATTCGAGCCACATAGAGACCTTTGCCACAACTTACTGACCAAACAAAGTTACATTTACACTGAAGATACTATATATCAGATGCAGGTTGTGCTGTTTTAGTTCCTCTAGATCAGTAGTTCTCGAACGATTTGGCTTGTGGAGCCCTTTTTAAGAAAAATTTGACCGCAGAGCCAGACTATTTTTCATTTTTAATGCACTTTCTTAAGGTAGGGCCTATATGTAAGTTAGTTTCTACACCATGCGCATGATATCAAGATAATTATGCAGTAATCGTAATATGATGAAAAATAGTTTTCCAAATATTAGGATCATCCATTTATTTTTCACTGAACAAGTGAATTAAGTTTTCCGAAAATGTTCTTTCATTTTCTGCCGCGGAGCCCATAGACAAACACGGTGGAACCCTTGGGGTTCCGCGAAGCACAGTTTAAGAACCTCTGCTCTAGATTATTAAACCTGGTGGTTACCATTTTTTAAATAGGGTAGCAGAAACAGATCTGGAGAAGGGAGAGCTGAAAGAGAATTTTGTTCAGGATACGCATATTTTATATACAAATCACATTCACGCATCTTTATGTGAAAGGAGTCTTAGTAACCCTTGCAAACTCTAATAGAACACATCCCATAACAAGACTTAGCTACCACCAGCTAGTACAACACCCTGGCAACAAGATGGATCCATAGCCTTAAGCTATCTTCTCTATACACATGTCCATCTACCCGAAACAACTAAAAATATTTGTCTGACGAGGCCCCTTTACTAGTCACAACCACATCCACAGTTTAATAATCTTCTTTGATGAAGGTGAGATGCATTACTTAATGCTTTGGTATCAACGGTGGTAAACAAGTGGTGCAAAGACTAACATACTATTAGTAATAACATAGTGTATGCTGTGCAATGCATTGATGGCTTGAGTAGCACCAGCACTAAATTAAGATGTAATTTGAAACTGTATGTGTGGTTCCCTCCTTTAGATGATTGTTATTCTCATTAGAGGCTAACTATCCAGTTCTTGCATCATCTGTGGTACCAACTTGGGTGCTGCTGATGTCCAGAATTTCCACATACTATGCTCTATCCTCCGCCTCCTCTTCTTTCACTATGCCATTTTCTCCATATTTAAATGGGGTTGGGTTTTTCTAATTAGTTTATTACAGCTTATACATAGAGTGTCCCAAAAGTTTATGGACAACCATTTTTTTTTTCTTTTTTTGAATATTGGATGAAGTATACAGAGAAACGAATGCAAACTATGTTATGCATATAGCAAATCAAAAGGACATATATGATGCAATATTTAAATGTCATTTAACACTCACACATATTTTGTGGAAAAATGAAATAAAGTGCTGTCCCAAAAGTATATGGACATTGTACATTTTGTCCTTTTCAGTTAATATTCTGTATCCATTATTTTGAATAATTTTACAGATTCGATCAGGCAACAAGTCTTCAACAAGTTTTTAAAGAAATTCTGGCTTCAAAGAGGACCAATTTCATTCTACTTGCTGTTTTAACTCCTTCACTATGCAAAATTGATGACAGTTGGCATATATATCACATGCTAATATCCCCAGAGGTTTTCTATGGGGTTGAGATCGGGGCTGAGAGCTGGCTGGCCACTCTATAACAAGAACATTATTTTTCATAAAGCACTTATTTGTTGATTTAGAGACCTTGTCCTATTGGAACATCCATTATTCACCACCCAACATTTTTCCAAAAGGCAGTAAATAACTTCGAAGTACCTCTTGATAATCATTGGAACCCTGTCAACCTTGCATATAAGCGATATCCGTGGTACCATTAAAACAGAATGCTGCCCACACCATGATCCACCTTGTTGGTAGCTAAAAATAATGAGAGATTGTCATCATATGTCTTTACAATAATAGGCTCAACCATCTAGACCAGGCGTGGCCAACCTTTTTGGGAAGAGTGCCACTATCTGGAAAAAAATTATGCGTACCACTTCCAATTTTTCCAATATACTAAAAAATACAAAAAGGTGAAAAAAAGTTATTTATAGGCTGATTATGGGATTTTTACGCAAATAGCACATTTTCTTTTCATGTAAGTCTGAG
>QLNU02015360.1:206799600-206822239 GCA_006491805.2 Dysdera silvatica
AACCTGCATTTAGATCTGGAACTCTGACTGGGAAATGATGTAATCAGCCTGGTTCAGGAATCAAAATTCCTTGGGAGTTATCTTTGACCACTACTTTACTTTCCGTTCCCATATCAGACATCTGCGGGACAAGTGTTTTAAATCCCTTAATATCCCCAAGGTTCTGTTTCACTTGTCCTAGGGAGCTGACCGATGCACCTTGCTGAGATTATATAAAGCATTAATCTGTTCTAAATTAGACTGCAGTTGTCCTATTTATGACTCAATATGCCAGTTGTTACTTAAAGAACTTAACCCTATACATCATTAGGGTCTACGACTGTGCACTGGGGCCTTTCGGACTTTCCCAGTCACCAGTTTATATTCTGAAGCTGTAGAACCTCCATTAATTTTACATTGTCAATGTTTATCTCCAAAATATTATTTTAAAACTCTATCACTTAAAGATGGTCCTGCATCGCCATCACTTCATCGACCTCGCTTCATTTCACTTTTCAATGCTTGTCCCTCATGTACTCCAACCTTTGGCATGAGAATGGAAAGTGCTGCTAGTGAATTGGACATTCCAAAAACCATGATTGCGGAATCTATGCCAAACATCATTCCTCCATGGTTTGATATTGCCAGTGACATCTCTCTAACCAGAGTGACCGTCGTAAAGAGGTCACTCTGGCTAGACTTCGTATCGCGCATACACACTTCTTCCATCAGTATCTCTTAAAGGGAGAAGATGCCCCGATGTGTGCCACATGTGGTGAAGCATTAAATGTTTTACATATTTTATGTATTTACCCCAATTTTAACTAGCAGCATACATTAACTTTTAAACAAAATAATTTAGCCTTCATGACATTTTGTGTTACTTTTAACCACGAAAGTATTTTTAACTTTTTATCTAATATTCACTATTCCCATCTCATATGATTTTTTATATCGTTTCGTTTGGTACTTTCATTAAATCGTTTACAATATGTTTTAACCATTTTAGCTTTAATTTATTTTTATATTAAACTTGTGTGCATATTCTCATCTTGTTTGATGCAGAATGATCCTCGCTGTCCTTGCACCATAAAGACACAACCAACCAACTTTAGCGATATTTCAGTTATTTTCACATTATTCAGAATTTTTTTTAAAAAAATCTCGTAAAGGTGTAAAATTTATGTGATGTAAGTAAACAGTGTAGATTTCAAATCTTTTTGAATTTTTGATTTATTTTTATCAGTTAATAAAATATGTGTGATTTTGTAAGTACATGATTTTCGCAAGGTCGTGTGAAATCGTGTTTTTCCAATGCCCGTAGCTAAAAAACAAAAATTGGTAAAAAAAAATTGCACAATTGGGTTTTTAATTTCTCTTGCATATATGTTTCAGTATACAAAGTATGAATGAAATTAAAAATGGTCGAGCAACCGAAAAAAAAAAATTTCGAAATTCTGTGGAATGACCCTAGTGTAATATATTGTTTGCCCCCCCCTCCACCCAGTAAGTTTGAAAACAGTATTGGCCATTGTCACCAGAAGTTTGAATTCCTTGGAAAACTGTATGTCCTGGCCAAGCATGGCTTTTGCTATTCTTACACTGTGAAAAGAAAATCACACATTTTGTTGAGAAATCAAAAAACTATATCTACTAAAAGAAAGCAATAAGTGTGAGGGTCATTCATTCCATGTCAATTCAACCACACCCCGACACCCACTGACAAAGATTTTGATAAAACTTGGTATGTATATTACTCCTGTGTAGGAATCCATGTGAAATTTTTCTTCCCTAGGCCTCATAGTTTCTGGGATATGGCGGTTAAAGTTTTAAGAATTTCTACGGATGGTATGTTTTTGAACCTCCTTTTTTAGACTGCAGTTTCGTCTTCAAAAAATTGCAGCTTAAGATCTGAAATCTCTAGGGACTCGAAATTTTGACTGTAAATCAATAGAAATGTGCTGATTATAAATAAAAATACTGGAATGATAATTTATAACTTTTAAGGCTTGAAAAATGTTAAAAAAAATTATGTAACTTTTTCCAAAATTTTTGATATTACAAAAAAATATTTTTTACCGAAAGGTAGATGAGAACACTAGTCTTTTTTTATTTTTAATTGAAACTTACACTTTGGTCTTCCTATTTCTGAAATAAACAATGTCTTTCACATGGCTTACATAATTTTTTTTTTTTCCGAAAAACACGTTAAATCAGGGATGAAAATTCTCAGACCTAAAGTCACCTAAAAAGTTACTTCAGACTCCTAAGTTTTAATGAATTTATCAACGTTTTTAATGAATAAGTAACTCTGGGCTCATAAAAATTTTTAATTGTGCTTTCATTCATGGAATACGTTAGTCAATGGGTCACGTTAATAAAAGTAGTGACATGGAAACATTTTCTTCATTTAAACGAAGTTGTAATTTCATGCACAGTAATCAAATTGGAACTTTTTAGACTTGTTCAGAATAAGCATTTGAGCAAATATGACGCTTACAATTTTTACATTATCACTTATTGTCTTTGATTGATTATGCTGCAGGACAGTCATGACAAATTTTTAAGGAGAAAGGAATTTTATCAATGCCTGATGCCAGAAAAGGGAAGCATTTAAGTCAAATTACAATTGAATTGATTGAAAATTTTTATGGCAGCCACAAGTATTCCAGAATAATGACTGAGAAAAAGATATAGTTAGTATTGCTAGGACACTATATATACAGAAGAGACTGATGCTATGTAATCTGTGGGAGTTACTCTTCTACTTTTCATTCACACTTCAATTTCTTCAGCCAAATGTAAAATTTTCCGAGTTCTGCTTTTTAGGCCAAAATGGTGTGTATTGGCTGGATCTTCAGGTACACATTCGATGTGTGTAAAAAAAATGTCAGAATGTCATCCTTTTAATTCACGCCAGTCATATTACAGAGGAATACCAGGAGCTTATTAAATATCTTCTCTGTTGCAATGGTACTCAAGATTTCATATTGCACCACTGTACCGACTGTCCAACTAGTGCAAGTTTGTACTGTAGGAATACTGAAAGAAAAATTTGAGCAATATGAGCGAACTGATGAGATCAAGTACCATCAGTGGGTCAGCACCGAAATGATTATGTGCACTGTTGTTTTTGATGAATATGTAACTACCTTAAAGTCTGGAAAAACTCATCTCTCATTCTTTCATTAAAAAGCTCAGTCTACTTTTTCCTGAAGGAAACCAAAGCAAATTTTGAACTACATGAAGCTATTGTTTTTCTGGATTTTAGCGAAAACTTCTATTTTGTTGTTCAAGATGAGGCTCAGGGATATCGCTGGACAAAAGAAACTTGTACTGTACATCCAACTGTTATATACACTCCATCTCTTACTACAAACTTGGCTGTTTCTAATCTCTGCATTTTATCTGATGATTTGCAACGTAATGTTACTTTTTTACATTTGATACAACGGGAAGTCATAATATTCATAAAAGAGAAGGTTCCTTTAATAAAGAAAATTCATTACTTCTGTGACAGCTGTTTTGGCCAATATAAAAATCGCAAAAATTTCCTTAACTTGTGCCATCACAAAGTGGATTTCTCTCTTATAGCATCAGTTTTTCTTTGCCACTAGCCAAAATAAATCATGTGATGGTATTGGTGGGACAGTCGAATGACTGATCACTAAAGAGAGCCTGCAGAGATGTTTTGCAGATCAGATTAATTCCGTACAAGAAGCATTTTACTTTTGCAATTTGTACATACAAAACTCTGACTTCAGGCTTCTCTTAAAGCATAATGTACAAAAAAGGGAAGAATTTGGAAGATCACTTTTCAAAAACAAAAAACATACCTGGAATGCAAGGATTTTACGGAAACCACATCATGAGGAAAGAGATATAAAAATAAACCTCATGACTCCCTTCCTCCCAAGGAGTATTAATAATTTTTTGGTCTCCAGTTGGTTCATCAAACAGGGAAGATGTTCGCAAAGTTCCACTTAGCAACATCATCTGCAATGTGACTATGCCATTCACTAAAGGAACTGGGCAGTGGCGGATTTATAAAATTGCCGCCCTTAGGCACAGCCTGTACTGCCGCCCCCTCCCTCCTTTAGAAAGAACGGAATATTTGTTAAAAAAAAACCAACCGCATATCATACTCTTAACATTTGATATGTAAAGGAGATTTTTCATATAATTATTCAAACTAATAAGATACAACTCGAAATTATTGCTACCATAGTCTCCGACTTCGTGGATTCGAGACATTTTTTGAATCCACAATAATTTTAGTATGGATTCCTGGAGCCTCTGATGTTTTTGCGTGTATTTCGCGTATTTGGGGAAAAAAACACGTACGCATCCTTGTATGAATTTTTTCGTTATCAGTTCAAGTTTTTCATTATTCATTCATTTACTATTAGTATATATAAAAAGCGTGTTAAGCCTGGATTTATAAATGGGTACGCTGGGCAAATGCCCAGGGCCCAAAATTTTTAGGGCCCTTTGTCTTTCGATTCTGTAGTTTGTATTTGCAGGCAAGTTAAAGTAATCGCTTATATGTCATCGCTATTGGGGAAACAGGGCAATAATTAAAAGAAACATTATTTTTTCAACATTGTTGAGTTCGGAAAATTTTATATTGAAGCACTTCGATTCCGCTCTCCGATAAGTGTCGCTCGCCCCTAGGTCTTTGCCTTGTGTGCCTACTTAGAAATCCGCCACTAGAACTGGGCGAGTTCGGTACTTCGATGAAAAATATGTTAAATTTGTAGAAATTCAATTTCATAAGCTGCATCCTTAAATAGTATATACATGAACTAATCCTGCAGTTTACTTGTTTTAAATTAGTTTTTCCTTCATTCTAGACTTTTTTTTTGCTCAACCATAAAGACTTCATGGTGAAAAGTAGTGTTTCTCCTCCCATCCCCAACTGTCTAGCCATGGCATCGATTATACTGGGCCGTGAGAGATCCTTTTGGCATTTATTACTTTAGTTCTTTGAGCATGTTTTACAAATAAACATTTTAAAGTGTAAATATTCTGAAAAGAAAAAAGATTGTAAAGGTATGTTGTAAGTTTGTAATTATCGGACCATTTAAAAAAAAGAAAAAATTACTGGATTGTGGTCCCACAAAGGTTGAGAAGACCCACTGGTGTAAAGGACGATTCACATTTTAATAATGAATGGAAAAAAATTCAGAAACTTAATGTTTCATGTTAATAACTTGAAAACTGGAGCCTACATTGTTTAGGTAATTATAATGTCTTAACGCACATTTTACAAAACTTGTAATGACCTACAAGTAACCTAAAATGGAAAAATGAAGCTTTAAATGCAAAAACAATAAGTGATATCGTAAAAACTGTAAATACCGTATTTGTTCACATTCTTATTTCGAAAAAATCTACAAAATTTCAATTTGATTACTATGCATAAAATTGCAATTTTGTTTGTTTAAATGAAAAAATGTTTCCATATCACTTTTACGAGCATTACCCATTGACTAGCATATTTCATGAATGAAAGCACAATTAAAAATTTTTAGGAGTCCAGAATTATTTATTCATTAAAAACATTAACAAATTTATTAAAAGCATTGATAAATTCATTAAAACTTAAGAATTTAAAGTAATTTTTTAGGTGACTGTAGGTCTGAGAACTTTCATCCCTGGGTTAACGCATTTAAAGAAAAGAAAAAAAAAAAAAATTATGCAAGCCATGCGAAAGACATTTTTTATTTCAAAACCAGAAAGACCAAAGTGTAAGCTTCAATTAAAAATAAAAAAGGCTAGTGTTTTCATCTAGCTTTTCGTAAAAATTATTTTTTTGTAATATCAAAAATTTTCAAAAATCTACATAATTTCTATTTTTTTTTAAAATGTTTTCCAGCCTTATAAGTTAAAAATTACCATTCCAGTATTTTTATATATAATCAATACATTTCTATTGATTTACTGTCAGAATTTCAAGTCTCTAGGCATTTCAGATCCGGAGCTGCAATTTTTTGAAGACAAAATTGCACTCTAAAAAAAGGAGGTTCAAAAATCTACCATCCGTGGAAATTCTCAAACTTTGAGTCTCCCCCCCCCCACCATCTCAGGAACTATTAGGCCTAGGGAAGAAAATTTTCGCTTGAGTTCTAACCTACACAGGGGTAGTACACATACTAAGTTTTATCAAAATCCCTGTCAGTGGATGTCAAATCATAAAAAAATTGATTTGACATGGAATGACCTGAAAGATAAAATTGTGACTGATACATATGATTTCAGTTTAAGATTTCGGTGATAACGTGATGAAATACAGAGGGTGTTTGCACATATTTATAAAGGCTTTGATTTTAAATTAAGAAAAGACTAATAGCGCCACGGAAAAAATATGACAACACGCTATTACCTGAAAAGCGGAAAATCGTTTGCGACTAAAAATTTAGTTTGTGCTGTGAAATGGCGTACAAAAGGAAGTTGTGGATTGAAGCCTATCTATTTACATAGAGAAATATTCATATTCAATAATTAAAATAAGAGTCAAGAAGTATGGTTTTGAAATTTCAAAATACAAGTGATATTATTAATGTAAAATGAAAAAATAGTCAAGCTTTAATGTCAAGTGGAAAAAGAAATATCCCAAAATGGTTCATATTTCTTCTAACATTTCTAAAGTGCAGTCTATGGTTTTACTAGAAAATCCAAAACCTCAAAGAACTATTGCAAAAGCATTGCATACATGAGCCTCAGCTATAAATAAAATAATTAATAAAGATTTGAATTTAATTAAAACAAAAGTACAGTTCATCTGTAACCTCTGCATGTTGCTGAGTGAAGACTAGATGCAGATGGTTATATGGAAGTCATTTAGCAGGAAATAAATGGAAATGTTTTTTACAATTGATGAAGCATGGATTTATATAAATGATTGTAATAAAAAAGATTATTTATTATCGAAAAAGAGACTCAAAAATTTGGTTCAAAGAAAGCAAAGAAACTTCAGTAAAGGTTTTATGGTTATCGTTTCCATCTCCAGGGGTGATTTTGTTTTGGAATTTTCATAAATTCCGGGAATTTCAACTTGCCTCTTCCGGGATTTCTTTTTAAAAAAGTGCAAAAATTTTGTTTTGTTTCCTATAATTTTTTATATTCCTGTGGAAATCAGTGTCTTTACAAAAATATTACATAACGTTTCAGGGAATTTTCTGGTATGTTCAGGGAATCTGGTTTGGACTGACAATCACCCCTGCATCTCTTATAACAGAAAATTAAAAATAAGAAAAGTTGAAAAAATCCAAAACTCAACTCTACATATTATCAAAATAATGTTCTGACTCCTATTTTTAAAGAAAATATTCCAAAATTGTATTCTACTGATTTTTAAAATGTGGAACTCCATCAGGACAAAGCGAGTAGCCACACCTCCAAAAGTACAACCGCATTTCTAGAAAAAAATGAGACAAGAAACTGGCATGAAGTCAATACTAGTTAGCCATATTCCTACCAAGTCTCAAGGTGATTCACCGATAAATTACTGTGCGTTTGGACATTTAAAACGAACTCTTCTAAAACACCGACCCACTACCTTGGATGGACTGTGGAAAGATGTGGAGGAGGAATGGGAGAAAATTCCGCTTGTGACTTTACAAAAAGTCCTATTATCGTAGAAATCTAGATGTAATATGATAGTTCAAAGACAGGGCTATCAGATAGAAGACATTAGAAGACAATTTTTTATTGTATGTATTTTATTTATGCTGTCAAAGTCATAAATATGTGTAAACACCCTTTGTTGCTGTTATAAAATATGAGATGGAAAAAAAGTCGCGCCGAGACTTTCACTTAATTGAATTCGTAGTTAAGTATCTTTTGCTCGATGCACAAAATGATTAATGGGCAAGGTGATTAGACACAAAGAATCAGAAGTGATTCGATTAACTAAAATTTATTCAATTCTAAGTTTACAAACGTCAATTCATGAGTTCATAAACGTCTCTTAGCATATTAACAGTTAGTATCCAGAACATTGTCAACAGCATAATTTTAAGTCTCCCAGGCACATTTTCTCCTGCTTGGCTTTGCAGAAAACGGATGTAATAATTAACAATATTTAACTACAAACAAGAAAAAATCTAAACAGGGTAACAGTTAAGAATATCTCTGAAAACCTCCTGACCAGGGCTAAATTGCCTGCAACTTGCTCACAGAAAGGCTCAGACATCCCGTTAATCCCAGCGTCAAGCTCAATTGTACTTTCTTTTAACTCACCAGTTCTCACTCAGGAGGCCTGCAAAGGCTCAATACATAATTCAGCATTTAACTTAATCCTCATTTGAGCAACATTGACAATAGAGGTTCCCAGCATAATTTATTACATTTAACATGTTACTCTTCTACTTAGATGATAGGTATTAACTAGTTGCCTTACGGTCAATAACTCGACTATCAACGCTTGCCAATAGTAGTCATACACTAAGTAACGGCCAAGCCGCACAAGTCAGCTGAACGTAACTCTAATTAATAGACAGTGTTTACCATGCAAATACACTTGGCACAGGCAGTTTCAGGATTAGTAATTACACACAAATAAATGACTAGTAATATAATTTAAAATATTATGCATAATTCAGTTAATATTCAACCTCTAACAACTAGACTTATCGCAAATAGTAACGCACATATAAATGGCTAGTAATATAGCTTAAATGAGAATAACATAACCAATTCAGTTAGTGCTCAATGTCTAACGACTAGACTTACCTTAAATAAGGTGTTAAAAGTATTTATATTTTCATGAACTGCTCAATTCCCTTCAGCTAGGCTAAGAGAGTCTCAGGACTGTCCAGGTGTTCATACATCCAGGAAATGTTCCAGGTCCATCCAAGGCAATGTAGGGACGTTCTCACCCATCTTAGGCAGCTTAACGTCAACAGAATTCTACACCCCAGCCAGAAGTTCCGAATTGATACTCAATCTCGATACTTCATCCGACGTCCACTGCAGCATACTCAATATTCATCCCGACTTAGCTTTATAATTACAGAATGGAAGTAACCAATCGGTTCTCTCTCCACCTTAGCGACTCTGTACCAGGGTTGGCTTTCTGCATGCAGAAACTGGTTTTTGCTGTGCAGTGGTAGAAACTGGTTTTAACCAGCAGAAAGTGGGCAAAACTGATAAAAGTACTTAAAACAGTATTGTATTATTTAGTAAATGAAAGATTACAAATATATATTTTATTACAATAATTTAGAATATTATAAAGCTTTATATACCGGGTGATCCAAATTAAACAGGAGGTGTTTAGACCTCTCTGTAGAGAAAACTACTCTGTCAATTTCACCCAAATTTCGTACACATGCTCCCCTGAGTATGCGGTTTCGATTTCTGAAAGAAAAAATTGAGTTCATATTTCGGCCGCTAGGGGAGGAAATGGCGCTGCGGAGCAGGCAATTTACATATTACTTAACATGCGCAACATCCTCTGCCTATATAAGGAGTCGTGAAGCATTTTTCCACCATACGAGGACTCCGTCATGAAACTTACTTTACCAGATCGCACATTACTTCAGAAGCTCTTTTATCAACAAAATAGCAATGCTTTTGCTGTACTTAAAGCATTTCGGCAGGTAAAAGGTTTGCGCAAAGGCCCTCTGACAATTACCAAACTTTGAAAAATTATCCTGCATTTTGAAGAGACCGGAACATTCGCCGTTAAACCAGGATGAGGCCGCAAACCAACTCGAGTGCAGCAACTTGAAGAAGTTACAATTGCAATAGTGGAGCAGGGAGAAGCAAGTGCACATGGTAGCAGTAGTGCGTGTGTGATATCACGGGAATTAGACATGCCATGTTCGACAGTGTGCAGAGTTATAAGAAATGACCTGAAGTTTTATCCGTATAAGATTGCCCACACTCAGCAGTTGCTTTCTGGTGATAACATGTGAAAAACATTTGCTTTGATCAAACAACAATATAAATCAACGTTTATTGGCGTAGTGATACCAGCGCCGATGTTATGGCGTGATTAAATGGTTGAAAGAAAATAAATATTTCTGCGTTCGGTGGGACCTGAACCCACGAACGTTTCACCACCTAATCACGCCATACCATCGGTGTTGGTATCACTACGCCAATAAACGTTGATTGACATTGTTGTTTGATTTAATCTGCGTAGTGTTCGATTTATATAAATACATATGCTGCAACGTGCATTTCGATCAATTTAATACCAGTCTCTTTGCAATTTGGTTTAAATAGTAGTCTATGTACTACACCATTCTGCGAAATAACTGGCAACAATATATATACGTTCGTAAAGAGATTATATATTGTCCTTCGTAGCTCAGTGGGTAGAGCCTCCGCCCGGCAAGTGGAAGGTCGTGGGTTCAGGTCCCACCGAAGGCAGAAATATTTATTTTCTTTCGAACGTTTCACCATCTAATCACGCCATACCATCGGCGTTGGTATCACTACGCCAATAAACGTTGATTGATATTGTTGTTTAATTTAATCTGCGTAGTGTTCGATTTATATAAATTTGTTTTGATGTTCATTGCTCGGATGACAGCGAATGATGAATGGCCTGGCAGATACTGTGGAGTGATGAGGCTCCATTTACACTTGGAATGGCGCTGTAAACACACGTAACTGCCATATTTGTCTGACACAAATCCTCATGTTCATCAACAAATTGCATGCCCAAAAGTGACAGTAAGCAGTGGCTTCACCTCATCTTTCATTATAGGTCCTTACTTCTTTTGAAGAAAAGGCCCTTGGGGCCAATGACATCTATGTTACTGGTTCTAGGTATGCATTTATCCTCCGAACTTGTCATTCTTCACTTCCAATGGAGAAATTGTCTCGACATTACAATCTTCATGCAAGATGATACACTCCTGCATATCGCGTTGCTCGTTCAAATATTATCACTGTAAACTTTCCCGGATGACAGAGAGTGATTATGGCCATTTTCAATATCTTGGCCACCTCGTCACCAGATCTTAACCCCTGTGACTTTTGGGAGTGGGGATATTTAAAGAGCTGGGTTTATAAAAGCAATGTTCTGAATTTAGCAGTCTTTAAAAACAGAATTTCACAACATGTATCTTACCTCCAATCGAATGAGTTACGTTGTGCCATGGAATGTGTTGTGCATGGAATGCAGTTTCTAGATCGAAGAGACTAGGGATATATAGAGCCATATCTGTGATTATAGTGTGGTTCCACATGTGATAGCAATAAAGTTATTGCACAAATCTGTTTTTAGACATACCTACTGTCCTATGGTATACTATATTTTGTAGTTAATTTCATGTGATTGCAATAAAGGTTATTGCATGTTAAAACACTTTTTCATTAATATTAATAAATTGCCTGCTCCTCAGCGCCATTTCCTACCCTAGCGGCCAAAATATATACTCAATTTTTTTCTTTGAGAAATCAAAACCGCATATCCAGGGGAGCAGGTGTACGAAATTTGGGTGATATTGGCCGAGTAGTTTTCTTTACAGAGAGGTCTAAACAACTCCTGTTTACTTTGGATCACCCTGTATATTATTACAATAATTAAAATATTTTAAAATAATTAAAAAATACTCGGAGTAAATCAAAGGTTTGTTACAAAAACCATCTTTTGAAGACCATATTATTTAACTTATTATGCCTATTTCGCCTTATTTATATTCTCTATCTTATTATATCTTAAAATAAAAGGCATTGACATATTGGATGTAAGAAAAATCCCCAGTGGTTTATGAACAACCCGATAAGACATATTACAACCACTGAATCACACTTTTTTTTTAAGTCTATTGTAAAGCATGTGGTATCTGTTTAGAAATATTTTAGAAATCATTACAGACAGGGTGCTTGGCTAAAGGAATACATAAACACTGTAAAGCCACAAATACCCAGCAATATATGGTGGAAAAGTTAGGTAGATTGCTTGGAATTGTTCATAAAGAATCATCCCATCTATATAACTTGCAGATCATGAAAATGATATGGATGATAAAGGAGCTGTTCAAGTCATAAATAATCAGATGATTAATAAAGATGTAAAAAGACTTGTTGCAGCTTTTAAAATCTATTGCTGTTGCCTTGTTTGAGATTCGAAAAGATAATTTTTCTATTACAGATGCATGTGAAATTAATCCTAAGTGATGATGATAATCTCATAGAAATGAATCAAAAAAGGGTAAAAAGTAAACTTTATCAGGCAATAACTCAACATCATATATGCCAGTTTATATGCTTCATCAAATGTACATGTGATCTAAATTGTCACATGAGCAGGAAGAAAATACTATGAAATTCTTTAATGTCATTAACCCAAATTTTGTACTTCACATTAAAGCTTTTTGAGCAAAATGAGCTCCTTTTCCTAAAACATACTACTCCAATAAAATCTTAGAAAATGTCCAGATTTCTATGTGGTGGTATAGTTTAAAGAAAACTATAAATGAAGATTTTGTACCTGTTTGAAGCAGTGATATTACCTGAAGTACTGGTGGGCTTGGAAGAATATTTTTCTTAAGCTATTGGTCTATTCATAATAAATTAAGAAATTGTTTGAATTAGGAAATGGAAGCAAAACTAATCTTTTGCTATAGACTGCTTTATCGAAAAGATCAGCCTGAACTTAAATGCTAGTGAATTTGCTATGATGTAACCTTTGAATAAATACTATACACATTGTAACTAAACCTATTTTACTTTAAAATACATCCCTTTTTACAATTTAGGTTATCTTGGTAAGTTTTTAATGCACAAAATAATTATTTTCTGGGTTTCTGCCATGTCGGTTTGAACCAGTTATAACCAGTGGTTTTAACCGCCCTGGCAGAAACTTGCCAACCCTGCTCTGTACGTCTAGTCTGCTAGTTACTAACGCCTATTACCTGTGCTGTTAATACCATTAACGCCCGTTACAATCAATTTCCTACACTTCTTATTCAGTTTGTCTATGGAACCACTTAGTGACATTATTTCCCAGCCTGCAGGAACCACTCCTTAACTGATTATAACTAATTCAAACCTCTGCCGGTCTTGTTGGCTCAATTTTTTACTAAAACTAAATAACAAGAAACACTGTTACAAAGTTTTATTTATAGTTAATTTATTGAATTCACAGTAATCTAGTTTTAGATTAGAATGTGAACTTATTTTTAGGAAGAAATAACCAAAATTGCATGGTGATATCTTCAAAATGAAATGTATCCATTTCAGGGACTGACAAGTCCAAGGCGCCTGAAAATTTTTACCTGGTGACTGAATTTTTAAATTTAGGTCTTAAAAATATTTTTTTAATATTTCAAGTTCCCTTACAGAAATTTCAGCACTATCGTTGAAACGCCGGAATTGAAGTGAAATTGTAGATTGCTTCGTAACATTTACAATTTTTGTCGTAAAACTTGCAATTTATCTTCTTTTTTTAAGTAAACATATTCACTATTAGAACGGTTCATTGTTGCAGTTTCTTTAGCTTATTTATGATGCTTATAATTGATGCAAAATGTCAAAATTAACGGTAACCTGTCTAGGTGGATTTGTGTACTGATATCATTTTATAAGATAAAATTAAATAAAAGATAAATGACACTTTAAATTTAAATGGGCCCCCAAAGGACTTTAATCCAACCAAATCCGTTAATTGTTGGTATTTTGATGGAAAATCGAATAGACACATATAATGTAATTTTGTAAGGCTGGTGGCAGCTGAATGATAGCTATTAGGGTTAGTGTTAACCTATTACTTTAACTTTTTCTATTACTTAATAAACTTAAATTAATTACTTTTAATCCAACCTTGTACTATATGCATCACATCAGTTGGCAGAAGTTATAGAATTTGACCCCAATGTAATCACTGATGGAGAGGCCCCTCCCACAGGCTCAGGTCCCACAATTATGCTATCCGAGGAGCCTCACTTCAAGGGCCCTAATGCACTGCATAGGTTGCATTGGCATTGCTATGCCATTGCATGATATGTATATATATATATATATATATACACACACACACAGCAGATGTAGTTTGACAAAAGGAGTGCCCTGGCACTCTTTTACAAGATTACTAATCTTTATATAATACCATATGCTATGTAGTAGGACTGAAAATGCTTTGGTGTTGTGAAGCCATTTTGACTAATTACTGTGTGTATATATATATATATATATATATATGGTATATGCATTACTTGCTGTTGGCTCCTGAGAAAAAGGGGCTGGTGCCTGAATTTTTTTTTAGTTTTGTCTACCCCATTTGATTTATTTTCTGTTTTTTAATTTTTCTCAGTGTTCATGCATGTGACAGCAAATTTATTTTTATAATTCTTAGGAACAGCAACAGCAGTTGTTTTATCAGCTCGGAGTACGCGAAAGCTTTGGCATGAAGCAAAATATTTTGATTTTCAACGATCACAATCCTTCAGTTTCGATACCACTGAAAGTAAGTTTATAAATCCTAGATACAATAGATGTATATTTCTCATACAAAATGAATTTACTATCAGATGAGTGCACTTGTCTATGAGGTTAGAATGGGATAGGTTTTTAGTTAGAGATTCTGTTTTTTTATATTAAAATTCTTCAATTTTAAGCACCCAATCTATATTTAGTATTAGTGAAGACTTCCAATGTGAAAGGGAATATTGGTAGTTGAGGAAGTAGGAGTTATTCTATTATTAGTATAAAATTCTATTAAGTGTAAACTTTAAGTTTATTCAATCGTATCAATTAGGTAATTATATAACACTGATATCTTGACATTGACGGCCATTGAAAGGTTTTAAATATTTAAATTAAATATTCCTAAAACATTAAATTCGACAGTAAAATTTTGCTTTATTATCCTGGCATTAAAATTATATCATTTTATTCTCACTCTTACCAGTTGTAAAAAAATTTGTACAGCTTTTAAATTCAATTATTTCAGAGCTTAGTGACGTTCCATAAAATCAGCAAACAACTTTTTGATTTAAAGATAACCGAGTTGTAAAATTTCACTGAATCCCAAAGATGTGCTGATTTAGCCAAAGTGAAATAATTAAACGAATGTTACTGATCAATCAGAAAAGACAAACTCAAATAATACTGTGTTATGATTTTAACATTTATTATCTTTTAATGAACTTTATCTTTTAAAGTTAAACACTGAAAGTTGTGCAGTGGCGGCCGAAAGTTTCAGGCCACAGTGTTTTTTGAAATTTTTAGAAAATGGATGGGTTGTGTGAAAAAGTTGGATCAGGCATGAAATAGTCTTTTTTTTTTATAAATCGGTATAAATTACAGCTTTGTACCATACATATTCAATCTGTAAACATATATATATTATATGTTACCTTGATAAACATAAATTTATCATATTGTTATATAAATACTTGATATCTAAAAAAAATCAAGTTACACCTAGTAGCCATGCCTTTGCTGCTTGCTGGCAATCACTGCAGCACACCGATGAGGCGTTGATTTGACCAAACGTGTAATACATGCTTTAGGGATATTGGCCTATTCTTCTTGTAACCACCTCATCAATTCGGCTGTATTGAAGTGTTCAGTGGTGAAAAAATTTCTATAATTAGGCCAAACTGCTACAATTTTTGTTTGCTGCTACATCCTGCTACAAAAACGCTAAAAATCTCCATATTCGCACCAAACTGCTACAAAATTTTCTTTGGCATGTTTGGTGCCATTTTGGCAAAGAATAAAGTCACCAAGAAATTAATAAATCACCAACAGTATAAGATCCAAATATGGAAATGCTACTGTTTTCTCGGCAATGAGATTTTATGGCAAACCTATTGCAAATTCTTTCCAATATAAAGTCTAGATACGTAAGTGTGTCATCGATTTCGGCCATTGTATTTCATTTGCCACATGGTGATCACTTGGATTCGCTTTTGGATTGCTTACGATTGATCCTATTTATTGTTGTTGTACAGTAGGAGATGGATTGAGACAATAACATAAAATGAATAGGGTTTGTCGCCAACGGTCTAAAAATGAACCCAGGGGATAGGATTCCGGCCCTGGTTCTCGGCGGGAGCTGACGCTCGGCATATTGCTTTTCCTTTACTTTCATTTTTTCATATTAATTTTTTATTTCTTGTCCCCTTCTGTGTCTTGACTCCAAGATTATTCTGGTTTTTGGCCCTGGTTTAGCCTCGCATCGATGGATCAGATTTAATCAGTTTAATTGCCTTTTCTGTTCTTCCCTTCTTAGTCACTTTCTCCCCCAACGCTTTTCTCTTGCAATGGCCATGTGTCTGCTTTCAAAGAATGTATCAGAGTTTTGGTAGTATTTTCCTTTCCAGAGTCTGTGGCTGCTTCTGCTCATCTCTTGTCTTATGTTCATCCTTCTCGTCTATGGTGCCTCTACTGTTTCAGCTGTGATGTCCTTCACCTGCCTTGCGGTGCCTTTCCATCCCCTTGCTGCCCTCTTTGAGTCTGCTTGTTCTTGCTGCTGTGTGCCTTGGTGTCTTGCATGTTCATCGTTCACCGGTATCTGCCCTTCTTCCAAACTTCATCAGGTTTTGCCCTGCCATTTCCGATTCATGGAACTCTGCCATGTTTCATATTATCTCTCATACTTCATCACATGGAGGGTAGGATTGGTGCTTCTTCACTATGGCTTATAAATTAGTTTTGCTCAGTATCTTTTTTTTTTTTCCAAATGTCGATTTATGAGGTTTGAATAAAGTTTTAATTGAATTCAAGAATAACTGAAAACACAGACATATGCTAATCAGACCACTAAGGGATTCTGTCAAACTGGGAATACATTTATCATAGGGGAGGGAGGTTGACCAACCTACTGTCAGCTACTGTTATGTACCTACTTTTGTGGAATGGATTATAATTTTTGCATTGCAGTATAGTTTTGTATACTAACCTCAGATGTAATATTTAAAGGGGGAAAAAAAATGGAGTTTTCTTTCTATTTGAATAACTTTTTTTTTAGCATCCAAGATCATGAGACCTTACTTGAAGAAAATGGAATTAATTAGTTTGATGTTATGGTTTGTTATTCTAGTGCTAAAGACAAAAAAAAAAGTTGTGCATGACTTAAAATTGTTTTTCATGGGACATGCAAGAGCCGAAGATTTATTTAAAGAAATATTGTCAGCAATATCTGAACTATTTAACAAGGGAACCACTTTTGTGGAAGCTCGTACTTTGAAACAAGACTTATCACAAACGATAGTCCCTAAGTTCCTTATTAAGAATATGAAATCAGTTTTTTGTGAATAGCATATAAAATTTTTTTATTAATATTTAAAGTCCAAAAATCACACTTTTTAGGTGAAGTTTGATATTTTTTTATTCGCACTGTATATGAAGATAATAATTTTTGAACTCAATTCAAATAAACAGGGTGATTGCATTTGACGGATAACATTTTAAAATTACACAAAAGGTAATTCAGAGCATTTTAAAAAATTATATAAAACTAAGCTTTTTAATAACAATATTTGGCGCATTTGGCTATGATTTAGAAGAATTGGCGATACCGGTATGAAGTATAAACATTTCGTCAAAAAAATTGCAAACAATTGCTCTGGATGAAATCAAAATTGATGTAACACACCAAAACGAAATTATAAAAATTCATTATTTGGTCTATAACCAATTAAGTGCAGAACAACACCGCCCTATGCTGTAATATCCTTGGTGTAGATGTAATTACATTCCTAATGAAACTATTCAAGAATATTGACAAAACATATTTTCGGTTAATTGATACGATTGGCAATAACGGGAAATGCAATTTACATCTTTCTTTAAAATGCAGCCATTGTAAGGTACAATTATGCTTTGAACACTTTTAGGAAAAATATCACTACTATAATTTAAAAAAATACTTCCGGAGTTCTATATTTTGAATCATTTTTGTCATTTTCTTATATCGAAAGTCTTTGATTTACAACATTCAAACTTTCCGCATCAAAGTTTTACGAGAGCCAGGTCGACTTTTCAAAACAGGTGACATCAATATGATATAATGCTTGTCCACTTTTTAAAACAGATTATTTACATATAAAATTTTGAAATGCCAGCTTCATTAAAACATTTTTCTTTATTAAAAAATTACGTAAAATATTTTGATGTTACGGCCACAAATTAGAAGATTTTTTCCTTTTTATTATGCCATTATATTTCCTAAAAATAGTGTGGGTGAAGGTTGCAATATGAGCGTAATTGAATAATAAATGCTTCATACCGATATCGCCAATTCTTCTAAAGCATAGCCAAACGCGCCAAATATTGGTATTAAAAAGCTTAGTTTTTGTATAATTTTTTAAAATACTCTGAATGATCTTTCGTGTAATTTTATAATTTTATCCGTTAAATACAATTACCCTCTTTATTCGAATTGAATTAAAAAGTTCTTATCTTCATATACAATACGAATAAAAAATATCAAACTTCATCTAAAAAGTGCGATTTTTGGACATCGAATATTAATGAAAAAAAATTTTATATGCTATTCACAAAAAAACTGATTTCATATTCTTAATAAGAAATTTAGGGACTATCATTTATGATATGTCTTGTCTCAAAGTGCGAGCTTCCACAAAAGTGGTTCCCTTGTAAAAAGAATTTGTTTTGTAGTGATAGTTTTAATGTTATGAAGAGCATGGAACATGAAGTTTAAAGTGTAAATGAAAATATAATTAATGTCAGTGAGTATTCATTACACAGGATTCATAATGCATTCAGTAATACACGAGAAGTTTTTGGTTTTAATATGGAGGTCCTCTCAGTAGATTTATTTTATTTTTTAAAAGATCCGTTTTATAATGCTGGAAATTTAAAGAGCACCAAATAAGCTTGGATCTCCCAGAACATCTTTTTATATGGCATATCAGTAATAGGTGGTTGACTCTACATCTATAAAAAGATTTAGTGAGCAGTATAATGCTGTAAAATCCTTTTTCAAGAAAGTTTATCATTTCAAAATGAAAGCACTAGATTAAAGGGAGTAAAATTGATTTTAGCTGATAAAATTGTTCTTTTAAAAGAACTTTCCCTTACAAATACTCCAGAACTTTTTAATGAATTTTTATTACTTTTTCAAAGCGAGAGGGTGAAAAACCCCTTCATATACTATATGATGAGCTGGTAATGCTGACAAAAAATGGTGATGGAAAGGTTTGATATTTACTTGAACAAAGTTGGTTTGAACTAAAATCTGTTGATATCCAGAAAGGGGAAAACTGACTAAAGTTCCAGAGATAGGCTTAGATTCCGAAAAAGAATTGTCAAATTGTGAAGAAAAATCTGCTAAACTCTGTATGTCAGTAAGATCATTTCATTTGTTGTGCACAGAATGTCTTTTAAAACCTTTTTGAGAATAGATCCGTAGAAAATTCGATGTGTCCACCCATTGTATAGGCTTAAAGGAAGGTCCTTAAAAAATGTATTTGAATGTTAGCTGTTGAATTATCAAATGTAATTGAACATAGCGATATTTCATCATTAACTGATCAATGGGTTCTGCTGCAAGCAGAAGAACTTTTAGTATTTTTGAAAATGCATGTAGTCTGACTGTATTGTCTGAACATGAAGGTACCAACTTTAAAACATTTTCATCTAAATACATGAGGGTAAGTAGCTATTGCCACAATATATTCTGCATTACAGAGCAGCTTGGAAAGACTAAATATAAAAAGCTAACAACTCTCATTAAAACATTAACCCTAGCTCATGGAAATGCAGAGTGTGAGCATGGATTTAATGTAAATAAAAGATTATTGACAAATAAATCTAGCTTCAGTATTGGAAGTGTTAATGGCATGCAGCAAATTAAACCCCATGTGAAGAGATTAAAAGGAAATGTGAACAACTTGTCAGTATCTAAAAAACTTATAAGATCCATAAAAGCCACAGGAGAAAAACGTAGACAAAGAATTTTTAAAAAAAAAAGAAAAGTTGAATAACAGCAAAATAAAGTGAGAGGTTTTAACATTTAAGAAGAAAGGTAAAGTCATCACAAAAAGTGATTTCAAAAGTTGAGAAGCAAGCATAAAAAAAAGAAAGATTTGTAAGAGACAGTGTGTGTATGGTCAAGTTTTCTTGAGTGGTAAAATCTTAACATTGTATAGTATCTAACCAAATTAGAAGAGCACATGAAAGTTGAATTATTACAGGGTGTCCAAACTGTTTTGAATGTATCCTTAAAACATCATGTTTCTGAATTGAACAAGCAACTTGTGTTCTTTAAAAGTAAAGAGTATAAAGCATTTTTTTTTTTCATGTTAGGTTTGTTTTTAATAGATAATTTTCAATATTGTATGTCTAGTAATGAAAATGAAGTCTTCATATGCATGGCATAATTTTTGAGCATACATGATATTCTTCATCTCCAGGTCCCATTAAGGCAAAATAGGGCCTTGTATTAATTTGTGACACCAACACATTCAACAAAAATATTGATGCACACAATACTGAAATAATTAAAAAATATAGACACTTATTGTATGCATAAATAATAGTTTAACATTATTTATGATTTCAAGGTTATAATTAACGGAACAAATAAATTATTGCTATAATTCAATTAAACAAAAACTTGCTCACAAACTGTAAAATTCTGTGTGGTAAACAATTTAAAAAAGTAAATGTAAATTTCGGGGCCCTATGAATAAGGTCTGTACGCTAATCAGGTCCTGGTTCAGCTGCTATAAAACTACTTTTTACTGCTATGAAAGAGCAAAATTTCCTGCTATAAAGGTGATACGAAAAGCAAATTTCAGTTTTTCACCACTGTTTCTTCTTTACCACGTGACACCAGTGTTCATCCCACAGGTGCTCTATGGGATTGAAGTCTGGAGACTAGGCTAGGCAGGTCAAAATATGAATTTTTTCCACAGCAATAAAGTGTTTCACATGACCTGAAGAGTGTTTGGAATCATTATTGTGTTGAAAAATATACACCCTGTGCATGATTCTTCTGGCACACGGTAGCATATTCTCAGCTAAGATGTCCCTGAAAATATAGCAGTCTATAATGTCATTAATCCAGGGCCAGTTCAAAGAAAACTTATTGCAGATGCAAAATGATAATTTACCCCCCACCCAGTGCTGTATTTTCCAATAGGCTATACTAATCTATAGATTAGGATGGCAAAATTTTAGAGCTGGTATCAAATTATAAAACATTTTTTTTGCCAGTATATTTTCTAAAATGAAAGTAAATATTTATTTGGTATGGGCGGCATTTTATCGTTCTGCTTGGGGGTGGTAAAAATCATGGTCTGGCCTTGGGCCTAGTGATAGCCTCTGCCATCCGAAAGCCCTCTCAAACTTCCAGCCAACCAGGCCAAGAAAATTTCTCTGTATCAATGCATATGTTATGTAGCAGGTTATGCGAAAACGGCCTGCACGATATATATGTTGATATTGCACTTAAAACATTTGCTAGTATGGCAGCCACAAACTGTTTTGCAGAACAATCTTTTTCATGATTTAAGGGAATCAAAAACCACCAGTGATCAACTATGTGTGAAGCTAGATTGACTTCATTAACAACTTTGTGTATGAAGTTCGATATAACAAAATCAGTATCATAGGATGACATAATCGGATGTTTTGCTGAGAAGAAAACTAGACGTCATGCTTGCCATGTAAATTCCAGTGCTTGATAGGTTTTTATTTTTGTATTAAAATTAAAAATTTATTTTTATAAACTGAATTGAATTTATTATATACCAAAAAGAAATAATACTGCAATATAAGGTAATGTTGTTCGTTTCAATTTATGAGTTTGTTTTTCAACATTTTTAGTATCAATACAAAAGTTTTTGGCATATATTGAATGTAACAATTTTTATGTTCCTACCACTGATGGGGGAGGGGGGCGAACAGGTTGGAAGAGTTGAAAAAAAAAACATAGCCTAGGGGCAGCAAAGTGTTAAATCTGCCCATACCCCCACCGTTTTGAAGTTTCAACGTATTGTTTCCCTCACCCTTAGAGTAGCCTACTGTGAAATTAATTTATTTAATTGCGTATAATGTATATTTTGTATTGCTAAGTTTTTTTTCTGCTAGGACTTCATGAGAGATAGAAAAGCGCTAGCATATATGCTAGAGTGGACTTCAGTGGGGGTTGAAATTCGATTTCTTTTGGGGGGGGGGGGTCCTGAATACCTCAATGGATTTATTTAGAAACACATTTTGCTGCATATTTTATAGATGAGATAAGATAGATAATAGATAAGGATGGGAATAGATAATAGATAGGGATGGGAAGTGAGCACCAAAACTGTTACCCTGCACCAAGCTGCTACAAAATCACTTTTTAGGACAATTCTGCGCCAAAAACTTATTTTATGCTATTTTGTTCAGCCAAATACTTGTTTTATGCTAATTGTTCTAGCCAAATACTTGTTTTACGTTATTTTTGCTATAAAATAGCTATTTTTAAATACTTCTCCTATTTATAGCCAAATCTGGCAACTTTTACTGGACACAAAAACCTATTCGTTGCCAAGCGAGAACTGTGCATCTACCAACAGGAGGTACACTTCATTCTGCGTGTGTGCGTGGACTTAGTAAATATAGGTACCAGGCTGAGATAATAATAATGCCGAAACAAGAAAAAATTGCTGACTCACTATTTCAAGCCAAGACTATCCCACGCAGCCAACTTTTTCTGCAGTTGAATATAAAATGAAAACAT
>QLNU02015360.1:206822339-206837721 GCA_006491805.2 Dysdera silvatica
AAATGATCACATGGAAATCTACGGATGGTATGGTTATCATCTGATGAGAAACCAAAAAAAAAAGGGAGGAGGGGTATCGGTATACATAAGGAATATTCACGAGGATTTTGAAAAAATGGACTGAATTATCACACATGTGATGATTGGGAAATAATAGGCGTAAAAAGAGGTAAACTTAGGACAGAAATTGTATATAGAGATCCAAGAAGAAATGTTCACAAGCTACTAGATTGGCTATACTTAAAAATTGAAGAAGTACAAAGTAAAAATATAATTATAGTAGGTAGCCTAAATATTGATGTAAGTAAAGAATCTAGTCATAAAAATTATTTGATAAATGCAATGAAAATGATGATACTAAAAAACATAATTAGTGACTATATAAGAATAACCGATAATTCGGCTACAACGATTGATTTATGTTTTACGAACGTATTGGGAATTCATGAAAATATTTTGGATTACCAAATAAGAGATCACAAAGCTATACTCATCGAAGTTCAAGAGGAAACTAAACTCATGATAAACAATAAAATTAAAGTCAGAGATTTTGGTTCAAAACATCTTGAAAAGTTTAAAGAGAAATTGAGTTCTATAGATTGGAATGTAGAATTTAGCGATTTTAATAAATATGATGTATTTATAAATAAAATCAAGGAAATATATGATAGGAATTTTAAATGGAAACTCATAAAGGAAAAAATAAACAAAAAAAGGTCGGATAAATAATCAAATAGATAACATAAAGAAATGGAATGGTTCAAATTCAACAGATCAAAATTCAACAGATTTATAAAAATGAAAAGGTTAATTTACTTGAGTAGATTTAAAAAACTAAGGAATGGCATAGTGAGGAAAATTGATCTCCATAAAAAAAAGATTTATGGAAAAAAATTGTCAACTGACAATAAAAACAAATGAAATTTTATTAATAAATTGCTGGGAAGGGTAATTAAAACAAATGATAAGTTGATAATCGACAATAACATGAAAGTAACTTCCAATAATGAAATTGCAAATTGTTTTAACAATTTTTTGTGGAAATTGAAGAGAATACAGTAGATAGAAAGGTCAATATGAACAATGAGTATAATGAATATATGTGTCATAATATTGGTAAATCAATTTATGTAAGTCAAATAAGTCACTCACTAGGGAACTCCACCAACTGTCACTCATCAACTGTCACGATTTTTTGCATGTAGTAAGGTATGGTAAATCTATTGCCTAAAACATTAAAAATTTTCTCTATCTCGGAAGAGATCAAAAGATATGACATCTTGAATATTAGTAAAATCAGCAGCATTTGGCTGTAACCCGTCCATTTGGCGACACTGAAACTGATCTCAGGCCAGGCGTTTTAGATTGTACTATTGCTATAGGGCATTTGGCAGAAAATTTAAATTTTTAATTGTGACAGAGGGTCTGTCTTCAATTCAGTGCTCAAATTGAGGGGAGAGCACGGGATGGGAGGCGTTTTCCCTCTATTTTTGCATATGCCGACATTAGGTATCCCCCTCCCCAGTTCTTTCCTTTCTGGATTTGTTTGTTTGCTTGCTTGCTTGTTTGTTTTCATGCGTGCATGTATGTATGCCCGCCTGTCTGTCAGTGTGTTGTTAGTTAACAAAGTTCGCCACTGGGCTACTTTAATAAAAAAATATATGTAAATAAAATTGAAGCTTTCCAGGGAACTCTGAAAAGCAATCAATTAAAAGTAAAAACATATTCTGTGTACTTCACAGTAAGTAATGAGCAAGAACATAAAATTGCATGTATTTTATTTTTAGAAATGTGTATGAAAATTAATAAAAAATGCCGAAAACAAATTATATTTGAGCAATGGCTACAAGAAATAAAGGGTGCTTCTTCGCAGTTCTCTTCGTATTTCCCCTATTGTATCGTGCTGATTTAAAACGATTAAAAACTGCGTTTCCTATTTTTTTTATTTTTGCGATCTATTGCCATTATTTACTATATGGTTGCACATTCTATATATTTGTCTATAATTTAAATCTAAATTATAAAAGTATCGACATATTGTTGCTATTTTGTGACATCGTCCTTTCGGTGTTCAAGCAAACTTGACAACTTTTTTCCGCATATTCTAAAGTATAACTATTGGCAATTGAGCTGATGGGCTCCTTATTTTCTGATGAATTTTCTGTAAAATCGTTATTTGCAACCCTTTCGTCAAAATCAAAATCCAGCGTAGACTCAAAATCCATATAAAACTTCGATAACTGTAATATTGCTTTAGCAATTGCAAAAAGTTCCATCCCTACATTCATTTCACTTTGAATTGTTTGCTGTAATTGGATCTCCAAATTTAGCTTTAACTAAGTTCAAAAAATGTATGTCAACATTTAGTAAATTAAGCATAATTCACGATAACTGCGAAACGAAAATTCTAGTGTCAATATCTCTGTTCTTTATCGTGATCTCAGGCGTTCGGACGTTCGCCCAAAGCGTTTAATTTAAACAACTTGGTGAGATTTGTTTTAACTTGGCGAGATCTCTTTAGCTTGGCACGTTAAAAACTCTATATTCATATGACCATATCTTCTGTTCTATTCCGAGATAGAGAAAAATTTTAACGTTTTAAGTGATTGTTGTACCACATCCTACTAGATACGAAAAATCGTGGCATTTGGTGAGTGACAGTTGGTAGAGTTCCCTAGTCGGAGTTATTAAATGAATTAAGCAAGATTAATGATAAAAGGTGCAGGATATGATGACATACACCCTAGGATAATCAAGGAATGTGCTAATGTATTGGTTAAACCACTGTTGGTGATATTTAATGAAATAATTGATACAGAAGTAATTCCTGAAGAAATGAAAACAGCTAAGATAGTTCCTATATATATATATATATATATATATATATATATATATAAGAATGGTAAGAAAGATAAAGAAAACTATAGACCAATAGCAATAACCTCCATCTTCACAAAAGTATTTGAAAAATTACAAAAGAATAATTGATTTTATAGACAATAATGATATAATGGATAATTTCTAATTTGTGTTTAGACAGGGCAAATCAACTGAAGGGGCGCTATTGAGAACAATAAAAAGAATATAGGAGGCAATAGAAAACAAGGAACAGGGTATTGGCATTTTTTTATCTGAATAAAGCATTTGATGCAATAGAGAAATATTAATTAAAGAAACTTATGGATTAGGGGGAAAATCAAAAATTTCTTGAGCAGTTATTTAAAGGATAGAAAACAAGTCATATATGTGAAGGGAACGAAATCTAAGTTATTGGTTAACAATTACGGAGTACCTCAGGGCTCCAATTTGGGGCCATTATTGTATTCCTTATGCGTTAAGGATATATTCAATATGTCTGATGTAGGAAACATCACATTATTTGCTGATGATATAAATATCATTATTACTGATAAGGATTTAAATAAGGTAATGGAAACAGGTATCAATGAAATAAAAAAACATGAAAAATGGTTTGCTATTAAACAACTGAAGTTAAATGCAGACAAATCAAAATTAATTTTTTCAGGTAAAAATAAAAAAATAGATGACGATATGATTAATAAATCTATAACAGTTAATAATAAGAAAATAGAAATAGTGGATAAAATTTATTTCTTAGAAGTTCAACTTACAAATAAATTAAATTGGAATGGTCATATAAACAAAATAACAAAAAAGATATGTAAAGATATAGGAATTCTAAGACATAAGTAAAAATCTATCCCCAAAAATAAATAATGAACTCTATAATTCTCTGATTAATTGCCATCTAGTACATTGTAACTATGTTTGGGGTAATTTGGGTATTATTAACAATGATATAAAAAATTTGCAAAATAAATCAATCAAACTGATTAATAGAGACAATAGAATAGACTTAAAGAATTTTTTAATGAATTCTAATATATTGCAAATTGAATAGATTCATAAATACTGTATACTAATTAAAATGTTTAAAAGAATAAGAAAAAATAAACATACAGATCTTATAAAAATTCAATTAAACGAAAAAGAAGTAGATATCGAAACTATAACGAATTAATATTACCCAAAATAAGAACAGAATTGGGAAGATGCAACATAAATTACATAGGACCTAAATATTAGAATGGAATACCAGATAAACTAAAGCGGTTAAATAATATAGTAAAATTTAAAAAAAAAGCTTAAAAGATACTTGATACTCAGTAATGTCCAACAATTTATCGATAATTAAAAAAACCAATCAATTAAAGACAAATTATAAAAACAACTCACATAAGAAGTGCATTACATATGCGTGATCTTTAGTAAAGAGTGAGGGGTGTTGAAATATGTGGAAATAGCCTGATGGCCGAATTTATTGTTTGGGTGAATTGTTATATTGAATCAGTCTGAGGTCCTCAAGCCTGTTATATTCATCATAGATATTTACTTAGGACCTTTCTTTGTGTGGTCATGTATTGTCACAATGACTATTCAAAGTATTATTATAACTGGAAAAATGTGAAGTTTCAGAGCCACCCCTGAGAATCTATCGGAAGAAGATTTACAGGAATGCATAAAGGAAGGTTTGCCTCTTCTTCCACTCTTACAACAGTCTTTGATTTTACCATGTTTGGCGCAGTATAGCCCAGATGCTCTTGCGCCATAAAAAATCCAAACAAACAGACTTCTTCCACTCCTTTCTCACTTCCCATGTCATACCAAGCAGTGGAAAGGTGCATTAAAATAGTCACTGAAGCTTCTTCGGAAGTATGTGGTATTTTAGCTCGAGATGGATTTATTACAGCAAGGATTCTGGACAGATCAATTATGCCCACTTTCGAAATGAAATAGCAATACAAACCTACAATTTAAGAAGATAGTGCCCAAAGGCAAGGTGGCTGGGACGGGCACAGGCAGAATTCATTATGCAGCCACCTCCTCATGGTGAGTTCTGGGTGGTTCATGGAACCAGCAAAAATATGAATTTTGAAAATAATTTCATAAATGATAGAATTAATAATTTTGAAAAAGAAGTTTTAAAATTAAAATTTTTAGTTTTACCCTAAAATTTTACAATTTTGAAAGCTCTTGCGGGGAATGAAGATGATATATGAAATTTTTTTTAAAAAAAATCCCCAGTACTACACTAGTCAATAGACAACTTTTGACACCTAGTGCTATTTAATAGGACAACTTTTATTTTTTTGCTCCACCCTAATGAACAGTTTTTTGTGCTGAGAAATTAAATCTGTTGTTATGTGTCCATTCTATTATTTCATTTAAAGCCAACTAGAGTTGTCTCTCAACAAAGTTCATACTGCCTGCTCTGCAAGAAATCTGCAAATCGTCAACATATAATGAAGCTTTTACAGTGGTGGGGAGGTCTTTAACCACCCCACTAAGGCTCAATATAAAAAGAATGGAACTTAAAACAAGGCCCTGGGGTTCTCTTCAGTGTGTACAGAAGATTGGTTAAAGAATAGAATTTATGTAATTGCATGGTATTCACGTTCACCAGATATTATCCTCATAGAAAACTTATGGGGCATACTTGCAAGGGAAATATATAAAGATGTGGGACAATTTTATACGAAAGACAAACTCAAATTAGCTATCACAGAAGAATGGAGGCACATTCCATGTGAGACACTTTTAAACTTAGTTGAATCCATTGCAAATCGTATTTTTGAAGTAATAAAGAATCACGGAGGTTCTACAAAATATTAGAATGATGCAATTTTTTTTTTTCATATATAAAAATGAGTGTGAGCTTATAATTCTGTCCATATTAATAATATGTTATTCTTGTGTAAATTTTCAGCAAGTCGCTGAAAATATTTGCAATATTGTGAACAATACTGTCAAACATATTAAAGTAACTAATGATTCTTTACATTTGAAGGACATTACTCCCTTAAGTTTTTAACAAATTTCAGGAGAACTTACATTTTTGTCTAACAGTGTATGATGTTGAGTTATTGCATGATTAAGTCCACTTTTTACCCTTTTTTTTAATTAATTTCTATAAAATTATAATCATCCATGAGGGTCAACCAAATTTCATAAGCATCTGGAATAGAAAAGTCATCTTTCCGAATCTTATACAGGGCAATAGATTTTAAAAGCTGCACCAAGTCTTTTACATCTTTATTAATCATCTTATTATTTATAACTGGAACAACTACTTTATATATATTATCCATATTGTTTTCATGATCTGCAAGTAATATAGATGATTATTAATTCGAAAAAGACCCAAAGGTTGCCATAAAAACCAAAGTTTTGATTTTACTTGAAATTTTGAAAACGCCAATTGTAACTTCATAAATTTTATTGATTTATTTACCTCCATATTTTTCTTACATCAAACACATTCTATTCTTTATTTCCGAAATTATTTTGGTTTGAAATTAAGCAAAAATAAAACCCTTACAAAATAATTACGCCTCAAAATGGAACATTTTAACATTTTGCGTGCTTATAAAAATGAAATTATGAGTTTAGAACCAATTTCACATAATATTCATGATAAAGAAGCCAAGACATTTAAAATGTACTAGATCTCGATGCAAAGTACAGGGGACACCAAAAGTAGTTCCTTGTATGTAGAGTGGTGTACGTGACACTTTTATAGTGATATTTTATCGCTTTTTTAAAAATAAGATCAATCAAAAGAAGCCTTAAAACTTGTGTTAAAAACATCTAGATATATGGCTGATATTTGGTCAAACCGAACATTCAGCTAAGTGGCCGAATAGTCCAAATACATATTGAATGTTCAGTGCATCCTAGTTACTTGATATCAAAATCGTACAGAACATGGGTATATTTCAAGAACTAATAATGAGCATTTGATATATGACAAGATACCGAAAGACAAAAAAAAATCCAGTGTCAAAATTCATGTGTGACAAAGTAGACTGTGGTAATGCAGAAACAGTAGCTCAGGATAGATAAAAATGAGACTACAACGATCTACCATTTTGTAATTATAGTTGCAAAATTATATATACATATGTATATTTTGATCATTGCCTGTCTGGAAAAAGTTTATCCCTTACGTTAAGTAAAATAAATCCCAAGCTATTTACAATATTTAAGACGTGTAACTGGTTAATTGAATTTCATGCCTAAAATGAAGATGTTTTCAAGATTTTTAAATTAAATTATATATTCATATATAAAAAATTACAGCATATACATAACCAAATTACAGGCATATTTCAAATACAACTTTAAAAAAAAGAGAAACTTACCAATATTGATAAATCGACTATAGATACATCAGCATTATAAAAGAGATCGAGGACATTCATTTCACCAAAATCCAATTTTTGAAATTGTATATGGTGAAAATTTGCACCAACACCAATGCATGCTCTTTGAATTCCACCTAATGCCTTTTGCCGATGCATACAAAACTCAGGTACAATCTACAAAATTTGAAATATCTTTTCACTACAGAAAACTTTGTAAATGCATGTGGTATATGGCATATTTTATGGATATATATAGGTAACTCTCAATTTATACCATGGATTTTCTGGGTTAACTGGCGTAATCAGTGTAAACTGAAATATTTTTATAATGTAAATCAAGGAAGTCAATGACAGGTTTCTGGCATCCAAACATTGATGAATGATATGGATTGCACTTAAAAGCTTTAAAGTGATATAAATATAATAAAGAACATTTAAAAAATCATGTTCTATACACTTACAACAAGCAATGACATAATGAAACAATGCTAGTTTTCTAATAAAGTTCCTGGTTGAGAATCATCATGTTTATTAAAAAACGTACAACGTTGACTGTCATGCTTCCTTTCAAAATTTCATGATAGGGTTCCATGGATACCATAATGCATCGCCACAGATATTAACTGTGTCTTTTCATTGATTAATGCACTGGGAATGAAATTGCTTAAGAGCAAACTTACATATGCAAAATTCTACATTTTACTAACTAATCTCAAAGCAAATTAGTTAGGCTATAGAGAAAACTACTCGGCCAATTTCACCCAAATTTCGTACACATGCTCCCCTGAGTATGCGGTTTCGATTTCTGAAAGAAAAAATTGAGTTCATATTTCGGCCGCTAGGGAAGGAAATAGTACTGCAGAGGAGGCAATTTACATACTACTTAACATGCGCAACATTCTCTGTCTATATAAGGAGTCATGAAGCATTTTGTCGCCATACGAGGACTCCGTCATGAAACTTACTTTACCAGATCTCGCGTTACTTGTTAAGCTCTTTTATCAACGAAATAACAATGCTTCTGCGGCACTTAAAGCATTTCGACAGGTAAAAGGTTTACGCAGACGCACTCTCACAATTACAAATCTTCGAAAAATGGTCTTGTATTTTGAAGAGAACAGAACATTCGCCATTAAATCAGGACGAGGCCGCAAACCAACTCGAGTGCAGCAATTTGAAGAAGTTGCAACTGCAGTAGTTGAGCAGGAAGCAGCAAGTGCACATGGTAGCAGTAGTGCACGTGCGATATCACGGGAATTGGACATGCCATATACGACAGTGTGGAGAGTTATGAGAAATGTCCTGAAGTTTTATCCATATAAGATAGCCCACACTCAGCAATTGCTTTCTGGTGATAATGACGTGCGGAAAACATTTGCTTTGATGTTCATTGCTCGGATGACAGTGGATGATGAATGGCCTTGGCAGATACTGTGGAGTGATGAGGCCCATTTCCACTTGAATGGCGCTGTAAACACACGTAACTGCCGTATTTGGTCTGACACAAATCCCCACGTTCATCAACAAATTCCGTTGCATGCTCCAAAAGTGACAGTGTGGTGTGGCTTCACCTCATCTTTCGTCATTGGTCCTTACTTCTTTGAAGAAAATACGGCCTCGGGGCCAATGACATGTTCTGTTACTGGCTCTAGGTATGCATTTATGCTCCGGAACTTTGTCATTCCTTCGCTTCAACAGAGAAATTGTCTTGACACTACAATTTTCATGCAAGATGGTGCACCCCCGCACATCGCGTTGCCTGTTCAAACATTATTACGGCAAAACTTTTCGGATGACAGAGTGATTAGCAGGTCATTTTCAACATCTTGGCCGCCTCGGTCACCCGATCTTAACCCTTGTGACTTTTGGCTGTGGGGATATTTAAAGAGCTGCGTTTATAAAGGCAATGTTCCGAACTTAGCAGTCTTAAAAGACAGAATTTCGCAACATGTATCCCACCTCCAAGCGAATGAGTTACGTTCTGCCGTGGAATGTGTTGTGCATCGAATGCAATTTCTAGAGCAAAGAGACGGAGGACATATCGAGCCGTATCTGTGATGATAGTGTGGTTCCACATGTGATAGCAATAAAGTTATTGCACAAATCTTTTTTTAGTCATACCTACTGTCCTACGGTATACTGTAATTTGTAGTTAATTTCATGTGATTGCAATAAAGGTTATTGCATGTTAAAACACTTTTTCGTTGTTAATATTAATAAATTGCCTGCTCCGCAGCGCCATTTCCTTCCCTAGCGGCCGAAATATGAACTCAATGTTTTCTTTCAGAAATCAAAACCGTATACTCAGGAGAGCATGTGTACGAAATTTGGGTGAAATTGGCAAGTAGTTTTCCCAACAGAGAGGTATGAACACCTGTTTGATCTGGATCACCCTGTAAATATCTAAATCAGAAAAAAAAATAAAAATAATCTCACAGTGAAGGATTTTTAATTACTTCTGATTTCTGCTTCCTGATTTACTTAAAACAATCTATCAAATAAAATTGTAATTACCGTATCTAAAACACAAACTACATCCATTTTAGGTCGATGTACCACCTGAGATCCACTAGCAATCGATGTTTCTAGTTCACTCATGTTCACCTGTTTTCTTCAGGATTTTGATTTTGTGCATCATCACTTTTAAGAACCTAAAATATAAATATATATACGGTATAGAATCTTTCAACTAGAAGTGTAGAAGTTGAATTCAAAATGCACATGTAAGAGACTAGTCATGTTCAATAATTTCATATTAAAGCCAAAAATTCAAGTTGAAAACGTTCAGCCAGAACTTGCTGATTCATATATTTACCTGGCTAACTAATATCTATGGAAGGCAACATTATGACAGAACTTCATAGACATACTAAACGTAACTAGAGTGCATTTGAAAAAAATGTTTTATCGTAAAGTAACAGTATAAAAGAAAAAAGTTTTATTGTACGGGGAAATTGCCTATGCGTCTCAAAAGAGTCTTAAACCAATATGTGTTATCCATTCTCTCTTATTGATAAGAGACATGGAGTCTATCAAAAACATGTTTTCGATAGACTGCATGTCCACACTCCTTTTTTCCCTCAGAAGTGCAAAATTACAAACTTCTCATAGGAGCATAGAGAAGTGCATGCTTGGAATACCTAGGAGCAGGGCTGGCAAGGTTTTGGACACTACAGATAAATCTGTGGTTTTTACCGTCCTCTCCAAAACCTCCTTATGCTGAACTGTGTAAAAATAAACACTAATATAAATAACCATATGTAAAAACATTAAAATTGAAAAGAAATTAATTGAAAAATATTATAAAATTTACTGAATAAAATTGAAAAGAATTATAATTGAATTATGTACACACAGTTATATTAATTGATTTTATATTACCACGTCCAACATATGGATGAAGAATGTATCATATTTTTGTTAGATTTTTCATATATACAGTCATATGATATATATATATATATATATATGCTGATGACAGCCACTCTGTTATATTTAAAGAAACAGAATTTGCATTAAGTTGAATATTGGGTTTATTTTAAAAAATTTACATTTGTACTATAAAAAGTGAAAAGTAATATGAAAATGAAACAAAAAACAAAAAAAAACTGCAAACACTACAGAAATAAGTATGTAGTACAAGAGAAATATTAATAATCAACTACAATCGGCCCTCTTAACATCCGATAACACATAACCAGTTTAGCTGCTGTGTTTGTGCCTAGACGATTTCTGAGTTTTGAATGTATTACTCTAAAGTTGGAAAATATTCTTTCAATCAATGCAGAACTTGCAGGCCATGAAAGTAAGAAAACAATGTTTTGTACAGTCTTCCGAAAACCCTTCTATTTCTAGAATTTTTCCTGCTGCTGTCCACAATGTGACTGGACAGATACTTCTTCCAGATGCAGTGAAGTAGGAGGAAAAGGCACAACTTCAGCTTCATATGCAATCAAAAGGTGAATGCTGTTGGGATATTTGTTTACTAACCATGAACGTGCAACTTCTTTTTGATTGGTAGACAGCTCCTTCTCCCTTATATTTCGGATTTAGCTTAGGCCAGGAAATGGAAATGTTTCATGGCAAGATCCATTCATTTTGTAATGTCTTGAATGCAGGGCTATAAAGACTCTTCTTTCAACAACATGAGCCATGTATGACAGGCTTCACGAATGGTAGTGTTGTCTTTTTGCAAATAGTCCAGTGAAATATCAAATGGTTTCATTAGCCTGTTTATATAAGTTAAACTCATTTATAAGAGTGGTTATGTCTTTGTCATTTTCATGTTCCTCAACTATTTTTTGATATGCTTCTCTATTGCGCAGAAAGGTTTCAATACAAGTCAGTTGTCTCTTCCGTCTTATATCATTTGGCAACTGGGGCTTCAGTGAATTATTAATTGCATTATGCAATGCACTAGGTATATGATGGTTACGGAAAAACTTTCGAACCCTCACAATGTTCTTTAGCACTGAATTCAAGAGCTTTATGAATTTTTTTCTGCATCTACAAAAAAGGTGAAGCGTTTTTAAAAGAAATATCAAAAGTTTCACTTTGAAACCTGTCTCTGAAACAATGTGAGAGAGTAGAATGGATGCCATCAAACCGCTAAGGTTTGAAATATCAGAAGTATGTGCTAGTCTTATTGAATTATTAAATGAGTCAAGTGTGGATGCAACTACCCGTTATTTAGCCAAATGCATCATTTCAAAAATTCAGGATTTTAAATGTATCTATTCCGTCATCGTGTTGTACGACATTTTATCTAAGGTTAATATTGTTAGTGAATTACTGCAAACACTGAAATTAAACAAAGATTTACACTGATCTTTTGAAAAATTTAATAAATTTCATTCAAGAAAAACATTCCTATACAGGATTTGAAGATTATGTGAACCTAAGTAAGGAGTTAGCTCTGAGTATTGACGTAGAAACAAATTTTCCAAATATAAATACTGTTCGTTTAAAAAGAAAAAAAAAGAGTAGACAATTTGGTTATGAGCATGCAGATAAACCCATTCAAACTCTGCATAAAATTTTCAAAATGAATTTTTATTTTTCCATTTTAGACAACTCTTCAATCACTAAGTGAAAGGTTTGGAATTATTCAGGAACATAATGAATTATTCGATTTTATCACAATTTTTCATATCTAAAAGACATTAGAGACAGGAAAAAATAAAAGGTTGCGAGAATCTACAAACAAAACTTTCTAATAAAGAGAAAACAAAAAGCTATATCGATGCAATTGATTTGATGAACGAAACAGATATTTTAAAAGATATGTTGCTTTCAAATATGACTCCATTAGAAATTTTAACCTATTTATTAAAAAATTACTTGCACAATGCACCCCCAAATATGTTCATAGCATTACGAATTTTGTGTACTTTACAAGTATCATTTGCTGGAGGTGTGAGGTCATTTTCTAAATTAAAAATTATCTCAGATCAACAATAGGCCAAGAAAGACTTAGTAATTTAGCAACCATTTCAATTGAACACAAGACAGCTGATAAATTAGATATTCATCAATTAGTTAAAAAAAAAAATTCGAAATTAAAGGCCAGATGTGTAAATTTCATGCGAAAATTGGAGAATTTACTACAGGAAATAATAATAATGAACTGCATATTTTGATCTGTATATGGCCTTTCTTTTCACATTCCTATAGATACATTGTTTTCATATTTAACGAATTTACGTAATGGCAAATTTTCGCAGTCTCCAGATGTGTATGTTTCTAAAGTATGAGTGTGTTCTTATACTACTAGACTGCTAAATAAATTTATTAAACACCTTGAGATATATATTCCACTATATGTTGTTTAATTTTACTTTAACACACAATATATACATATAAATATACATATGATGTATGTGTTCATGTAACATGTAATTTTTTTTGGGAGGGGGGGGCATAAGCATAGCCATGTTGCCAACGTAGTTCAACACAAGGGAGATTTTGTATCCGACCCAAACATTATGAGAAAAGGTGGGGTTTTTTTTCCTTTTATTTCCGTGGTCCACATGGGGAAGTAGTGGGGACGGTCAAACAAACCCATGGTTTAATTCGAGTAATTCTCATCATAGCTGATGATGTGGCTGTATTAGATGGTCAAATTCTCGCAAAGCTATGGTTATGCCACATTTCGCATCTGTATATATTTTTTTCAGATCTAAAAAGTGTGCCCTTTCCTTTGGAAGAACATTATGTGGTACACGACATACGTATGCGCATTGGTTTAGGGTATAGGTATATGCAGTAGAAACTTAGGAATCAGTCCCCCTACACTCTCGAAATTAGTTTATTATTCCCTAGTTCATCTGCAAAAGGAATCAGTGCATCGGGGAAAAAAATGTGCCCTCTCGAAAGGAATTCTCGGTTACAACGTAAGCGTACAAGGTAATTTTTTATTACTACTATAAAGTAACATATCAGCAAAAACAAAAGTATTTTGAATTGGGAGAAAAGTTAGGGGGGGAGGGAGGTGGCCATCTTGTTCTTGCACATGGGCGGCCGAATGTCACGCTCCGGCTCTGGTGGTATTGACAGCATTAGAGTGGCTGAGGCATGATGGAAGCCTGGAAGAAAGAACTAGCCTTAGTCCGGAAGAGATATATTGCCTGTTAGAGTTCTGCTTGAATTCCACGGTTTTCGGCTTCAAGGGTAGATTTTACCGACAGAAGAGGTGTACGGCGATGGGGTCACCTGCTTCGAGTGTGGTGGCAAATTTGTGTATGGAGGCATTTGAAAACAGTGCTTTAGATGAGTGAATTTACTGTGTCCAGGTGTGGAAGCAATACGTCGATGATACTTTCGTTATCCTACCAAGGTCTTCAGTTGCTGATTTTCATCTCTATTTGAACAGCTTGAACCCTCATATTCAATTTACGTTAGAGGAAGAAGATAGAGGTTCATTACCCTTCTTAGATGTTCGGATAAATAGAGATGTGGATGGGCGACTGTTGACTACGGTGTTTAGGAAACCAACACATACTGATAGGTATCTTGACTTTCGTTCTCATCACCCGGCATCACACAAAGCATCTGTCATTAGAGCCTTGCACCGACGAGCCTTTACACATTGTTGTAATGATGACCTTCGCAATGTTGAATTACGACGCAATAAAAGCGTGTTGAAAAAGAAAGGTTACCCGACTAAATTTATCGCTCGTAACCAATGTGGTGTTAGTGGTGGAAACAGGAATGTAGAGGATGAGACTAGGAAGACATCAGTAGTTTTGCCATATGTGGCGGGTGTCTCAGAAAAGCTGTCTCGAATTCTCAGTTGTGTGAATGTTAAGACCTACTACAAACCTGTCTACACCCTGCGTGATCTATTACTTAAAGTTAAGGATCGCGTCCCTGAGGAGGAAAAATCTGGTGCTATTTACCAAATATCATGTGGAGACAATGACAAGATGTATATTAAAAGAGACAGAAAATCGATATGTACAAGGAAGGAGCATGCATGTCATAGTAAAGCTAAAAATTCCCAGTCGCCACGTGGCGATTAAACTTGAAAAACGGGCGATTAACGAAATCATGGCTGCCGGCCAAACTCTGTGATAGCCCAAAGAGCGCCTTCTGGAGCAAGCAAAATTCGTCAACTAATCGTCCAGCTTCCCCTCTTTTGTATTTCTCCCCTATCGGCCCATCCAAATTTATGACACTTTCGGCAGAGAATGAGTACAACCCACATTCCTACCCCACCCTCGGTCCCCCATAGTTCACTTCCTGCTCTTCCCAGTATGGTGACGTTACTTTAAACCAATCACATATTCTGTTTTCTGATATGTCTTGACAAGCATTTTCAAGTGGATTTTCATTTCATTTGTTCAATGAGTATTCGTGCACTTTTACTAACGTGAAAGCAAAGCTGGAATGGAAAAGAATGGAGTGCCAAATTCTAGGGGTGGTAAAAAAAGACTGCGAGAGGAATGCTCCAAAATAACATCGTTTTTCTCAAAAAGGTAAGTTTGTTTTATAATTGTTATTACTATTTTTTTCAAGCAATGACAAAAATTACCTAAAGATTGACTTCAATTTTACTCTCACGTGACAATTTCAAGCTTACGTTCGCAGGAAATTAGGGAAAGAGTAAAACACGTCAATTCAAATTCCGGGTTGAAAAAAAATCAGGAAAAATGGGG
>QLNU02015360.1:206846385-206857919 GCA_006491805.2 Dysdera silvatica
CAAAAGACCTTAATTGTGCTGCTTGTGTTAGACTAATTGCCTCTTCAGTCAATACAGGTATTTGTATACAGGCTTTACAGTGACTTAGTTTAGATAAACCAACATGCATATAAACGATACATGTACATATATCTGCAAGAAAAATGATGAAAGATTAAGATGACATTCGTACAGTACTACCGTAACTAAGCTTATATACTAATTTATAAACTTATCAATAGTTCACTAGGATAAAATAAGTTCTGGAGATATAAGGAATGGGTCTAACATTCCAAGGACGTTCCACTTACGATTATTTCAAGCCGACGCCTCAACGGGAAGAAATATTTAAAATAACATTAACTACTTCAAAGATTTCTAAAATGAGTTCTGTTAAAAAACAACCATGTTAGATAAATTTAAAACGTACCTTCATCCTAAATATCAGCAGAAATTTAAAAAGAGGAATGCACTCTGCATTGCCAATTTCAAATTTCATTATGAATAAAGTTTTAATATGCTTCCAATATATTTAAACTTACGGAGATAAACCTTGGCAATATTTTACAGTTACGCTAAATTTTCCTTTGTTAGCGTTCCTTAAAATAAAATAAGTACATAAAATGAACATAAAGGTTATTTAAGACTAGCAAAGGTCGGCTCCAGTCCCGCAAAAGAATTTTATACAGCCAGCGCAGAAAATGAATTAAAAGAAGTATGCTTGAATTAAAAAAAATTATAGATTTGACGCCGAAATATCTAGAAATAAACGAATTTAAGTGAAAGTGGAACGCTTTATTACAGTACACGGCAATAACGAAGTTAATAAGCTGCGCGTGTTGTTTTTTTTTGCCACTGTTAGAAATATTTGCAGGAAACGTTTTTAGGTGGAAGTCTATTTCACTCAGGTACTTATGACCTCTCAAACTGGTGGAAATAATAAATATAACGGAAAATAAATGTTTACTATTCATTCGGTGACACTGTAACATCATCACCTCAGTTGAAATTTTTAAATATAAATATTTGGCAAAATAAAAAGTATTTATTATACGTTTGTGCATTCCTTCAAGGAAGTTTTAATTAAATTTAATGATATTTTGTTAAAAATCTAAAATTTTAATGTTGCACTCTATCGTAATGGTACATACGTTTTCCTGTAGGTGATGCAACTACGCATCCGACAGCTCCATTTGGTGAAGGGTTGCCGTAGCTCAAGCGAAATTTGGGGATTTGTGTAGGGTTGTACATCATTGCATTAAAAGGAGAGGATGGCACCGTAACAAGAAATAGGGAAGAAATACTTAGAAGAGTTGAAGAATTCTACAAAAAACTATATGAAAGTAACAGTGGATTAAACGAAGACATTGAAATAGTCGAAGGAACAGCTCCTAAAATCTTAAAAGAAGAAGTTTCATTTGCAATAAAAAATATGAAGAAAGGAAGAGCCCCTGGTGATGATGGTATTACATTAGATATCCTAAAAGAAGCTGGAGAATATGTAGAAGACATACTTGCAAAATTCTTTACCAAATGTCTTAACAGCGGTAACATACCAAACCAATGGGATTCTGCAACAGTAATTCTTTTGCATAAAAAAGGTGATAAAGAGGATTTGAAAAATTACCGACCAATTAGCTTGTTACCTGCTATTTATAAAATCTTCACAAAAGTGCTAACACATCGCCTGCAGAAAAAATTAGATGCAGCTCAACCAAGAGAACAAGCTGGATTTCGAAGTGGATTCAGTACAGTGGACCATATTCAAGTATTAAGAGAATTAATTGAAAGAACACATGAATATGAACTTCCATTGTGTGTGGCATTTATTGACTATGAGAAGGCCTTTGACTCTATTAAAACATCAGCAGTCATCAACTCTTTAAGATCAACAGACATTGAGGATGTGTACATTGACATGGTGAAACGTGTGTATAAAAATGCAAGTGCAAAATTTCGGTTACATAAAGATACCAAAACTATCAAAATTGGTAAAGGTGTGAGGCAGGGAGATACCATTTCTCCAAAACTTTTTACTTCAGCTTTACAGATGATTTTTCAGCAGATAAATTGGAATAACAAGGGAATAAAAATAAATGGTGAATATTTAAATCATTTGCGGTTTGCTGATGACATTGTTATTTTTTCAACGAACCCATTAGAACTCCAAGACATGGTACAGGAGCTCTCAACTAGAAGTAAAGAAGTTGGACTCAAGATGAACCTACAAAAAACTAAGATCATGTTCAATAATTTCGTAGAGGAAACAAAAATACAAGTTGACAACATTGAGCTAGAAATTGCTGATTCATATATTTACCTTGGCCAGCTGATTTCAATGGATGGCAACATTATGAAAGAACTCAACAGACGTATTAAACTTGGCTGGAGTGCATTTGGAAGAAACAGTTTTATCCTGAAGGGGAAATTGCCTTTGTGTCTAAAAAGAAAGGTCTTCAACCAGTGTGTATTGCCAGTCCTCTCTTATGGATCAGAGACATGGAGTCTAACAGTTGGAGCAATACGAAAGTTACAGACAACGCAAAGGAGCATGGAGAGGTGCATGCTTGGAATAACTAGGAGAGATCGAAAAAGAAACACTTGGGTGAGAGAGCAAACTAGAGTAGAGGACATCATTGTTAAAGTAAAAGGGCTGAAATGGCGATGGGCTGGGCATATTGCAAGAAGAACTGATCAACGATGGACAACAGAAATTCTGAACTGGATTCCAAGAGACCACCGAAGACCTAGAAAACGTCCTCAAACTAGATGGGTGGATGAAATAAGAAAACAGGTTGGGGTGACGTGGAAACGAATGGCCCAGGATAGACTTGTGTGGAAAGCATTTGGAGAGACCTTCATCCAGCAGTGGATAGATAATGGTTGAATATGATGATGATGATGATGATATATATTATGTTAATTAAAGTTTATATAAATGTAACTGCTCTATCTGTTACACGTTTCTAATAGTTATCAATTAATCATGTGTGATTGTATTCTGAAAATTTAAAGTTGCCTGTTCCGGGATTTCTTTGATGAATTTTCCTTGTGCATTTACGAAATCAGGTTTAGACTCACAATAGCCTCTGTAAACAGTATTTTTACTATCATTTCATATGAGACTAAGTTGTATAAGGCGTAATGTGAGAAGTTCACCTCATAGTTAATTTGTTTAGAGCAGTGTGGTGTCTTTATATTGTGACTGAACTGATGGTTTATTCGCTACACCTTTCGATTATTTAAAATAAGGGATTTTGAAACGTGTGATAAGCAGTTTTTTTTTGATGGACCAGTAAGATTTGAATCGTTATTTGCATGGCTGCTGGAAAGTATAATAGGTACGTTAATACGTAAGTACCGTACAATCTGCATGATGATTAAACATGATATAGCCAGAGCCTTGTCACTGTGAAGGTGTCTAAAGCCTTCACTGTTCTTAAGTCTTTTAGTTACATTTTGGTATGTGACCTAATCGCAATGCAATTATTTTTATCCCCCACATATCTAGTAATGTTTCGTTAAAAAAAGTCCACTCTATAGGTTATCTGAAATAGGATCGCTTTGTGCCAACTCACTTTTTAATTGTCACTGTCATATGCTGGCTGTACCCCCAGAGGAGAAAAACCCTGTAAAGTAAACTGGATAGAGGAATAATTGACTTACTAGGTGAAGTTTGTCATAGTAGGTAATTTTGCCACGTGATCATAAACCTCACTCTCTCAGTTCCCAAATTTCCCTTTTTCGTTTCACGTTTGAAGTTAGAAACTATGACCCGGGAAACATAACCGACAATTTTATATTGCTATCCTAGAAGTGGCAACAGAATAAAAGCAAATTAATATTCGCCAAAAGCAGGATACTTCAAATGATCTGGTAACCCTAACAAATTAATTTACTTTAGTGCCTTTTAATCCTTAGATTTAGTTCATATTCCCCAATACAGGCAAAATTTAGTGTCCCTAACTTGTATCATGACGTCACGCCAGTTAACCAATCAGATAGGGGATTCGCGTCTGTCCCGACCGTTTCGTGGCCAACAACTGGCAACGATTTTAATATTGTGGAGATCGATCGTGGTGGGGTTTTGTGTCAAAGTAACGTTCTTTAGATTGGAAAGTAGCTTAATTTGCAAGTTATTTTTTCAAAATATTTCTGCGATTTGTACATAAAAGATCGAATTTAATGCTTAACGTTTAAAAATTGACGTTTCCTGCAACTTATTTTTAAAAGAATTTCGCGCAATTGGGAATAAACAAGATTAAAATATGTAGTATATAACGTGATGTGTTTGAAGACATAGTACCTTCGTGCCATATTTCTTGAATTTGTAACATAGCAAATCGAATTTTGTGTGAATTATTAAAAAACCAACATTTTTGGATCACAATTCGAAGAAAATTTATCACAGAGTAAGACATCAAAGAAATTCCTTTGGATTTGAAAGTAAGCTATTTTGTTAAACATAATGTAACATACTTTTTGTTTTTCAGTAGTTTTTTTTTTAATATTGGTGCTTTTTAAACGTTATATGCATAACAAAGACAGATTTTATTCCATTTTAATTTGGTTAGATTTTTAAAATCACTCAATATATGGACTATGCATTTTATATACAGTTTATTTAAACAGTGAGATTACAAACGTGTTCATCAAACATAAATAGTTAGAAATTATTTTCGATAATTTGTTTTACTGCTACAAATGTGTTACTTAAATACAATGAAATACATCTAAAAAGAATGACATGAATATAAAAAAGAAACCATCCAAATTATTATTACAACTAGTAGTGTTAGGGCCTTACTGCATAATCGACCCAGGTGGCGATTCCTTTTCAAATATGGTTTCCACATCTAGTCAAGTGTTTCTGGCAACCCCCCCCCCCCAAGGTTGTTATTGATGCAGGAAATGTACTATTACAACAGTTATAAATTCACCCCATTGTCAGAAACACCGGGTGCTACTGCAGAACACACAACCTACTTTGATTCTAGTCTGTGTTTCCAAAATTGGCACTGGCAAAATAGTTCGTGAATCCTCCTCTCCTCCCATAATTTCTGTTAATCATCCTCCTCCCTCCTTACTTCTCTTTAAATTTCTTCCTCCTCTTCCTCCCCCTCCCATTATTTTCGTACATTCTTTTTCTCCTCCCCCTTTCCATTATTTTTTCCCTTTATTCCTCCTCCAAACCTAAGAAACCCCCTCCACGTTCCCTACAACATCACTGAAATTCATCTTCTACACAACGTCTAGTACATGGAATCATAAGTTTCTTTCCCTTCGAACACTCATACTCGCATGCTATTAAACCCTTTTTCATGACCCACTCAATCCATGAAAAAAAAAACGTATTCCATAAAAAAATAATACATTTAGACGCTCACTACAAACGTGAAGTAAAAATAAAATGGCGTCTCACACCAGTTTTCACTGCATCATACAGATGTATGTCATGTCACAATACGTTCTAGTGTAATTTCCTACGATTTGAAGAGGATAGACGAAAAAGTGGGTTACATGTTCTGAAGTTCTACCGAACACTAGATCACCAGGCAACCACATGTGATGCAAAATCGCTAAGGTGGATCTAAAGGGCAGTGATGCCAAACAAGCTGTTTAAACCACCCAGCCCTGTTTATTGATATTTTTTAACACCAGGAACTGTGTCCCGTCTCCTTTATCGGATCTTAGCTCCGCCTTCTCTGTAGGTTGTTTTTCTACTGGTAATGAAGTTTCCAGGTTGATGTACGATTGCGCCTTGGCTTCTTTTGCCACGCTTGAGGAAGAAAAGCCAAAATGTAAACATTTATAAATAGAACACTCACATTTCTAAGCACTACTTCACATGTTGGTAACTGTGCCAAATTTGTTCTGCATTGGTATATTTGGCATTTTCATTGTTAATTTGTTGTTTTTGGGTCTCCCCCAATTAGGCACTCACTGACACAAGAAAAATTGTCTGGCAAAAAGAAGTTTTAGATTACCAAAAAAAAAAGGAAGTGAAGTGTCAACCATTCCTAATTTAAAAATATACAGTAACTAAGCCAAATTTGTATGAAGTTTCATTACCTTTACAAATTTTAAACGATGTTTTTATTTTATTTCAGTATGCCTTGGATGTATTGTGTACCTGGGTGCAAGTCAAACTACAGATCTGAAAAATCAAATACAGTCTCGACGTTCAAATTTCCTAAAGATGACGATCTAAAAAATAAATGGTTACATGTCATTTCCAGAAAAGATTTTGTGCCTAGTGAATTTTCGGTAGTTTGTTGTAAACATTTTTCAGAAGAATTGGTTATTAGAGTGGATTATATAACCAAAGATAATGGCTCCACACTTTCTATGAATAGAAAAATACCCAAACCGGCTGCTGATGCAATTTCGCATATATTTCCGAATCAGACGTCATATCGAAGTAGTAGTCCTCCACATTGTAAATATCCTTCAGGACGATTGAAAAAATTTGAAGAACTTGATAATAAACAATATAGCAAGTGGATGGCAAATGACAGAATTGCCAATTTTCCTTCTTTTACTGGAAACATTTCTAAGCGAAAATTAAGCTTTGATTTTAACATATGTATAACAGGTGAATATGTTTTGCTATTTTTGTTAAATTATACAGATTGTCCTAAAATAGTGGTTTTATTTAAAGCTCACAATGATTTGTCAATTCAAATCTGGCATGAAAACTCTATGCTTCCAATAAGCCAATTTAAATGGATACTGGGTAAAAATTGTAAATTGGAGAAATGGTCCCAGTTAGACTGATTAATTAGTCATTTAAGCTCATTCTCATGTAAAAATGCAACTGTTTTACAAAAATTTAGTATTTATGAAAATTTATTGCTTACTTGTCTATATGATCGTTCTGAAGATAGTAAACAAGCTAAATGTTTAAGATTTTTAGTTGAACAAATTAAATTAACAGGTGTAAAAAATAAGCCCCGATATTCTCCAGACATGATTGTATTAGCTTATTCGTTGTTTTTAACTCATTCAGGAGCATATTCCAAATTGAGAAGTTTAAATATTTTATGTTTGCCTTATCCAGGCTACTTAAAACAATTGTTTGTAAATTTAAGAACAGAAACATCTGGATTACGACCCTCACATGTTACGTATTTAAATTGCAAAGCATCTCTTCTAGAAGAGATGAAAAAATCATTATTTTACTTATTGATGAAATTTATATAAATTCATGTTTTTCATATGAGTCTGGGGTTATTGAATGTTTATCCTATAATTTGGAAACAGAAGCAACAACTGTACAGGCATATATGATTAATTCTGTGCTTTCAAAATCTAGAGATGTTGTTACATTATATCCCATAAAAAATTTAACTGCTAATGAGTTACACAACATGACGTTAGAAATTTTGAAGGTGTTAATGTCCCCAGGATTTGTTGTACTCGCTATAATATCTGTTAATAATTGTGTCAATGTTAAAATGTTTGAAATGTTAAGGAAATGAATCATTAAAATGTAGTAGTCCAAATCCATTTGATGCAGAAAAGGAACTGTTTTTTAAAGGAAGTGATTCTGTCCACCCTTTTAAAAACATACATAATAATTAGTTTAACCAACAGGATACCTGTCAATCCTTTTATTTTCGATTATTTAATGATAATACCAAAACTTTATGGGCCAGTGTTAATGATCTTAAGCAAATATATTTAAATGAAGTTAATCAAATTGCCCCTACATTATCTAAAAAATTTTTTTTCAGAGTTCTGTAGATAGACAGAAAGTTTCATTGGTGTCCAAATTATTTAATGATAAAAACAAAATTGCTTTTTATGTTTCGACACCAACTGATGGGAGATCCTTCGAAGGAATAATTGAATTTCTGGATATAATTATACCATGGTGGAAAATAGTAAATGTGAAACATCCGTACAAGAGGAGAAATTTGCGAGACCCTTTTTGTGATCCTATAGTAAATTCTAATCATGATAGTTTAACGTTCTTGGATAAATTTGTTACTTAGTTAGAAAACTGGAATTATGCTGCCTAATTCTTCAAACTCTATGCAACGTTTTGGGAAATTGTCTAGAGAAACTAGTCAAGCTTTAATTCATACAGGCCTGCACAAAAGTTTAGACACAACACAAATTTGAGTATAACAAAATACTATTAAAACTGAAGAAGTAGGAACTTTAATATTACGAAGTATGAACACATGTAATATGCAAATTAAAAATTTGAGAACAGAAATCACATCAGTAGCGAACTTGCTGCAATATATAACTTAAAATAAGTAAAATATGTGGCACAAAAGTTTAGGCACAAACATAAATTTTAGCACTTGCATAAGGAAATGAACAATTTTAATAATCAATGTAGCCACCATTACTTCGTATTAGATTAAATACGCGGTCGTTCATTGAAAGCACAAGATTTTGAAAGGTTTCTGGTTCAAAATTAAACCACGCTTCTTCTATAGCCTTTTTAAGTTCTAAAACGGACGGATATTGCTTTCCATTGGCATACACAACATTCGTTAGTATGCCCCATACATTTTCGATGGGATTACAGTCAGGACTAAGAGCAGGCCAATCGAGAACTGTAATATTTTTAGCGCTCATCCATTCTTTTGTTGACCTGGATGTGTGGATGGACGCATTATCTTGTTGGAAAACCCAGTTTCGTCCACATAAAAGTTCGCCAAAAGGTAATAGGTGACTTTCAAGAGTTGCCTGGTATGCCTTGGAATCTTGTTTTCCATTCAAAAACGCCAAAGAAGTCTGTCCATTGAAGCTAAAGGCTCCCCAAACCATGACTGAACCTCCTCCTTGACGTCTGCTGAACCGACTTAAGGGGCGTTTTCGAAGATCGTGCCAGTAGTGCGAAAGGCCATCGGGACCATCTAAGTTCCACTTTTTTTCATCACTAAATAACACCTGCAGCCATTCGTCACTGTATGATATGTGCTGCCTTGCCCATTGTAGTCGTGCTTGTTTATGATGTAATTGCAAGCAGGGCTTGCGGCGCATTTTTGCATATCTCAAATGCCTGCATTCTACAATCCTTCTACGTATGGTTTCTCTTGACACTCGCATTGCTAACGTGTTTTTTATTTGATTTGCAGACAGGCTTTCATTTGAAGCCAATCTTCGTATTTGTCTATCATCCCGAATGCTGGTCACTCGAGGCCTCCCAGATCGTGATTTTGGTTGATACTGATCACCCCGGGATAACACTCGATAAATGCCTCGCTTTGAACGGTTCAATGCAACAGAAATTTGAGTAACAGATTTACCTTTAGTTTTCAGCCTCCAAATCTTCAAAATCTCGTCATTCGTAAATTGCTTTGACTTCGGCATCGTTCTAAGCATTCTAAATTATTTCAGGCCTTATATAACAACTCTGGGAAACGCCCCTTCGATCACTTGGGAACTTCGCGCCGTTAATTTGCATAAATCTGACATATGTGCCTAAACATTTGTGGCATGCAGATTCCAATATTACGGTGTTGGGATATTTTGTTTCAGTACTTTTGGTAATCTTTTAAGTTGCACAATTTATTATTGGTTCTAGGATTATTTAGATACAATATCGGCGAAGTTCAATGCAAATTCTCGCTTTTATTTATAATTTGCCTCTGTGTCTAAACTTTTGTGCAGGCCTGTACGTCTAAGTCAATGTTAAAATTATGTAATTACCTGTTTGAAAAATTAAATGTTAAATATATTCTTCTAGGAAAATTCCAAACTAACAATTTAGAAGGAAGATTTGGAAAATATAGGCAGATGTCAGTGGGGAGGGAATTATAATGTGTCTGTTAGGCAGTTACTTGAATCAAAAAAAGAAGTTGAAACTTTTATCTTTGATAAAGTTGCATTCATCTAGTTCAGGTGCATTTACTTTGAAAATTTTTCTTTTGTCTTGTGTTGAAAACACAGATAAAACAAAAGAATAGGTTTGGATATTTGTGAAACATTACAAAAGTGAAGGAGTATGTGAAGAATATTTGTGAAACATTTAAAAATGTTTTCCATGATTGTAATGAAAGAGAAAACATTCCCAACAATGTCAAAATGGTTTTAATTTTTATAAGTGGTTATGCAGCTTTCTCTGTGTCCAAATTTTTGAGCTGCCAAGAATGGCGGCTTTGTTTGTCACTAGACAAATCTTTGGAAATTGATTTTGAGAAATTACAGGCATACAAACTTTTAGCTGAAAGTACTTTAGGTGGACTTAAGTGGCCAACAGATTTTATTGTAGAACTCTGAATAATTATTTACAATATATTTCAGAAATTGATTTATAACGAGTATGAAAGAAATTCATTAAAAGAATTACGTTTGCATAAATGGGAAAATGAATCACTGTATTGGAAGAACTTGTGTAGTTACAAAATGTACATGCGTAAACTAGCAGGAAAAAAAATTCTTACTATATTTTTAAATAATTATGGTAAAGTAAAAAATGACTCTGTACCTGCAAAATATAGTAAAAAAAGAAAGCTCTAAACATTTACTTATAGCTGCTATTCATGCTGAAATAAATGAATAGAAATAAACAGAAATTTGGTTTCCATAAAATCATGATTTTTAGTTTATTCATTAAATTTTTCTTTACTAATTTTACTATTTAGAGATTTGAAAATGTGTCTAAAAGTTCCTTCAATAAAAACAAGCTAATATAATGTGCGTTTAATCTCACTTCCACCAAGATTATAAATTTTTGTTTATATATTTTTTTACGGAACCATTTGTTTAAATTATTACTATATGAATTTGTTTTGTGATCATTCTATGCTCTTATTCCTAAAAGCATAATTGTTTATTTGATCAATAAAAAGTTTTATTGTATGTTGTTTATTTACAATCTAACAGTATGAAGATGTTCAATTGAATATTTTAAAACTTGTACAAAAATATCAAAATAACATGCAGGAATAAAATGAGATTTATTTTCAATGAAATTAGTTTACATTTTTTTTCCCCAAGAAGTTCCTAATTTACTCGATGTTATTACTCGGCGGTTTATGGTGCTAAAACATGTACGGTTTATAAAATAAAAATTACTTTATTTGTATTAATTTAATTAATACAAATTCAGTCAAACATTTATCAATTTGTGAAAATTAAATATGTAGACGAAAATATATTAAAAAGTTTCGAACCGCTGATAAATACGCACACGGTTCCCTGGTAAAAACGTCACCACTATCGTAAAACTCGTTTTAGCAGTTGCGGGCCTTGTAGGTATTGAGAAGGCCATGATGGGGGCTGTGTTCTTCTTTCCGTATAAATAGTTGAAAAAATTCTAAATACGGAGAGTGTGTGGAATGTGGAAGGATTAAATAATTCGACATTTTTGACATCAACAGTGATAATTCACCACAATTTTGAGTTCCACTCATTGGCGTACGCAAGTGTAGGTCCCGACACCCACCCCCCACGAAAAATTAACATTAGGTGTATGGGAGCCAAGTCACAATATAACTGGCGCCAAAATTACTTTAGCCACGTCTAAGAATCTGCGGCCGCCTATGACGAACTAAGGTCCGCAATTGTGAACGATGAACTAAGATCTGGAA
>QLNU02015360.1:206858019-206908284 GCA_006491805.2 Dysdera silvatica
CAACGTGTTGTCCGCTGATGTTGAAAACATATCATTAATTCAATTTTGGAAAGGCGTAGATATATGGATTCAAAGACCTCATATCATAAATAGAAAAATCGTTGGTGTTGAAATTTTCGAACTCTGGACTGTTGTATTAAAATACAGTCGTGATGAAACAATTGATTTTATTTTAAAATTGACTGAAAACTTTATCCACATATCAAATTTGAAAAAACAGCTTATTCCAGTGTTTAAGACCGCGAATGTTATACATGATAGCCCTACGGACAAGGATAATTATCCTGGTGTGTTATTGCAGTTTCGGAGATTATTGCCAAAACATCCTTTTTTGGCTCCAGTTGTAGAAGTAGCACTCATTGGTAAGTAATATATTCACGGCGTCACTGCATAACGATCTCGCCGTTTGGTCGCCAATGGCGCCAATTTCATTCCTGTTTGCTGCGATTTCCTGTTTGTGACACCAAGATGGATTAGCCCGGAATTTTTAGAGCTGTATTGAAGAAACTAGTAAAACGGCACTAGTACAGATACTGTCCCATTTCGTTTTTAGTGGGAAGTGTTTCCAACCCACTTGGCAACTTTGTCCTGGCTTGCCGCCATGTTGCTTACGTCACATTACAGACTCAGCCCCTTTCCCATCCTACTCCCAGCCTTTATTCCTCATGTTCTTTTTCCCCCTTCTCCACCTCCCAACCTCTGTTTTCTTGGCAGTCTCTTCCTACCCCTCTAATCCCTTTCCACTCCCAACCTCCACCCCCTTCACCTCTTAACCTTTCCCGCTGTTGGCTTTTCCTCCCCTCCCCCTGCTCCTTTTTCTCAGTGCAGCGAACAAAATAAAAACGGCATATTATCCACGTTAGGCCTAGCATACCAGCACACTTTGCAAATCGGGTCCTTCTACTCCAAACCAAACAAATCTTCTCCCACAAACCAATCCAACAACATTCCTCTTCCCTTTCAACCGCAATTGAACAAAAAAATCCATATTGAAATGTTCCGACATCTTTCCAATCGCTGCAACACTTCCATGACGCTCAAAAGAATAACGAAGCAGCTTCGAAACGTCTTACCACCGCCACAGAGAAACACCATTCATTGGATGCCCCACCCTGTGTGACATCATGCATCACACGTTAAAATCGCTGACATCAAAACCCCACCTACAGCAACTTTCCTTCTCATTTCTAGGGGAAAATTGAACTTGTGGGACGGTATCTGTACCACAACTGGTAAAACTACAGATGAATCCCCTGTTTTGTCACCAACTCGTCTGCAAAACTGATGCTATACTCTTAAAAGGGAGGGAAAGTTTTGTGAAGCGTTAAAAATGTACGCATGGTAGCTATAGTGTCGTATCGTCGGTTTGTGACGGTGGTGGTTTGTGAGTTGTAGGGATAGGATGAGCGACCATTTAAATGTTTTTATTTTTGTAACGGATTGGAATTGAAAGTATGTTTGGGATGGGGAGGAGGTATGGGAGGAAGAGGTTGGAGAATGTATAGGAGGAGGAAAAAAAGGTTAGAGGAGGTATGGGAGAGATGAAGGGAATGTGGAGTATCGCAATGTCGGCGATGAAAAGCTGTTGGACTAGTACTTTCCAGGAGATATTGAGGTGGGGGAGGGGGGGAAGAAGGGAGAGGAGATGTGAGGGGTAACGTGGAGCATCGTTTGTTTGAATTTTTATGGTTCAAGACCATCTGGGCTATACTGTGTCATGTGGAGGCGGCGTCACAAAGACGAAGTGGAGGAAATGACTCCAAAGGCAATAAAAAATCAGACGCTTAAAGACAGCAGTTTTTTTGGTTAAAAAAATCTGAAAAGAGTATAATAGGTAGTAAACTCAGTATAACAGGTAATTACTCCTTAAAAAAACATGGCGGCCGGGAAGCGAACGTGTGATGACATAAACCGGGAAGAAAGTTGCCACGCATTGGCAACAAATCGTACAGGGGATACACATGTATTTTGGCCAAAAAACTCACCGGCGTTACTGCACGATCCGTCCTCCATGGGAATTTAGCGGGAAGTGTTTCCAACATGCATGGCAACAGTGACACTTGTTTGCTGCTATGTCGTTTACATCATCTTAACATTGATTCAGCAAGTTAAAAGAAGGAGGTATTAACCTTTATTGCTCTTCTTCGTCGGATGTGTGTGGTTTTTTTGGTGTTCAAAAATGCCACTTTTCTGGTATATTTTTCTGCCGGCGTCGCCATATAAACTGCTCAAAGGAGTCCAACAGTTCTTCATTCACGATTATGGTTTTTCCTTATTGCCTTCTTTCCCTTCCTTCTCTCCTGTGCCTCCCCCTCCTTTCTCACCTCCCCATCTCTTCCTTTCTTTTCTTCCTTCCCCGCCTCTCCATCGCTTCCTTTCCTTCCCTCTTTCTCCACCTCTCCATCGTTTCCTTCCGTACTCACCTCCTCATTCCTTTCATTCCTCCCCCTTCCTTCTCTCTCATCATGCACATTTTCACTTTCTGGTAACGGCACTGAAAAGTGTCATTCAAACAAGGTCTGGCTCACAATCTCATCTCACATTCATATCTGGATGAAATGAATCCTTCTTTCATAACCCACTCCAGCACATTTCTTTTCTCTTTCAACCATAATTCCACAAAAAAAAAAAAAAAGCACTGCAACGAACAAAACAGCCAAAAGAATGATGAAACAAGTGAAAATGCACGTCCGAATTTCTGTATGTGTGATGGCATGTGACGTCACAAGGCTATGTACTAAATCTAGCGACTTTCCGATTCATTTCAAGAGGATAGAAACACTAGGGGAAGGATTGTGCAATGTCACCAAACTCACATATTCTTTTGGAAGTTTTCATAAGTTTTCGGAACATGTGGAAACAAACGAGTACTTTTCCGTTAGCATGACATCATTTACGATTTTCGTCGTCGTCACTGTACTTAATCGTAACTTTATGATATCCTTGTTATCTAAAAACCCTTCCACTAATTCACGTATATACTGATTAATTCTTAAATAAAAAAAATAATCCATTTTTGCTCTTATTTCTACGTTGCTTTATGGCTTATACAATACTACCTTGTACTTGTCGTCTAAATACCCTTTCACTAATTCACGTATGTACTGATTAATTCTTAAAAAAAAAAACACATAGCAGAACAAAAATGGCTCAAGGGGATGCTACGAGGACAACCTTCTTTATGAGGGTGTGGTCTACAGAGATGATGGCATCAGTAATAATTAGTAATTCAACTACTAGTTTTTGCAGGACCTGTGCGCTGGCCCCATGTTCCCTTGCCATAATCTGGCCCTGGATGTTATCATGAGAAAGTTTTGCCTTGCTTGTTTCTGGGGACTGGTACTGTACACATGGTTTATTCAGGGATTGTTAATGGCGAACTTGGCAGGAAAATGTAGAGCTTGAGCGCTCGTCTCGGGCTTAATGGCAGCCATATATAATTTTAGGAAACTTAAGAAATATTATGTGCAATTGGAAGACTCTCCCTGTTTCGAGGAGCGAGGAGAAAAGGGCTAACACAAGGCCATGTGGCTATTAACTGCGACTCTCTTTCGTTCAGTTCCCAACATTTGTCTGTATTTAAACGAAACAGAAACGTTTGTGCGAAGACATCATGATACATCACATAGTGTGCAAGCTAAAAAAATTTAAATTTATAAATACCTGGATGAAAATTATGCATACGGAACAAGTAGACATTTTATTTTAAAAATATTTGTTGTAAGAAATTGTAAAATATATATGTAGTAACATGTGAAAATTTAAAACGATATAGTGATTTTTTTTTTGACCCTTGAGATTTTGAAGCCCCAGGCTTACGCTTCATGCACAAATCCGTCACTGGAAGTACCATGTCTTTTATTTCCTTATTATCTTCAGTTCCATCCAATATCTAAAGCTTTAAATTTATGAAGGAAAATAATTTTATGGGTACTGAATATTACAGCCGACAATTTATTCGTGTTTAATTATATTTATGCATATTATACTTTTTAAAAGTACATTTTTTAAAAATCATGTTTGTGAATTGAACAAGCACAACTTACATTCATTAAAATTAAAGAGTATAAAGTGTGTTTTTCATGTTAAGTTGTTTTTTAATAGATAATTTTCAATATTCTTCTGTGTCTAGTACTTTTAAAATGAAACTTTCATATGCATGGTATGATTTTTGAATATACATCACATTTTTCAACTTCAGGTCCCATCGAGGCGAAATGGGCTCTGGTATTAATTTTGAACTTCCATGCATTCAACAGAAATATTTATATATATAATAATGAAATAATTAAAAAATGCGAACTTATTATATTCATAAACAATAGTTTAACACTATTTCAAATTATCTTGAGGTTATAATTAATGGGAGCAAATAAATTATTGCTATAATTAAACAGAAACAAAAATTAAACTGTAAAATTCTGGGTGATAAATAATTAAAAAAAAAAAAAAAAATATATATATATGTAAATGCATAAAATTTGGGAGCCTAGGGATAAGCATGTGCGTTGATCAGGCCCTGGTTCAGCTGCTACAAAACACCTTTTTACGTCTACAAAACAGCAATTTTTCCTGTTAGAAAAAGCAAATTTCAGTTTTTCACCTTTGTATTTGTTTCATTTCACAATATGTTATGTACAGGGGCGGACTGGGTCCTCTCAAAGGGCGCATACCTTGGATTATCGAAGGATGCACGTTCTTGCTCATTTGGAGGCGCTTGTCCTATAGTCATAAGGGTGCACCGGCAGTCCGCCCCTGGTTATGTACAATTTTTTTGATTGCATATAATTACTTAATAAATAATTGTTAAATATAATGTTTCAGATAAAACTAATGGCTATGTTATATTTGTTCCATCAAAGGATGTCTGTGAATCAACTTTTGCTGTGTCATTTTCATATATGTTGCATTTTTCAGAGCTTAGGTACATATTAAACTTTATACTTTTAATATATCAATATAAAATGTTAGTGTATTGTAAAATTATTTACTTTCTACCTACTGATTTGTGATTCGTGTTAATTTTATTTTTACAGCAAATTTGCATTATCCATAAATCAACCAAATGCTGAATTTCAGAACGATTCTATTGCATGGTTGAAAACAAAAGTTGCTCCAAAAATAATTCGTTGGTGTTTGTGTGAAATGGAAAAACCTGAAATACATTCTTTGTGCCAAGTTCCTATCAAAACTTTTAGTGAAAATTATAGTAGTCTAAAAGCAAAATATGGAAAGAAATTAGTAGAAGTAAGTTTTTATTTTTAAAAAATGGCCCTGTGGTGGTGCAGTGATAACATGTTTGCCTATCATGTTATCATGCAGTAATCCCAGGTTCAAGTACCAAGTGTGCCAAAAAAGAACGCTTACACACTAATTGCTCATCGTAGTCCAGGGGTTGGTTCCCTAAGCCTTAAGAAGTTCGGATTCCTCGGAAAACTGTAAGTTGCATTGCAGCATGACCATTGCTGTCATTGCGCCATAAAACTCAAACAAAATTTCTAATAATGCTAATGACATGTTAAAGTGATTTATTATAGACATAATCAGGGTGTTCAAGCACCTGGCGAACCTGAAATTGTCAGGGAATTTGGAATCGTTTCTAAGGGTTAGGAAAAACTCAAGGAAAAATATTTTTTGTTAAATCTAGTGATAAGAGATTTCTTGAAATTTTTGAAAGGCAAAGTTTTCCAGCACCTCAATTACTAAATATCTAGTGTAATATAATATTTATTAAATAACATTTGTTTTATATTCTATATCACTACACAAACTATGATCCGCACCCTATACTTACCCCCTCAGAAAGAAATACTGGTCCACAGAAAATTTTGGAATAATAATATTGGGTACTGTTAATAATAACTGTTGCTTTCAAGGGTTGAAACTTATGAATTTTTGTGGTTGCCCATGGGGCAATCACTGGCAATATTTTGGTTGCCCCCAAGTTAAGTTTGTTGCCCTAAGTTATTTATTGTACAAAATGAGAAATTTCGGTGATGGTCATTAAAAATGATATAATAAATATTTATTCGTAAAATTGCCATATTTGCTTGCATATTAAGGAGTGAAAATGGGAATAGAGAATTTACCCATGATGCAATTCTTTTAATCATCATCTGTTGTACAGCTATGGTCTGTACAATTATCACTCTATGAGACAAGCGAATCTTCTGGCAAAAGAAGTGACTGTTTTCGACTTTTATATAGTTTCTGGTATGGTTTTCTCTGTTTTGCACTTAACCACACGTTAATGACTTCATTTGGTTCAAAATCTTCGCTACGTGCAGATGATAGTGTTATTTGTATTAAGTCTGTTGTAACGAAAACATGCAGTTTGCTTTGCCAATTACCTTTTACCCTTTTCATGACAGAAAAACCTTGTTCACAATCCACACTCTGAGTTGGAAGACTGAGAAGCAAGTCTATTAACAATGAAAAATTCTTTATAGTATTCGGTTCATTCATAAAATTCCACTCATACTTGCAGACATTCTTGCGTTTTATGTACAAAAAATGTTTAAAATCAATCCATTTGCACATGATGCTTTCCACACAACAGATGTTTTCTGACATAACATCATCAAATATTGTAATGCATTTAGTAATTTCTCTGTCCCCACATGTTTTTTCAAACTTTCCGAGCCAAATTTTGAAATTGAAAAAGTTCATAGAATTTATGATTGAAACATCTTCAAATCTATTTTTCAGTGATTGAAGAAGAAATTTTATTGTTACTGATGAAGCAGCAAAATGTTTGTGAGCTTGGAGTTTTATTTTTACATTATGAAATAGTTTTGAAGACAGAATACTACTAAAGTTGATTCCTGGGCGTTTTTCCGTGTACATAAGTTATTGTATAGTGTATAATATACTTCAAGGAGGGGCAAATTTTGTAGTTGAAAATTTAATGATAACTGACTGAGAATAGGCAAAATGTCCATCAGAAAATGCAAGTATAAAATAAAGTTCTCTGATGTAATCACTTTCAAAATCTGTTTTGACTTAACCTTCGCTTCAGCAGTGTTCACTTACAGAAACCTTTTCAAAGTGTTTAATAAAAGCTGGATATAACTGATGAACTGCAGTTGCAGCTTCAAGGGAGTAAGTAATCCACCTCGTTTCATCAGCATGCCTGGGTTTCACAAATCTTGTTTTTAACGCACTGTGTGTTGTTTTGAGACCGGCCATACTTAGAGCACTTCTTGAATAGAAACAATACCTTCTGTGAAGCGTTTGTTGGAAAGTTTTATGATATTGTTAAGTATTAAGAACTCCTTTGTCAAACTGGTAGCAGCAGTACAAAACATGTGTTGAAAATCTGATTATATATTGCATTTTAGCGATATTTTCAATATTATAAATATCGAGATTAAAAAAAAGGAAAATTTTAATTGCCCCAGGGGCAACTGCTTTTTTTTGTTTAACTTGTCCTTTTAAAAATTTAATTGCCAGGGCAAACGGGCAATCGCAAGTTTCGACCCTTGGTTGCTTTAAACTGTTACTACACAACAGATCGGTCAGAGTAAGGGGTTGGTAGTTGATATGATAATGATACTGATAACTTACATTTGGCACTTTAAAAAATGTTAGTTTAATGAATACGAAAATATCATATTGTACTAAATACATAAATAAAACTAAAAAATGTGAACTCCTAAAATTATTAATAAAAAATAAACCATAATGTGATATAATCAAATTTTTCTTTTAATATTTTAAGTTATGTTTATATGTAGGCTATTTAATAATATTTTGTACATAATGTTTTGGGTATAAAAATGAACTTTTTTAGATTCACATACCTATCTGCCAAATTATTTCAAAGTAGTAAATGGGCGTGAGCCTCTTGCTATATTGCAAAAGTGGAAGGAGGGGGGAGAGATCAGTTGAAAATGTTTGGTAACTTTAAATAGTTGATGAAATTTATAATGATTTAGTGAAAACGTAAGATTTATTTTAACAGAATGGGAAAAGAAAAGCTAATGTTCGCAAAGGATTCTGTTTTATGTAGTAAAGAGAGGGAGGAATTATATTATGAATGATGGATAACGTTTTTAATATGTATTTAGCATGGTTTTTTATGTTGAAACCTTTTAAAATTATATATGTACACACATGGAGAGAGAGGGAAAGGGAGAAGAAATGACATTTAAAAAAAACAACTCACCTTGATTGGTGCGGAATGACCATTACTGTCAGTGGCTGCTCGTGGCAAGATTTTAGGGTGTGTGCATGAAGGCTAATTCACCAAAACACATAAATCTATGGCTTATATTGGTCAAGAAACTGGTTTTTACCTCATTCAGTAAAGAAAGAAATTTATGGTAACTTTGGGTTTTGGTGAATTGGCTTCATGCACATACCCTAAAATCTTGCCACGAGCCACCACTGATTGCTGCCCTTGTGCCATAAAATTACAACCAACCTGTTGGAGTTATTTTGTGAGGTTATGGAGGATACTCACATGCATAGATGCTTTTCCAATACTTTGATAGTAACTAAAGAAATGAAAGTTTAATGTAACTCTGCTGGAGTCAAACATAACAAAAACAACCTCTCACTGCTTCAGAACAACAAAAACTAGTATAGCTGGGACTAGAGTGAGGGCTAGACCAGTGAACACATTTTAGCCAAAAACCTGATTGGTTCAGGAGACAGCTGCTTAACATAACCTGGTTGCTAAGCAGTGCCGTCTGTTGGCTAAATAATGCACAAAAGAGCGTAGAATAACAAATATTCTAACAACTCTCCCTCTTTTTTGGGCATTATTGAAAACATAACACAAGCTTTATAAGTATATCGTACACTAAAGTTTTTATAAATATATTGGCAACATTTTCTTTACTTGAAATAAACCTTAATAGAAAAACTTTTTCTTCATGAAGTTGTTGTATATAATGATACTTTGTTTGTATGTTTTGTTCCTACATTTTCTACCAAATTTTTACAAAAATAAATTGTACTTTATCACAATTCAATATTGGTTTAGGTACATTTATGTCAAATATCTTGCATTCATTTAATACTTCAGTGATCCACTTTAATTCCTTTGCTATCTCTGATAAGGCAATATACTCTGCCTCCATAGTTGAGAGTGCCATACATTTTTGTCTGCAAGTTCGCCATGTGAATGGCACTCCCCTCATAATTGCAACATAGCCACTGGTTGACTTCCTATCATCCACGCATCCTGCACAATTTGAATCTGAATATTCAACTACACTTGCATCAGTAGCTTTTGATAGTTCGATACCATAATCTATGGTAGAATTTACATAGTTAAGAACTTGTAATACACCTTTCCAATGAGTGAACTCTGGATTACTACAAAATTGGGCTAGCATTGTTACAGCAAACTGTATATCTAGTCTTGTTCTTATGGCTAAGAACATTAAACTGCCTATTAGTTCATTAAACGGATGGATCTCCATGCTTTTGATATCCCTTCGTTGTGTATATGAATCCAATTTACTAATTACTTTATCAACACTCATAGGAACTTTGATATTTGCATTTGATACATTAAAGTTATTTACAATTTTCTTAATGTAGCTACAGTGGTGTAAAAACACCTTATTTTCAGTCATTTCAAACTCTGTTCCTAGGAACCTTTTAATTGGACCAAGGTTCACTAAGCCATATTTCTGTTTTAATAAACCAATTACAAAATCAATTTCCTTGAGATCCCTAGAGAAAACAGCTAAATCATCAACATGTACTAATATTACAGTATTTACACCATATCTGTATACACAGCTACAATGTTTAAATTTTTTAAAACCAAGTAGTAATTCTAAGGTTTTGTTTAGTTCAATGTACCATTGTCTACCACTTTGATGTGATCCATACAAAGCATGTTTTAGAAGTAATACATTGTCTGTTTTAGACTCAAAACCTTCAGGTTGTTTCATGTAAATACCCCCATCTAATTTACCATATAAATAAACACATTTTACATCTAAATGTCTGTGATACCACCCATGAATTACTACTAAAAAAATAAAGGATAGTCTTACAAGAGTAAAATTTACTAGTGGTGAAAATGTTTCGTTATAGTTAATACTGTCTTTTTGTCCGAAACATTGAGCAGGGGTCCCACTCGCCCTATATTTTTAGGTACTGTCCTATATTTCATTTTTTTATTAGTTATCGGTATAAAAGTTAAATGTATCATGGGTTATCTTTATTCTAAGTTTTGATTCTCAATATGGATTATATAGTTTCCATTTTCAGCTCGCTTCGCACACAAACATTTGTTTAAGTGTCCATTTTATTGCTTACCTGAAGATGTAATTGTAAAACTGTTTTCAACTTCCTAGGGTACTAAATAAATTAATATATTCACTCCCCCTCTGTCATTGTTGCGAGGAACGTAACATTGCTCGTTAGTGCAATGGCTGATTTCTCTTCTATCAATGACCAATTTTCTTTCAGATTGGACTGTTGACTTTTAAGATTATCATAGATACTGATTGTAGTACTTTTTTAATATTTTCAGATTAAGGTGTGAATTTGATGTATGAAGTAAAATTGATGTATAGGTATAAAGATGCCTCGTGATATTTGATTTCAAGAAAATTGGCTGAGCGAAAAGGACGTTTAATTGAATTGTGGTGTGCAAAACATGCTGACTTTATGGCACACTGCTTCATATGCAAAAAGACCTTTAGTGTTAGAAATTCAGGAATACAACAAGTATTATAACATACAAATACGTCAAAACACAAGATTTTGGTGACAACTGCTTTGTCTAAAGATCAAACAAAATTCACAGTGTCGGTTTCATCATCTGCACAGAGGTCTGCAAATTTTGTATCTAGTGCTGAAACTTTGAAACACTGGAATGTGAATGATGCTGATAGAGTATCTAATGCAGAATGTTTATGGACAATGAAAATTGTTGAAGCTGGTTACCCATTCAGTTCTTGTAAAAATTAGAAAAATGTGTTTTGTAAAATGTTTCTAGACAGCAAAATTTCTAAGCCATTTACGCTAGGACAAACTGAGGTTTCATATGAAATTGCACACGGACTTGGACCATATTTTCATAGTTGATTAGCTCTGTTAAGAAAAGTGACTCTTATTTTACCATATCATTTGATGAGGCAACAACTGAAGCTGGAAAGAAACAGTTAGACATTCACATTCGATACTGGGACAGTGATCAGGAGAAGGTTGTATGTCACTTCTTGTATTGCTTTGAGCTTGGTCATGCAACTGCTGATATACTTAAGGAAAAGATACTGTTATCCCTATCAAAAGACCACTTGCTTCTTAATATATTACTTGCCATTGGTTCAGATGGGCCTCCAGTGAATGTGAAACGTCTGAAGGATATTCATTCTATTTTCAAAAGCGAGGGTTTGCCAGGTTTAATTAATATTGGTACATGCAATTTGCATGTCTTGCATGATTCTTTTAGGCATGGCATAACTTAGTCCTTAAGTCATTGGGAGATCGAAGACTTTTTGGATGCCGTACATAAGTATCCAGCCAGAAGTGAGGATTTTCACAATATTCAGAATAACCTTGAAATGGAGCAGAAACACATGTTGAGGTTTGTTAACAATAGCTGGTTTTCTATGGTCCCTGTTATTTCAGTAATAACAAAGCAATGGTCTGCCTTAGAGGAGTATTTCCTTGAGTACATCCTCAAAAACAGCAAGAATTAGGGCAAGTCTAAACTTTATCTAAGTATTAGATCTCACCTGAAGGATCCAACAACTTTAGCCCACGTGCTTTTCCGGAAGTCAGTGGATGAGACTTTTGATAAATTTCTTCTTTTAATGCAACGAGAAGAACCCTTGATACATATTCTATATGATGAAATCTGCTGTGTTATTTGAAGCATTGGTTCAAGAATTGTTAAACCAGAACTGTTTGGATATATGTTTGGAAGGAACTTAAAGAACTTTGATTTCAATAACCTGGAAAATATTCTTCCAACAACTGAAATTGATGTTGGAATTCTTGCCAGGAATGAAGCTTTAAGACTGAAGGAAAAAGAATTAAAACTATTTTTCCATGAGGCGAAACATTTTATTATGACAATCATTGAATATATACTTGATAAAGTTCCTCTAAACAACAAGTTACTGTAAAATATCCAGTGCCTTCATCCATTGTTTAAGATGGAACCAATGTCTTTGAAGTAGATAGTAAGAGTGGCTAAAGAAATGCCACTTGTTTTCCAGGAGAATAATATTGATAAGCTTTCTGACGAGTGGAAATTATACATGATTGAATAAGTGAATGAATATGCCCTGACAACTAAAACAAGGGAAAATAGAATTGATAATGTAGATGATCTGTGTGAAGAATCAGAGATTCAAGATGATGAGGAACCTGCAAACAAAAGTTCCACCCCTGTAACAAGAATATATGTTTATTGGTCTGATGTCCTGAAGAAGAAGAATCTTGGGGAGAAATACCTTCTACTTTCTCGTTTAGTCAAAGCGGCACTGGCACTTTCCCATGGGTAGGCGGCCTTTGAGAGAGGGTTTGAAAGAGTGTTGAAGAGCGTAAGAAGAAACTTCCAGTTAAAAAAATGAAAAGAAATCATCCTTTGGATGTTGAAATACTTGAGAAAAAAATTAAAAGGCTACAGGAATTAATCAAAACAAGTCATTCACTGATTCGGGAAGCTAATGAAAGACTTTCAAAAGGTACTAAAAGAACGGATATGAAAAAAATGTCAGCTGCACAGGCCTTGCTAGAGTCGGGGCATAACAACTCATAGCAAATATAGAGGAATTAAAGCATGCAGAAACTACATTTTTCTCACAGATAAAGAGGGCTAAGAGGTAGCCAGTATAGAACAATAAATCCTTTTAGGGAACTTTATCTAACATTATGGTTTTGAAATGATCACATGAATGACTGTTTCTAAAACATCTAAAGTTTGGTTAACGTTATGGTACCGACTTCTAGTTGGATGGACGAATTATGATTGCAAAAATTGTACTACATGTGATATAAATTGTTAACATAACTATCTAAAGGTTTCATTCAGTCCTTCTGCTACATAGGTGACCATGTCTTATTTTTCATCTACACCTTATTTAGTAGTATAATTCTCATTTTTCTTTCTCTTTACTTTTTTTGCATTTACTGTATATTATTAACAGTTGAATATGTTTGTTTCATTTAATTCAGTGGCACAGGTTCACATTTGAACTTACGCCTATCATTTGGTATAATAACGTGTGTATTGTGTAGTGAGAATTGAATATCTGCCATATTACACGTGTTAAACTGACATAGATGGCGGATGGGGTAGTTGGTTTTAAACCTGTCTCACAAAAGATTTTTTTATAAGAAAAATTAGAAGATTTAGAAATTTACCCCTCCTTTTTTTTTTTTTTTTTTTTGCGCTACTGATACCTCCTATATTTTTTTAAGTTGTGACTATGACCCCTGCTTGAGCGACAAGTCTTGATTTATATCTGGAGATCTTACTTTCAGTGTCGTATTTTATATTGTATACCCATCTGCATCTGATAACGCTCTTGTCACTTGGTCGAGGTATTAGTTCCCAAACTTCACGCTCCTTAAGAGTTTTGATTTCATCCATCCTCCATGGCTTTTCTCTATTCCTTACATAATGAACTGCTGTTTCTATATAAGTATCAGGAACTTCGACACAATATGCGGCATGTCCTCTATTATCTGTTCTTTTTTCTTTCACTGGTTTGGATCTGAGAGGCATTTTTGAAGAAACATTGAAGTCGCTCAGATTAAATGGTACGTTCTTATCACGGCAGTACTTCTCAACATCTTTTAGACTTCATAATCGAACATTTGGCTCAGGGTAATAATATATATCAACTCTACCTGCAGATTCGCCAGTTTCACGAACTTTTGTTTCCCATCATCACTGAATGGTACTTTCTATTTTGTCTTTAGTGTCAGAATCATTACTGGAACTGGAAACTTCTTGTGTTTCTTCAGAATCGTCCCCTTCATGAGCTTTTTCATACTCATCTATGGCAATCCAATCTTCATGGGAAACAATTTTTGCTGATCGGAAATTGCATGTTGAAAATTTTGTTACTCCTAGATTCCATTCATCCAAATAGACGTGTTTTGTTTTTTCAACCGTATCAGTAACGGGGAAAGCCAGATTCTATATCCTAATGTCTTCAGAGCATATCCAACAAAAATCCCAGGTCTGGATTTATTTTCAATTCATTTTGTTTTTGCTTTGGTATGTAAACATAAGCTAAAGAAGCATAACGTTTTAAGTGATGAATGGAAGGTTTCTTGCCTGTCCGCAGTTCATGTGGAGTTTTGCCAGTTTTACTGTGCACAAATCTGTTTTTCAAATAGATAAAGGTCACTAAGGTCTCTGCCCACATATCTTGGGGTAATTTTCCTTCTTCCTGTAATGCTCGTGCATCTTTCAAGGCTGTACGGTTCTATCTTTCAGCAACACCGTTCATTTCTGGACAATATTTGTTCATGCGTTTAATTTTAATTCCTTGGCCCTTCATGTGGTCTTCAAAATATTTTACACAAAACTCCATTCTGTTGTCAGTTCTTATGCACTGGATCCTTTCCCAAATTTCCTTTCTGACATTGCTTGATATTGGCAGAAATAGGAAACAGCTTGGTTCTTATTTTTCATTACATATATTGTTGCTTTCCTCGAGTAATCATCGATGATGCTCATAAAATAACTTGCACCACCTCTGGATTTTACAGGCGATGGTCCCCATATGTCCATATGTAACAGTTTCAATGGTCGTTTTGTTATTCTATTAGGAATTTCCCTCGATGTTGTTTTAGTTAGTTTGCAAATGTTGCATGGTTTAATCGGACCTTTGGATCCCTCAATACCAAACATACTTTGATTTCTTTACATTCTTAGTAATTCCTGTTCTGGTGTCCACATCTAACATGCCATTTCTCTAAGTTACTGTTATGACCGACTTCTTGTGACATTATGGTTTCCTTTGAATTATCTTTACTCAATTTGTATTCGATTACATAGAAGTTGTTTTTCAGATGAGCTGTGAACAACTTATTTCCATTTGAATCTATTACTTCTATTTTTCCACCACCTAAAATAGCTTTAGTGTGTGCTTTATCTATTAATCTACCAGAAATAAGATTTCTTCTTATGTTTGGAGAGAATGACACATTCTTAAGGGTTAAGTTTACCAATTCACCCCCATTTTCAATTTCTAAGCAAATATCACCAATTCCAATGATTTTGGTATTTTTTTTCCCCAAGCATAGCAGTCTTATCTTGGAGAGGATGGTAAATACTAAACCAATCTCTTCTACTACAAAAATGGTCTGTAGCTGCTGTGTCTATAGTCCATTCTAATGATTTTTATCAACGTTCATAGCAGAAGCCAAAAGTGTACTATTCTTAGATGCTTTTGGTTCTGTTCTTTCAAATGTTCGTGGTTTAGTTTGTTTCTGTCTGAAACAATTTTTCGCAATATGGCCAAACTTTCTGCAAAAATAGCACTTCCCTTTAAAAGGTTTACTCTGTATGTTGGGGCTCTGTTTTATTGGAGTTTGTCTTCCTTCAAAAATCAAAACTTCAGTTCCTTCATCAGCATGAGAGTCCTTCCTGGACATTAGGCATTCTTCCTCTCTTCTAATAACCTACTTTTTACCTTATCGGGAATAAAGTCTTTATCATCAAATTGATAGATTTGTTGAATAACACTATCGTATTCGGAAGGCAAACATCCTATCATTTGGTATGATATTTCACCTTTGGTATTTTCTTTCCTATGTTTTTTAATGATTTTGCAATTTGAATGACACAAGCTAAATAAATTCCCATGCTTTCAGTTGATTTCTTTAGTCCAAAGAATTGAGATCGTAATGAAGCAGTTCTGGCCCTCGACTTTGGTTCATATGTTTCTTCTAAACATTTCCATGCTTCAAACTCTTTGTCCGCCTCTGCAATCAAATCCTTTTGTGAGTCTTCCAGGCTAAGATAAATTGTTGATAACGCTTTAGCTTTTCGACGTTCATAATTACATTTCTCCTTTACTTTTGCATCTTCAGCCAGTTCTGGTTCTGATTCATCAATAAATCTACATATTTCTCTATCCATTAAAAGCATTTTTACATCTCGCTTCCACTGCCTGAGGTTTAGTTCCATTAAGTTTTGAGAAGCTTAGAGCATTTACACTATCCATATTTTCAGCCATTGTTAATGTGTATCTGAATTTCCAAGAAAATAAGTTTCACAAATACTTGTTCGTAGGCCTAATGCTTGACTAATGACTCAGTTGAAAAAGAAGCACTCGATTGTTCATTAAGAACAGAAGCATCCAGCATGTTCACTAAGAAGAGAGGCTTCCAACAATGTTCACTAACAACATAAACATCCAGCAGAAGTAAATTTCTAAGTGCAGTAGAAACTTTCTGGGCTCATAACTTTGTTTGAGTTGTTTTGTCAGGTTATAAAGGATACTCACATGTGTAGATGCTTTTCTGATACTTTTATAGTAACTAAAGAAATAAAAGCGCAGTACAAATCTGCTGCAGTCAAACATAACAAAATAACTTCTCACTGCTGCCTAGCAACAAAAACTAGCATAGCTGGGACTAGAGTGAGGGCTAGACCAGTGAATACATTCTGGCTAAAAACGTGATTGATTCAGGAGGCAGCTGCTTGGCATAACCTGGTTGCTAAGTAGTGCCATCTATTGGCTAAATAATGAATGCAGGAACATAGAATAACAAATATTCTAACACAATCAACGAACCAAGCAACCGGCTAAAATAAAAAAAATGCATTTTTAAAATTTTGAGACCAGAAAATTTTCCATTTCCAAAAATTTTCACCAGAAAATTTTCCCAACCACATCTCTTGTCAAACCTGCAAAAGTCAGGGAAAACTTCCTTAACTCCTATTTTGAATGGCTAAATCTCCCATGGATGTAAAGCCACCCCACTGATGTTCAATCAAGATGTAAAAAAAATCTTTTTTTAACAAATAAAAAAAAGGATTTTTTTGATTAAAATGGATTTTTTGTGGTTTACTTTGAATTTTTTTGATTAAGGTTGTATATCTCAGAAATAAATAAAAAATTTCATTCAGCTTCATTTATGTAAGATTTTAACATTCAATTTACTCTTCTTAAGCTTTAAGTGAATATCTAAATAATGTAGAAAACAAACATTAAATATTTTGGTTTCTTGTTTATTGAGATTTTTTTTTAGCTCAAAAGTCACATGTAGGTGTCACTGATACTCAATATATTCAGAAGTAGTATGCAAATTAGGTCTGCAATGAAAAACCTGGATACATGTGGAATTTTTATTCTATTCCGGCAGTACTGCATAATTGGAGAATGTTGTTACCTTATCAAGCTTTGCTGGTGAAGTTCTACCTAAACAGTGAATTAGCAACCACTGCATTTGCGAAATTTTTGCACAGCGAAGCAACTGAAGACTGGAAATGGCCCCATGTCATGTGTTGGGATAAAGCTTGTTAAACAGTAGATAAATAAAACACAATACTTTTGCAGTTAGAAATTGCATAATTTAATGTCGTGACAGCTGTTTCAGTAGCTTCTTGATACTTTTTTCAAACAAAATATACAAACCAAAAAAACTGTTGATTGGTAATGATGGTCACGGTTTTCATTATACGAGTTACAAGTAATGCTTCGGAGAAAAATAACCGTTTTTCACTGGGATAGGAGAAACATCTCTGGATACAACGCCGATCCACGAGACGGCGGAAATGTTCAGAAAAGCAGTCAAAATTAAACTGATGAGGATTTTAAATACAGTTAATGGGGGAACAGTTTTTTGTAGCATTCCGTAAAAATATGCTTTCACTAGGATCGTTGATAGCTCCATTCCCTATTTGAAATATGTGGGAAGCTTCGAAGAAATTAGGGTCAGACGGAAAGTGAACTCGTTCAATTATTCGGGCATCTTGGAAGGAGAAACAATGGTTTTGATCCCAACAGTGTTGGACGATAGAAGATTTAAGTAATTCTTGTTTTCGTACATAATTTTCGTGTTTCTTGACGCTAAATCGCAATACCATTCGTGTCTGGCTCACGTAGCATTTTATGCAGTCTTGACAAACAATCTTGTAAATACCGGAGTTGTTAAAATCCGGAATGAGATCTTTAAACTGGGAAATTCCAATTTTGCTGATGGGGATGAAGAGAACCCGGAAACTAAAAACCCGTAGGATGGAAGCGATGTTGGATGCTACCCCAGGTTCAAACGGGATGTACACTGTCTCTTTTTGAGGCGAGGAGTCCTGCGAAACCGTCGAAGATTGTAAGATGCATTTATTTTTCAATTTGTTGACCGTGTGGTTGATGACAGAAGTACTGAATCTATGGTGAATGGCAATTCCTTTTAGGTGGGTGATTTCTTTGTTGAGTGAATCTTGTGAAGATGAATGTGTGAGAGCTCTGGAAGTGAGCCAGAAGAATGAACTCATTTTTTGAGAAAATGGATGGGCTGAGGCCACATGCGAAGGCGAGCAAACAGAACCAGGCTTTCGAAATACACTTGTTCGAAAACCGATGGATTAACGCGTTATGGGGGACATCTAAAAAGACTCATTGTAAGTCACATTCCGCTTCAAACGTAAATTGTATGTTTGGATCAACAGAATTGAGTGAAGCGAGTGTGTAGTTGAGGTTGATGTGTTCATCTGTCTCTCTTTTGGTCCACCTGAAATTATCTAATGAAGATCCGAATTTTGCTATTTGGGATGAAAAAATCACTGTGAAATGCCATTTTATCGCTTCTAAACACGTCCATGTTGTCGACGAAATTCAGCATGCTATTACGGATAGCTCCCGCCACTTCACCCATGACTTCTGAATGTAGTGGCTTACTTAATTTCTCCAAATTTTCTCTATCCGATCACCAAGCCCATCTCTTGTCACTTAACTCAAATTTTGCTATTTCAAAACCAGTTGATCCAACTAAATTCATTGGACCTGTTGAGCGTTCTTTAAAATTCAGCAAAATCATACTGGAACAAAAGAACATTTTCTGATGCTACGTTACTGAAGCTTTGGCATCCAACAATAAACCTAAGGCTAACCTTTCCACACAAAATTCACGAGAATTGCATTTACTCTACTCCAATGAGGATATCATAATAACAAAAGCGGACAAAGTTGGAAAAGTTGATGTCTTAGATAAATCAAATTACATTTATGCGGTCAATTCTCTTATCCAAGATGGTCCTTATACTGCAGTTACAAGTGACCCTACCAATTCCTTTCTGGCCAAAACGAGGAAAGCTATCCAACCTTTCCGGTTAATTGATACCAAAACTAGGTTGTTAATTACACCCTCTATGGCCAATCCTGCTCGCCTATATGCCTTGCCCAAGGTTCACAAGGCAAATATGCCTTTCCGACCTATTGTTTCCAACATTGGCACTCTTACTCATTCGTTATCCAAACATTTAGTCAATAGATTTTCTCCCCTCCTCCAAGGAAATACGTTCACTATTAAAAAAATCGGTGGACTTCATCTCCCGCCTCAAAACCATCACTCCTGGTACTTGTAAAATGGTTTCGTTTGATGTGAAAAGCCTTTTCACCAACGTATCCATTTGGGGAGCTCTTCATTCTCTGACCAAACGCATGCAAGAATTCCACTATCCGGAGTTTGAAATCAATGAACTAACACATCTCACCGAGCTTTTCATCCTCCACACCTGTTTCTCCTTCCAAAACAAGTTATTTAAACAGACTAATCGTCTCGCAATGGGCAATCCACTTTCTCCTCCTGTTTGTGATGTTTGCATCCACTATGTGGAAGAAAATATCCATAACATCATTTCATTTAAATGTTAGCTTCAATATGTTGATGACATATTCGCAATCGCCGCGGATGAACACATCAACCTCGACTACACACTCGCTTCACTCAATTCTGTTGATCCAAACATGCAATTTACCTTTGAAATGGAATGTGACTTACAATTAGCCTTTTTAGATGTCCCCATAATGCATTCATCCACCAGTTTTCGAACAAGTGTATTTCGAAAGCCTGGTTCTGTTTGCTCGCCTTCGCATGTGGCCTCAGCCCATCCATTTTCTCAAAAAATGAGTTCATTCTTCTGGCTCACTTCCAGAGCTCTCACACATTCATCTTCACAAGATTCACTCAACAAAGAAATCGCCCATCTAAAAGAAATTGCCATTCACCGTGGATTCAGTGCTTCTGTTATTGACCATACGGTCAACAAACTCAAAAATAAATGCATCTTACAATCTTCGACGGTTTCGCAGGACTCCTCGCCTCAAAAAGAGACAGTGTACATCCCGTTTGAACCTGGGGTAGCATCCAACATCGCTTCCATCCTACAGGCTTTTATTTTCCTGGTTGTCTTCATCCCCATCAGCAAAATTGGAATTTCCTAGCTTAAAGATCTCATTCCGGATTTTAACAACTAGGGTATTTACAAGATTGATTGTCAAGACTGCGGAAAATGCTACGTGAGCCAGACACGAATGGTATTGCGATTTAGGGTCAAGAAACACGAAAATTATGTATGAAAACAAGAATTACTTAAATCTTCTATCACCCAGCACTGTTGGAATCAAAACCATCGTTTCTCCTTCCAAGATGCCCGAATAATTGAACGAGTTCACTTTCCGTCTGACCCTAATTTTTTTGAAGAATTCCACATATTTCAAATGGGCAATGGAGCTATCAACGATCCTAGTGAAAGCATATTTTTCCCAGAATGCTACAAAAAACTGTTGCCCCATTAACTGTATTTAAAATCCTCATCAGTTTAATTTTGACTGCTTTTCTGAACATTTCCGCCGTCTCGTGGATCGGCGTTGTATCCAGAGATGTTTCTCCTATCCCAGTGAAAAACGGTTATTTTTCTCCGAAGCATTACTTGTAACTCGTATAATGAAAACCGTGACCATCATTACCAATCAACAGTTTTTTTGGTTTGTATATTTTGTTTGAAAAAAGTATCAAGAAGCTACTGAAACAGCTGTCACGACATTAAATTGTGTAATTTCTAACAGTGACAGTATTGTGTTTTATTTATCTAATATTTTTGTTCAATGTATCACATGAATCGCTTGTTAAACAGTTGGAAGAAACAGGCTATTTGGTGGATAGGCCACAAAGTAGAGGATTCTCGTTGGTGCAGGGCTGTGTCACTGCCATGGAAACTGTTGTAGAGGGTATGGCGGTGGAATCATCCACGGGGAGGAGCAATGAAAGATACTGAGTGTACCATAGTCATTGATTCAACGTATTCTACATTGGAATATTGTATATTTATCTCTGCAAATTGCAGTCACTGCACACACCAATTATTACCGGCAGATGCAGCTACGAGGGAATCATTTGCCAACTGGGCTTTGGTAACAGTGGAACAAAAACCTCAGTGGCTATTTCACTTGTTTTGGACAGATGAGGCCACTCTGCACTATTCAGGAATGTCAACACTCATAACACTCACATATGGGCGACATCTAATCCTCGTCAGTACATGATGCAGCCACTGTATTCACCCCATGTGATAGTCTGGTGTAGCTTCACATCGTCTTTCACTATCGGGCCTTTCTTCTTTGAAGAATGTTGTCTGATATCTGGCTGCGCATGGTGACTGCTGATCGTTATCTCACTCTTTTGCGTGAGAAAGTCATACCCGCATTGCATGAAAGAGGTTTGTTGTCCGCAGTTAACTTCATGCATGATGACGCACCGTCCAACTATGCCAATCCGATGAAAAGATTCCTTTTGGATACTTTTGATGAAGACAGAGTTATCAGTGAAGGCTGCAAGGTTACATGGCCCCCTCTCACCTTGTATGGTGTAGAATGACCCTTGTTGTCCTTGCACCATAAACATACGACCAACCAATTTACAAGGCCCCTGTGGTCACCTGACCTCACTCCGGTTGATTTCTGGCTGTGGGAGTATTTAACATCACTTGGATACTGTTCTGTACTTTCCACAGTGCCTAAACTCAAAGATGCTATTCATCATGCTATTTCTGATATTCATCCCGACATCTATACGTAGCTATTACTGCCTTTGTGAGTCTCCTTAGTTCTGTCACAGAATGCTCTGGAGGTCATATTGAACAACTGTTGCAATAATAAATCGATGGAATGCACAGTTGTCCTGTCCATTGTCTTTTGGAGTTTTCAGCACCATTTGTAGGTGATTTTTTGAACTAAACATTTTTTGCTACTAAAAAAAAATCTGATTTTTCTAGAAACCCTTTCGTACAAACTGCACCTGTTTATCATTATTCGTTTTTTTTTTAATTTTTTGCAAATTTTTTACAAACTTTTGGCACACCCTGTACAGTAATAGCAATAATAATAATATAATCAAATAATCTCTAATTAATGACTATTTCCGTGTAACAACAGCACTTCCAGTCCCGGTAAATGCTTCATAGAAGTAGGCCTACCACATTCCGATTAACATCTTATTCTGTTCAACGACGTTTTTTCTCTGTCATCATTAATAGAGGAGATTACTGTAGTTTCAATTGAATTATTCTAAACAGTACATATTGTTAAATGGATGAGTAATGTGAAAAAATAATTTTGTACAATTTTTTTACTTTTAATTTAGAGTTGGTCTGAATCTACTGATCCTCAAAAATTTGTATATGAAGATATTGGAATAGCAGCATATTTAACGGTAATAAATTTAATTGTTTTGCTGTAGAATTTGTATTTAAATATCCATTTTGTATTTTCGTTGACATACTTTGTTAAATTTTATCTAATCTTTTGTACATGTGAGTACACATATTAAACAGGGTTCATACTGGTCCTTGCAAACCTTTAAAAGTCCTTGATATATATTTTTTTTTGCGTTAATGAAAATCATACTTGAAAAGTCCTTGATTTTTCCAACTTGCCTATTTATAAATTTAGGAGTGCCTTCTCATCTTACTGTATGGACAGCGAGAATGTTACATTATAAATATATATTTATATATATAAAACAATTATTGGCTGGTTTGTTGTGGAACCCACCTGATCCATTTTGAATTGTATCATCGATTGATATAGATTAACATGGGGGGGGGGGAGGTGGAATTAAGGCAGAACTTATGAATTAGAGGAACTAAAGAGGTTATAGTGTCCCCTGTATGCATTTCGACAAAATTTTTTGTTTAAAAAAAAGACACATCTTCGGAAGTTCTGGAGCTGGGATCACACAATCTGTGATGTTCGATTCCACCAATCACAGGAAATTCATTTGGTAACGACGTTGCCTGATGTGGCATTTTTTGTAACTTTTGGGTTTTACACGGTTTCTTGATGAGTATGCTATGTTTTCAACCAGTCATCATATATTCAACAGGAAGAACGAAAAGCGACAATAGTGCTGTTTGTGGCATTTCTTGTCTTTTTAAGATCCTTTTAATTTTCTTTATCTTTTTAACCTTTTTAAAATCAGCCCAGCTCCAAAATTGTGGAACTGAGATATCGCAGTCTACGACATTTGATTCTGATAATCCAAGGCCACCGGGACAGGTTTTTTGTAATTTTTTTTGAAAATAACAATTTAAAAAAAAAAACGCCCTGGTGGCATTGTGTATTGACCATTATTTGGCAATTGTGTTATCCCTGTGAAGGGTAATAATATCTTACAACAACTGAATTTAAAAGACAGAAGCAAATGCTTAAAACAGATATTGAAGAACTTTTGAAGCCTACTGCTGATTTTGCTGAAGCAGCACAGGAACAGAAAATATATTTTTGATATCTAAGTCTAACATTTTGAAGAGAGAGAGAGAAAAAAAAAGGACAAATTATTAGAAATACGAAAAAAGGTTATGGACAAAAACTATAAAAATTAAAATTCTTTGTTTTTACAACCCATAGATTTGGATAGTTTTGAGTCTGAGTGAGGACATTTTTCCTGGAAAAGTGTCCTTAAAAAAAATTCTTCTGTTTTATACAAAGCATGAGGTTAAAGTTCAGGGTACATATGCACCTCGTGACCAAGTAAGTTATAAGTTAAAATAAAGGGTATAATTTCTTTAATGTAAAAACTTCCTTCACTTTGCTTTATCGATGTCTGCTTGGAGTCCTTTAAAATTACTGTTTTCCTTGAATAGTCCTTGAATTTATTCTACCTAAGTGTGTACAAACTCTGTTAAACTAGTGATTTGTATGCATTAATATGTTTGGATTTAATGTGAAATATAATTGTCAAAGGCAAGTAGGATTAAAAAGAAGGAAATGGCAGTAGCGATATTTATCTCGCATTTAAACCCTAATTTTTTTATAAAATATATAATAAAATAAAACATTCAATTAGTTCATCATTGAAACATTTATAAAGGTACACAAGTAGCATGAATTGTCAAATTTTAAATAACAATTTTTGACTAATGATTGGTTATTACTATCAATTACTTTACTTTTTTCGTTCACAATTTTCCGCTTGCCTTACTAAACACCAAATATTTACTTTTCAACAAAAATATACAAAATTCTGTAATGCATTGGTTCTATTTATTCTTCTTGTTTTAAGTGCAATTTTTTTATTATTAAATTTTAACAAACATGCATTGTTCAGTTTAGTCCTGAGTAGCATGGCAATTAAATCAGTTGTCCCCCATCAACTGCATCTTGCATGAATTTAGATAAGTTTAAATTTGTAAGTATCAGAATTCAGAAGCTACATACAACTTGCATTTCCATTTGAAATCTTCTGTATAGTCTTGATATGTGTAAAACTCAATAGAAGTCAACATATGAAATGAATAATAGGATTAATAATTTTAATCTTTCATTGTGATAAACAATTTTAATAACACACAGCCTTGCGTTGGTGCAGTGGTAACATTTGCATAGTGTACAGTCATTTTGGATTCAGCATCCCAACTGTGTCAAAAACGAACACTTATCAACTAACTGCTCACTGTAATCCACGATTTGGTTCCCTAGGCCTTAAGAAGTTCTGATTTCTCATAAAACTGTAGGTCCTGGCACAGCATATCTTTCGTTGTCCTTCATTATGAAACTTGAGCGAATTTAATAATACACGTTCCATTAGATCAAAACTAAATTTTTTACATGGCCATCATACATATAAAATCTATAAAAAGGAAGTTATGAGGGAGGGGCTTAGTTTATAAAGGTTAGCAGTTTGCTGTAAATAGAAAGTGTCACATAAATTATGATTAATTATATATTAGTATAGGCCAGTGGTTCCCAAAATGTGCATCGCAACATCCTCAGGAGTCACTGCTTTCTCACAGGGCAGCGTAAAATATTAAAAAAATTTCATAATTTATATGAACCTGGGTTTCCACTGGTTGCTGTAATAATAACTAACAAGGAAACCTCCTCGGAACTCACACTCCGAATCTAATGAATTTAATTCAGTCACACCATAAGAAACCTAATATGTGAAAATGCTGGCTATCTCTTCAGATTAACGCTAAAAATAATTAATAAAAAATGATTTTGGTTTGACAGAAGAGAGACTTTATCTCCATTTGGCGCCTTTTAATTTCTTCCATAAATTCCTCAAAAAGTATCCAAACAACATTAAATATATTTACGTATATTCTGTTTCATGTTATCCTCACACAGATAAAAAGAATGAAAGCGATACTTTGAGACAGAATTTTTAAAATAAAAATAAATGATTCTTTTATGCACAAACCGAATTGCAACTTGCAATGTGATTATAAAAATTAAAGTAAATTGTTTTCTGCTATGACTTTCAGAAATAAAATAAAAATAATATAGAACTTCAATTTAACAAATAGAGAAAAAAATAACTTTACAGCTACTTCAAAATCTAATATGTTTAAATTTAACAAAAATAACGCAATCACTGGACTATTACTGGATGTATTCTAAACTTTTAGAGTAGTCCTTTTGCTCGTTTTTTAAACCCTTTTCGATCAACTAGATATCTCGCCGTGCATTGCTAAAAGGATTGCAATTGGCGCTATTTTAACTACATTTTAACATTTAATTTCTCGATTTCTAGTGGGAGGGCATAGCTGCTAATTTTCACACATTAAGGTTTGTAATGCGCGTGTACAGTAAGTTGAATTAAATTCGTTAGATTTGGCGTGTGTCCGGGGGTAGGTTTCCTTGTAAGTATTGCAAATGAAAATCAATGTGAAGAAAGAAATTAGGGTGGCTTTGTCTAATTTGATTCTATGATTTCAGAAAACGTGCTGTGAACAGCAGGCTCATCCATCCCACTAATTATAATTAGTTGAATTTTCTCAATTACATTTTTTTGTGATCTTCAATGTGTGTTTTATATATTTTTACCTAAGTTTACTTACTTGTTAGAATTTTACATAGGCAAAATGTACTCGTTAGAATTTTACATAGGCAAAATGTACTCGTTAGAATTTTACATAGGGCACCTTGGGAAAACCTGGATTCAGTAAGAGTGCCAAGATTCGAAAAGTTTGAAAACTACTCTTATAGGCAATAAAAAACTGTTGAAAGAATATTTCTGGTTAATAAAATCTATTTTACCCCAATGCTTATGACTACTGCCTTGGAGTCGCCTGTGTTTGGTTTGACTCCCAGTAAACATAGTTGTGTGTAAGTAGTATTGTTTTGGAATCATGTTAATCTGACATATACTAGATGATCCTAAGTCTTACGATATAAAATATACAAACTGTTTAAAATATGTGGGCTGTTTTTGCCCATTTACGTTTACTATTCTTCAAGAGTTGAAAACTGCCTTTCTAAAGGAATGGTAGTTATTGCCCTCTGATGCATAGGATCGCCTGATTGAAGGAATAAAACAGTGATGGAAAGCTTGTGTTACAAAGTCAGTGGATGTCATATCCCATTTTAATGCTTGTTTAGTATGTTTGTACAGCATACAAAATTATGTTATAAACTTAATATATTGAATATACAATAGCCTGTAATTATTTCAGCTATTCAAGATATGTTATTTGAAAATTCTAAAACTTAGTATATGTTTTGACCCTCAGTTTTAAATATCATTAAGGTATCGAATATCTATTAATAATATAATATGTATGTTATTCTCAGAAAGCTAACAGAATTGCATAGGATACAACGAATTTAGAGTGAGGATGTAAGTTCCCTTATGTATATGCTAAATTCAATCAAATCTTTTTAACCATATTCAATGCATAAGAAATAAAGGCACAGAAATATTTTAGTAAGCATTACATAATTGCAGTTCTAGACATTGAGCCATCTCTTTGCGCTGTCAAATTTTTGTTATTACAGTTGATGATAATGTATATTACAAGCTATGCTTTACAAATATCTATGAATGTAAATTATTATTTTATGGAAATAATGTATTAAAGAAATTTGTTATATAAAGATTATTTGCAAGGGATTCTTTTTATTAGTGCTCCCTATTGTGGCATGGGGGTTTGCTTATTGTGCCATTAACCTGGATTTGAGACCAGTGGTACTCTAAAGGGTGTGCCATTTTTCTACCCACTCTATTTTGGCATTTGATTCATTGGCAACAGAAGTTTGAATTCCACAAAAAATTGTAGATCCTGACTTAGCATTACCTAGACTGTTCTTGTGCCATAAATCAACGAACTTTTATTATCCTTTAAATTACTTTAAAAATGAGATCACACACTGAACTGAACTTAAAAATATAAATAAATAATTATATTTGATATGCAGCTGACAGCATATGAATGTTTGTTAAAAATATAATTTTTGATGTGCTACTTTTTAATATAGCGTGTTATGTTATATTTTAAATAATTTTCACAAATATAACAATTTTAATTTTAGACATTATGGAGTGAAGAAAGGAAATTATTAAATTCTGAAGAAAAACAAAGTTTTGTTGATTTAGGTTGTGGAAATGGCTTGCTTGTTCATATTTTATCATCAGAAGGAGTATGTATTTTAACTTTTTTTTAGAGTAAATGGATTTTTTTTTTAAATTTGGAATTCACATCCCATGCATATTTTGTGTTTAATATATAGTCTTTTCAAAAGTACCCAGGTGTTGGCATTGATGTTCGAAAAAGAGGTATATGGAATACTTATGGACCAGAAACAAACTTGTTGGTATGTAAAAGTTAATTAATAAAATCATAAGTATTTGTGTTTTGCTTGAATTTGTTTTTTTCATTTTTTGTGTTCAGACTTTCTATTGCTTGTATTATAGGAAAAGACAATAATACCATCTGATTCGGTTTTGTTTCCTGAATATGATTGGATAATTGGTAATCATTCTGATGAATTGACTCCATGGATACCAGTTATAGCAGCAAGGTAATATAAGTGTTTAATAGTTTTACATATTGTTCTGAAAGTAAATGACAGAGCTCTTGTTTTAAAAGAATACAATTTAAAAATTTAAAGATGTCTAAAAATATCAGGGAACTCATAAGAGCTAGGCGAAATAACTGGATTTAATTTTTTATTATTAAATCATTTCTTATCGTAATTTTTAATTAGTACAAATTAAAAGTGTTAGCGAAGATTTGTTTTCACTTAGCAGTAATCATTAAGATTTTCTTTTGGTTGTTCCTAATAGCTGTCAGTTTGATGAAATTGCAGCATATCTGTAAAAATATCGTATAAAAAAACATACTTGAAACGTTAGGCCATACCAACAAATATATAATTGTAAATATGGTTCATAGATTTTAATCATTCAGATATTATACATCAACTTGTTTTTGTGAACTGTAGTCCGGGGATTGGTTCCGTAGGCCTTAAGAGATTTGGATTCTTCCAAAACTTATACTCGCACTGCACATTGCTCTACAGTGGCATAGTGGTAATACATTCATCTATCATGCCATTAATTCTGGTTTAACTCTCATTGGTGTCATAGAATTCATGTTGTCCCATCATAGTCCAGGGTTTAGTTTCTTTGCTAACAGCAGTTTGAATTGCTTGAAAAACTATAAGTTCCTGCACAGTACATCCTTATGCCTTAAGAATACGAATGTATGCTATACAAACCAAGCAATCCGTAATATGGATTGTAACCTTCTCTGAATTTGACATAACTTAATATCAACATTTTATTTCTTCAATCAGATAATTCAGTGTATCAGAGAGCAATAATTCAATTTCTGTAGAAGGACAGTTTGCAGCTTTTGGGGGCTAATGGATGTAGACGGGCAAAGTCAACTTTTCCAAGGGCATCCCAAAAATTTTTAATGGATCTGAGATCTGGAGAATACGGTGCTTACTGTATGTGAGCAACCCTTTGCTGTCAAGGAACTTGTTCACTATCCATGCTCTGTAAAGATGAACATTATTGTAAGATATTATTACCCTTCTCAGGGATAACACAATTGCCAAATAGTCAAAACAAAAAACCCAACGGGGTGAGTTCTTTGTGACTGTTTTCATGAGGAATTTATTATACAATAATTTTCAGCACCCACGTATAAATAGCTCAAGCTAGAGCTTTTTTGTTTTAGGAGAAAAAGAGACGCCGTCCCCATTCTGGATTTGAACCAAGGTCTATCTGTTTAGCCCAGAGTGTCTTGACCGTTAGACGAACTAGGACAGAAACAACACTCTCTTTCTCCATATATAAGGTATTATTACCCTTCTCAGGGATAACACAATTGCCAAATAATGGTCAACACACAAAGCCACCAGGGCACGTTTTATGTATAAGTAGTTCACGTTATTGTCCACAAAACAAAACAAAAAAAAATCCGAATGCACTGCGGCAGCATAGTTTCAAGAAAGGTTCAAGGACTTAACCTCAATACTTTTCTACCATCATAATTTTCCCTGTAAACACATGCAGGTCAGTGCAGTATCCAAAGAAAAAATCCAGCCTTTATTATTAAACCACCATCACTAAAGACACAGTATTCTATTAAGTATATGAGTCTGGAGAGAATGTAGAACATATAACTAAACTGGTTTCCATAAATTAAGCAACAAATGGAAAAAACGTGATAACTCATAAAATATACAACCAATTTGGATGAAATTTGGTGAAAATCTTTATCATACCATATGTAACTAAAAAATGTAAGAACATGTGATACAAAGCATTTACATTTTGTATAAGCTATACAAATAAAAAAAAGTCAGAAATACAGGTGTCACAATGAAATAGTAAAAAGTATCTCAATACAAAATGTGGTTACCTCAAACAGTAATACAGGCCCGACAGCGTTGTTCCATGCTGCTAATGATGTCAGTGAGTTCTGTAGGTAGCAATGCCCATTGTTTGGGCAAAGAAATTCTAAGCCCCTGCAGTGTTCGGGGAGGGGGGGTGGAGGCCAATAACATGCCTCTCGAGAGCATCCCAAACATGCTCTATGGGATTTATGTCGGGAGAGCGTGCTAGCCATTGCATTTCGATTATAGTCTCTTCTTCAATTTACAGCTGCACGAGACGAGCTGTGTGAGGGCGGGCATTATCTGCCTGCAGTACAAATGTATCGCCAATAGCAGCCGCATACCGTTGAACAACGGGGTCCATGATCTCGTCTCTATACCTCTGAGCCTTAAGGTTGCCATGAGACAACACATAGAGGGCAGTACGTCCGCCTAAAGCTACGCCTCCCTATACAGGCAAAGTACCTCCACCATATGTGTCCCTTTCCTGCATAAGAGAGGGCTGATATCGAGTACCAGCCTCTCTCCAGATGAAAACTCGTCGAGAATCACTCTGCAAAGCAAATTTCGACTCATCCGTGAAAAGTACGGACCTCCACTGATTTCGAGTCCAGTTCTCATGCGTACATGCCCAATTCATACCTCCCCCTCCTGTGGCGAGAAGTTAAGAGCATGTATAATACTGGTCGCCTAGCGTACAGTCCTTCTTCATGTAGCCTTCTGCGTACAGTCGAAGCTGATACAGTCCTTCCTGTAGCTGCAGCAAGCCCAGATCTGAGATGAGTCGGAGTAGTAATCCTGTTTCGCCTTGCAGAAAGCCGCAAGTATCGGTCATCTGAGGAGGTCATAACCCTTGGCCTACCTTCGCTGTATCTTCGGGAGGCTGAATTCCTGGTTCGGAACTGTTGCCACACTCTGCTGACCACAGAATGGTCGACGTTCAGCCATCTTGCAACGTCCGTCTACCGTTGGCCAGCTTCAAGTCCACCAAGCTGTGTAACCTAATTCCACTGGTAAATGACGTCTCGACGTCTTTTTTACAAATTGGCTATCTCGAAATCTTTTCATTCACCATCGCACATTAATTGGCGACTCACTGCAAAACAGCTAGTTTTAAGCTTTTTCGCATTTGCATAAATCGACACCAGCGCCACTCGTTTGCATCCTGTATATCGATGCTACATGCCTTTTCCAGTAACATACGCAAATTCCGTGCATTTTGAACTACATTTGGCCAAATTATCACGTTTTTTCCATTTGTTGCTTAATTTATGGAAACCAGTGTAGCTCATTGGGGTTGTGATAGCAAAAAGGTATCAGCGTCAAATTCTTGAACCTTTTGTGAGTTTCTACGCTTCAGCAATGGGTCCAGATTTTTATTTGATAGACAACAATATTTATCCATACACAGCACAGTTGGTGGTAAAGGTAATGCTCCTATGCAGTGGTAAACATATTCTGTAGACCTCAATCCTATCGAAAATCTTTGGGATATCCTCAGATGAGCTGTTTTTATCCATTTATATCCACCATCTATTCTCCAAAAGCTGAAAACTGCTTTTCTACAGGAATGGCAGTTATTGCCCTCTGATACATTGGATCGTCTGATTGAAGGAATAGAACATGGATGCAAAGCTTGTGTCACAGACTCAGTGGAGGTCATATCCCATTTTAATTCTTGTTTAGTTTGTACAGTATACAAAACTGTATTAACAATAGGATGTAGTAGATTTCTCATATCTACATTTTCTCATGAAAGCAATTGTTCCATTTGAAGTAATCTCCCCTCCTCGCCCACAAGTTTATACAGCTTCTAAGAAAAAATTTCAAATGAATTTAATGTCAAGAACAAATTTTGATAAATGGCAACAAAGTGATACCATCAAAGTGATAACATCAATAAGGGAGCTGAGAACATCTGTTGGTGAGTGTAAAACTTCATTCATTTTTGTATTAGTCGCTAGCTTATGAACTTTTAAAATTGCTTACAATACAAATGTTTTTATTTCACTGACAGTTTGGTAGCTTTGAAGTAGTCCACATGGTTCATTGGAAACTACTAAAAATATTTGGAAACTATTTTTGTTATTATTGGTGTTTCAACCCATGATCTAATTATAATCTAAAAGTTTGCATAGACCAAGCTGAAATATTAAGTAAAATGTTTACATGACAAATATGTTTGAAAGTAAAGGTAAATTGTTTTCACTGTGAAAGCTCATGAAATTACTTTTTAAATAATTGTATATTGCTTCATTTCTGTATGTAAATTTGATTATTTGATGTATAAAGCAAGTTTTTGGTAATTCCTTTGTTTCTATAACAGTAGAGTTACCTTGTCTTTTAAATTTTTTAAGGTCATCATATAAAATGCGGGTTTTTCTTCTACCATGCTGTCCTTACTCATTCAATGGAAAATTTAATCGTGCAAATTCTAATCATACAAGGTATCAGTCTTATTTGGATTTTATTGAAGAAGTTTGTAAAGTTATGGGATTTAATGTGCATAGAGATAAACTTAGGATACCATCCACCAAGCGAGTAAGTTTCATTGTAAATTGAATTTTTTTTTTTTTTTTCATAAAGGAAAAGTTCATGCATATAATAATAAAAAATCTAGTCGTGATGAAAATATTTGTAGCTTACATAATATGCGAATATATTGTTGTGAATTATGAAATTTGTATAAATGTGTCAAGAAACGTTGAGTTAAAAACGTTGCAGTTTTAAATTCTTGATTATTTAATCCATGGATCATCCAATCCATGAATGGAAGTGGATGATTAGTTAAGTCTCTAAATATAGCTTATCCAAACAGAAAGTCTGTATTTAACTCATGCATATTTCTTGTGCATGAAACAAAGTGGATAATTAGAGTAAAATAAATATAGCTGATCTATATGGAAAATCTATTTAATTCGTGCATCATACTTGTAATGAAAAGCAACTTAAACCTTTAAAGAAAAGTGTAGTATGTAGTAGTTTTGCCCTAGAAACTTAAGTAATTAATGTGCTGAGTAAGTCATGTTTTAATGAACATCCCTGCCCAGCTTCTTTTATGCTTTTCCACTGTCATGATTGGTCAGTATTCAGTAATACATGTTTAAGAGGTAAATGGCAATCTGGCAGCCGACACTATTTCACTTCAGAAATAGCCTTATTCCAGCAAAACTTGACCATCTGTCTATATATATGATCTAACTATTGTAGATGATGAAGATACTTAGGTGGAAAATATTTGCACATATAATTCATATAAAATTTGTCTTAAATTAACCATGTTAGAAATAAAGACATAAAACAAGTGCTGTATAAATGTTTTCACTATTTATGCTTTTAAAAATTTACTGAATAGGGTAAAACTTTCATATATTGAACTTCTGTGAATCGAAAATCTTTATATTTCTAAATTTTTATGTATCCCCATGATTGTCATATTTCTAAATTTTTATGTATCCCCATGATTGTCACATGAATTGTTTCTATACAAAGTGTTCAGTAACCCTTGGATAATAACCCCACAGCGGTATTCCTTGGACAATTTTGAGATATAAAAGTGGCCTTCATTTTGGTGACAGGTCAATACTTTTTTGTGATAATCGCCAAAAAACGTCCAACCAATGAGCCAGCTGTCTGCATCTGTTAACACCTTCGAGGGTTAGTTTAAGACGAATTACAGAAAACTTGTTTCTGTATGGGTATGGTGTAAAGCACTAAGCGGTTTAATTGGTAATTTGATTTCAAAAGCAAAATGCATGCACAGTTTTTCTTTGCAGACAATTGGGTAGATTTTACTCGAGAAGTAGGCACTGGCTTTGATGGAGGGTTAGAATACTAAAATCACTAGTCCTGACGTGACTTTTATATCTCAAAATCATCCCAGGAATGCCTCTGTGGGGTTATTATCTGAGGGTTACTGAACACCCTGTATATTTAAAAAAAATCTATGTATGTTGACATTTTTTATTCATTAATTGTATCAAAAATTCATTTTGAATTTGCCGAAAATGTTCCTGAAATGTATTTCATGCACTTAATAAGTGTAAACACTTACGATGAATCATCAGATCTGCAAAATTTAGTGGTAGAGAGATAGCAATTTAAAAAATAAATAAATAATCTTACCGCCTCTTAAAATTTTTCACCCATAAAAATTTGGCATCATGGCCACTTGTACAACTTGTCTCTTTATTAATTTGGGCATACCTTCTCCTACCTCATGAACAGTGAGGATGTTCCATTACACTAGAAGTAAAACGATCACCGGTTGGCTATTTGCTGCGGTTCCTGCTTGATCCATTTTGAATTTCCAGGATTACAATGCTGCGGTAGACATCCTTCCCAACTCTCTCCCCTGTCTTACCCAATTTCCTTTTCTTCCTCTCTCCCATTTTGAATTTAATCATCTATTGACATGGAGGAGCCCTGGAGGAAAAAGATAAAGCTCTTGAATGAGGGATACAAAAAAGGAATGGTAGTATCCCCTGAATGCGTTTTGTCAATCTTTTCTAAGAAACTAGTTTATTTCTGGAAGTTCAAGAGCTGGGACTGCACAATCTGCAGCGTTCAATTCCTCCAATCTCCGAAATTCAGTTTAGTGATTGTGCTGCCCCTGGTAGCACTTTGCATTTTTGGAACTCCAGGCTTTGCATGGTTTTGTAACAAAGATGAAGTATTTTCGATTGGCTGTCATGTCTCAAATGGAAGGAACTAGTAAACAATGGTGGTCTAATGACATTTCATCTTTTTTTAAATAGGTTCATCTCCAAAATTTTAAAGCTAGTATCATGCAGTTAGCAACTTTCAATTCTGACAGTCCATGGAGATTTAAAAGAAATTTCAACAAAACTTCATCAAGTTCCCATGAAAAATTTTTATCCTTTAAATATTTAATAGAATCAAAATTCTTCAAGAGCATTTAAAAATATAAAAACATCTACATCATCAGACTGGAAAACTAAAGGTGATTTTGAAAGAGGTTGCAACGTATGATGAAGCAGCAACAACCAACACACTAATTTAGCACTCTTTATCTTGCACAATATACCAACAAGTTTAGCCCCAGGGTGTAAAAAAATCGGATTTTTTTTTTATTTAAATTAGATTTTTTTTTTGTTTAAGATTGTATACCTTAAATCAAATTTTTCTTTCAGCTTCATTTATGTAAGATTTTAACACTCAATTTACTCTTATTAAACTTTATGTGAATGTCTAAATAGCATACTTAATAACAAAAAACAAACATTCAATATTTTGATTTCTTATCGAAACTACAATATGCATTAAAGATTTCAATTATGATATTATATATTATTCATTTAAATAGGAATGCTAACCTTGCTGCTTTCTCAACTCCTAATTGATTTTGTAACTTGCTAAGCACATGTCCAAATATGAGAAAACATCTTTTCAACTCCAGCAGAAGTTCCCTTAGTTGTGCATGGTTCCCCAATACCATTGGGTTCCTTTTGGCCAATACATTCTTTTATAAAGACCAGTCATTTCCACCACTGAAGAGTGGAAATTGATTTCAATGTCTTTTTTTCAAATAAAGCACCATTGAGAGGCAGGGTTTAAGTTGGATTTTTATTTTCTTTAGCGTTTTAGCTAAAATGTAAAAACGAATTTTAGCATTTTTAAATTTCTTTTAGTTCTCTTTTTCTACTGTAAATACTTGCGATAATTTTGAAAACTTTGAACTATAGGAGAACGTTAAACAAAATACCATAATTAAAATTTAGAACTACAAATAGCATTTTTTATTTTGTACAAAATTACACAATTAGCAGCAATATATTTGTACACTTATCCTTGGTTTTGCTACACACCACAATTTGTAGAAATTTTCAAAATTAAACATTTCGATTCATCCGTTCATGACGCAACAAAAGGTCTTCAAGATCGTCGTATGGCGGCCGCCGACATAAAATTGTAGAAATTTTTAATTTTCAGGGCTTTTGCTTTTTAGCGAAAGTGGTGTTAAATTTTTTTTGCAAAATACAACATCTTTTCTCACAATGCAAAAAAATCTTATACAGCTTAAATTCTGTTGAAAGGTAGTGCATGAACAGTAAATGTTAGAATGATGCCTAATAATGAGGTATCTTTGTATTTCTTTTTTTACAAAATCTATTGCTTGCTCCTTTTTTACTTCTTGACATGCATTCTGCTTTAAAATTTGGTGATAATAAATATTCCAAATAGTGAGCTCGAGACGAAGCTTGCTCATAGCATATTTTAAATGTCTTAATGTACAAAGAAGTGTCAAAAGCAAGGTCTTTTATACTGTTCTCTAGATCTTTCCAAACTTCTACCACTTTAGAAATACTGTAACTATTTTTTTTTTAAATTTTATCTGAAGCAACAGAAATCAGTTTCAACTGGAGGAGGTTTTCAACATTCCTCTCTATACCCACATTCATGACTTTCGAGTCCATTTTTGCATCTATTATATCCAGAGCTGGATTTCAGGTATGAGGCACTCTGGGCACAACGATTTTTGGTGCTCCCTCCATTGGCTAGGGGGGCTAATCCCCCTAGAAAATTTCTTCTAAGCATTGAGGTATACGGTTTGGCCTTCCCCTAGGAAATAGGTCAGCCCCCCCCCCTCCCTTTAGGAAAAGTTAGCTTCCTAGACTTTGAACCTAGTTACACCCATGCCCCCTTCCTGCCGTACTAGCAAAAACAAAATTTTGTCGTTCCGCCCCCTCAAATGCAACGAAAAATCTCGGAGGATAGGGAAGATGTAACATTTATGATTAGCCTAATTTATGTGCATTATTATAAGATATAATACCGATATTTTTATAAATAAATTTAGTTTATTTCACGACGATTTTTTGGATATTGGGGGAGGGGGCAAGGGCAGACGCAGAATAAAATTTCAGGGAGGGCGCAAAGCTTGAAAATTCACTTGTAAGTTTAGTTTTATTTTTTACTTGAAAATAATCATTTTTACTGTAAACTTACTATTCTCAGTGGGGAGGGTACACATTTACTTAGATCTGGCCTTGTGGGAGGCAGGGGTTGTTTCACGCAATCTTTCAGAATTTCAGGTTTCAAAAAAAAAAAAAAAAAGAGGTGAAGGGCGGTGCCTTCTTGCAGAGATCTGATCGACAGAATTCTGGTAATAATTTACTGTCTTGCACTTGGGCAAGTGCCCATTTATTATCGACACTGATTATATTTCAATTTTCTTCAACTATCTGCATGAAAATTGGACATTTTCAATATGTGTATATATAACTAAACAGTGCATATGGAGTTCCAACCCACTTTTGTTGGTGGGTTCAATCCTATGCCATTTAATTCATTGCATTGGCCCAAGCAAAATGATGGTTTCAAAAATATTTAGTTAAGTTGTTATTATGTTACGTTACATTGAGGAAATACCTAATAACTATATACTACTTTGCAACCTTTAGAAATAGTTGACCATGAACTGCATGTAAACAACTGCAGTGAAATTATCAGAAAAGTTGTTTTTACTTGAGCTGTGTTCTACTAAATGATAAAAAAGAAGCATTTTAATATTAAATTATTTTTTCCTAAGCATTGAAAAACCAATTTAAATTATTGTTTTTCATTAAATCAGATTTCAAAAACTAGTTTAAACTTATTTTCAAAAATAAAATAAAATCAATTTTGAGCATTGATTTTAAAAAAGGCCATAACAAATTTTGATTTTAATCATGATTTTTTTAAAAAATTGTATGATTAAAATTATGATTTTAATCACTGATTTAAATCACATCATTAAAATCGTTGACATCTTATTTAGCTCTTTTTTTTTTGCCTTAAAACTCGGATCAGCAACTATGGTTTCCAGCTGAGTAGCAATAAAAGTATGGTTACATAGTAAAATATTCACAGCTTTTCTCATATGTCCTATCCACCTAGTGCCATAAACTCTTCAAAGCAGCCACATTAGAAATGCTTTCATCAAGAGCTTCTTTTAACTCTTTAAACTGACAGATTAATTTTGTACTGTTCTCTTAATAATTATGCGACTATTCCATAATTTTAGCCATTGCCTGAAAATATGTTGAAAGCATAAACTCTTTAATACTCAACTCCAAAGAATGTCTCAGACAGTGGACTACTATTAACCAAGGGCACTTTTTCTTTTAAAAAGGGCTCCATCACCACCAACTTGACCCATATTAGTACTTGCTCCATTAGCAAGAAAGCCAATGAGTTTTGTGTCAAAATTTAAAACAATGTATTCAGTAAATGATTCTATTAGAGAATTTGTAATCCCCAATGCATCAGCACTCTTAATTTCAGAAATTTTTAAAAAGCTAAATTTAACACCCCCTCCTCGTTTAAATACATAACATATACAGGGATCACACACCTATTCCAATTGCGCCAAACTGTGCCAAATCAAAAATGCTGCTACAAACTGTTACAAAAGCTTGAATTTTGTTATTTTTGCACCAAAACGAAAATGTTACTACAAACTGATAACAAAAGTGCAAATTTTTCCATTTTTGCGCCAAAATCACTTATTTATTTCACAAAGTGGGCCATTTTTCTAGCTTACATCATTATTGGTTATACTGTTTAGTATTTTTTCTCCTCTTCAAATCATTGGCGCATAATCTTGCCAATAGCAACCACGTAACATGGACAATCGATGAACTAGTTATTTGCTACTAGTGTCTAGAGACAGGACTGGCTCCGCCTTCTGTGCATGTGCATCGACTCTGCGAAAAATTCTTACCAGTGTTTCCATCCAATCATATTTACTTGGCTAGAAAACACTAACATCAGGCGACAGGAGAAAATAGCTTCTCCTGTCGCATTTTTGCACATGCACGTTGAGATGTTGACTGGTACTGATTTTAACTCTACCTTACGGTTGTACGGTCGATACCAAGAAAACTACAGAAAACCTCATTCCAAATCCTTACGTGCAATTTCCTATTGGCCCCCTAAAAATTCATGTTTTTTATGATTTTTTAATAAAAAAAATTTTTGGTCACACAAAAAAACACACTTTGCAGATGGCCCACGCTTTCTATGTTTGGATGTGATACTTCCGGCTTGTCCTCTTGTTTCTCCATTATTTTTTTATGTTCAGCCTTGCGTTTGAAAATTGCTTTAAATCTGAATTAAAATAATGAACTGAAACACATCCGTGATTGTGAAACAGCTAAGGAAGAAAAAAAAATGGCAGAAAAAACTTTATTGGCAAGTGTATTCCGACGTTCTTAATAAGGAATGGCCTTCTTACAGGGCATCGAAAGTTTTTAAATTTTTATGTGAACTCGCAGTTTTACCATATTTTGAATAACTTTTTACTTGCAACATTTTATTAAAATTTCAGAAAAATTTCCTCATCATACTTTAAAAAATAGCGTGCGATTTGTGCCAAGATTTTGCGACACATATGTATTTTGAAATATTTCCCCCTTCTGCTTTCGTTATCTACACACGCAGAGGCTTGCAGATTAATTTAAAAGTAAATTTACCTATTAAATAAATTTAATTAATTTACGTAATTTATAATTCTATTCTGTGAGGAAAAAAAAAAGAAAAACCCCTACTGCTGCCTGTTTCTAGAACTTAAAAAGAAAGGCTCACTTAAATGATTTTAACGTTAATTAACGAGTGATGATTTTTTCCGCTGTATGATTTGGTCCTTGATGCACTGCTTGCCAGCAAAAGAACTTTTTTAATGTACTGTAATTAATGACTGTTGGTCATTTTTTAGTATTTTTCCATCAAAATAGAGGAATTTCTCCCTGATACGCCACCTACCAGTGGGATATGAAATTAGTGGTTGTTTGTCATATCTTTGCACATATAAATTTACATACAAAGAAAAAATACATCTGCAGTCGAAAGTGGACAAATATCGTTGACCAAAGCTAATTTGCGTATTTCAACAATTTTAGCTTCTCAAGAGGAAATCAGGGAAGAGGTTTCAAAATTATAAAAAACGAAACAAAGAACTTGATGTGCATGAAGTTCTATTTTTTCAATGAAATATTTTACTTTTCATTTTTATCATGCACATTCATTTGATTGAAGTATTTTTTACCTACTACAAAACTGATGTGCGAACCAATTTTTTTGTACAAAATAATAAACTTCTGGTGTTCACCTGCTACAAAACTGGTGCAAAGGCTTTTTCTTTGCTACGGAACCACTACCGAAAGCCATTTTTCCTACTACAAAACTGATACGAATGGTATCGGTGAGAGTGTGATCTCTGCATATACAATTTCATGTTCAAGAATACTTTTATCTATACTACTATCTATAAATATAGAAAAATACACTGTGTTTTCTGTAAATCATTCACCAGATTCTCTTTCAAAATGTCTGAAATACATTTGCAAAATTTTCAAAACTCGTTTAATTAGAACTGCATCATGGTGTTGATTTGGGTCAAAGCTATCACCAGAAAAATGCATGTGTTAAATTTAGTGAGCGTATTTGAGACATTTTGAAAAACAATCTGGTAAGTGATTTACAGAAAACACAGTATTTCTTCTTTAGCTATTACCTATGATATATCAACCAGTTTCTGCACACGAGTATATATAGCCGTACAGCTGCCAACCATCGACTGTCCAATGGGAGTATTTTTATAGAAGTCATTCACTGATATTGCAGCATTTTCATACTTTGAAGCGCTTGATTGGTGGATCTCAGATTTCAGATGTTTTTAAGCACTGTCCTTTTTTATTGTAGTTCCAGGAACCCCATCAATAAATGAATTATTAAAGTTTCTCACTGTCTTAAAACATTTAACATTGTCACAACACAGTTTGCAAAACACAGATTTTACTCATACTTCATTATTGTTTTTAACGTACCTTAACCATTTGTTTTTCGGATCAAGCTCACTAATCCATTTTTTTTCACCATTAACACCTTGATATACATGCTAGTAGACATGATTCATTTTTAATAGCACATGTTTTACTAGCATAAAAAGAGCAAGTCAAACAAGTGAAAATGGTTGGGGAAGGGAAAATACAACTCAGGACGCATGACTGCAGAAAGACGGGGATTTCACTCCTCTCGAACGGAGAAGGGCCGAGAAAGATTGCATAGTATGAAAATGGAAGGGAGGGGGAGGGCAGAATGAATGGAATCTTGGAAGGCAGACAAAAAGCAAATGGTGCAGTATGGATGACAATCGATGGGAAGGAATTTAATAATGAAATTTCAATGTTTTCATTATAAAATAATATTTTTTGTAATTTTGAAAAACATTTCGAGTTTTTTTTTTTTTGCATCGCAAATTCAACACAGTTTACAAAAATCTATCGTTTTGCATACAGTTTGAATCGCAAACTGTGATGTGATACCACTTATTTCCAATGCTGTTTTGGACACGAGTATATATTTAAAATATGTGTATGTAATTTTTTTAATGAGTAATGAATGCATCATTTTAAGTATCTGCTATCCAGATTTCACTTCATTACACAGCCTTAAAACTCACTGCAGAGTCCTCTAATTAGGGATGCTTTAATAATTATTATTATTGTTGTTACACACACAGTCATCTTACAATATATATACATAATCAAACTATGTAATCTTTTAACAAACCTGTATTATTATACTTTGTTGCTGATATTTTGTAACCATATGTCTTTATTATGTGCTTATAACTATTTACATTTTAGATATGCTTCATTTGCCAGTCTCGAAACTATGAGTATTCTTCCGAGCAAGATATTAATTTACGTAGAACAGCATTTATTCATAAATATTCCAATGAAGATAAACATGTTCAGAATACTCAAACTGATATCCACATGCAAAATGGGAAAACGTGTTTTGTCTCTAAAACAGATGCTGTAGATGTTAATGCTTGGGATATAAAATTTAAACCTAAAGAAAAAAAAGAAACTGTTCGCAATTGTTCAACATTAGATCCATTGTTTATTGAATCTACAATTAAGTTAGTGTTTAATATGTTACTGAAAAATGTTAATTTTGTGGAACTGAACTACAAGGAAAGCAAAATCTTGTGGAATTGTGGAGGTAAGCCTTTTCCACTGAAATGTTATGTTTTTAATTTATTTTTGAAAACCCATTATTGGATGTTATTATTTTAGAAGATGCGTTTGTGATAACCTTTTTCTTTTTTCTTACTGTTAGCAAAAATTATGTCTGACGTTCATCTAATTTGTTGCAGTATTTTTTAAAATTAAGTTTGTTTCAGTGTTTTAAAATAATGTTTATCTCATTTATGTAGCTTCTAATTTATATGAACAAAAAAACGCAATTCAAAACTGGCAATGGTTTTCTGTTGTGCTGTTTGTCATGCCATCTTTTGTAGTTTCTACTCTCCTCAGAATATTTCTTTCACCACCGTTAACTTCCCACAAAAAATAAGTGAAACGTAATATTTTCCATTGTTTCTTTTTTAAATTCTTTGATAGCAATTCTATTATAATTACTTTACATAAAAACCATTCATTTAAAACATGCATTACTATGTAAAAACCTGCAAACAAATCAATTTACATTATCATTTGATACAATTATTTGATTTCTGTTGTTTATTGTGATTAAGTACAATTAGAAATAGCATTAATTCCTCAGAGTGCAAATATAAATATATCGGGGGTATCGCTGGGTGCTCATAAAATTGGGTCCCATATCCTACGTTTAAAAATATAGGTATTTTTTGGAAAATTAATACCCCAAAAAACAAATCACCTTTTCCCTTACTAAATAGTCGGTCTCCAGGATGCACTATTTTTCTAATATTGAGTCCTTTCCTTCTATTCCGTGTAATTTATGTGCTATAATGTGTCAATGGCACTTCTATATATACACACAGGGTTCCCCATGCACCTCGAAAACTTAATTGTCAGCGAATTTGAAATCATCCTTAAAGGTCAAGGAAAAATTAGATTTTTTGGTTAACCTGGAAAATTTTGGGAAACCTTCTAAACTTCTGTTTTGAATAGCTAAATTTTCCACAGAGTGTCTACAGATCTGGAAAATCAGGGAAGTTTTGAATTGGAAAAGTCAGGGAAACTGTTTAAAATATAAAGGCCTAATCGGAAATAATATAAAGGCCTATCAGGGGAATTTGAAATTCATTGTTATAATAAATAGCTTATTAAAATAATTTTCCTGAACTGTGCTTTTCATACCACATTGCGTACTGGAAATTTTGAAAAACTTGAACTTTTGACTAAACTTCTTCCAAACATTACTATTTTGCACCAAAACTAATATAATTTATATAAAATTATTAAGCCCATATATTTTTCAGAAGAAAATGTTTGCCAAATATATAACTAAAACTTGGAAAAAAAATGTTTTTAGCTAAATTATTTAATCTGTAAGGGATTTTGGTCATACCAACCTCCTTTGCCTTATAGTCATGCACAATTTAAATGGAATAGAAGATGAAGCATCAGCTTTGCGATTATATAGTTAAACTCTTTTATAATGAACTCGAAAAGGGCCGAATGGATATGTTATTGTAAATATTTAATTAGTGCAAGTTTTTAGTGTAAAGAAATACACTTTTTAATACAGCTTTTGAATTTGTAAATTCACTTTAATTGAGTTATAAATGGCTTTGGGGCATAGGAATAACTTGGGGGTTAAATATAGCGTAAACTTTGGGGGGGGCAAAAAATAAAAACCCAAAATTGTATGGGGAAAAGTACGATTTTGCCTCTTCTGTAAAAAAAACTGGGAGGGGGCAAGTGCCCCCTTTCCCCCACCAAATTATGCCTATGTTTTGGGAATTAACTCGTTAGTGGATTTTATGGTCTTAGAAACTTATTTTTATTACGCAAATTTTAATGCGTTGTGTGTTGTTTACTGTAATTAGCGACTGGAAATCGATTAAGATTTGGTCTGGAAAAGTCAGGGAAGTTTGAAACAGAATTTGGGTAGACACCCTGCTCCCACGAACGTGAAGTCATTTTGCCCCATGACTGAAGTTCAGTTGAAGGTTACTTGTGATTGGTCAGAGAATTTTTTCCTCCATTGTGAGTAGGAACTGTGTACATATAGGAATCATAAGTATGCTCCACCATAACGAATGATATCTAAGAATTTAACAACCCTGTATAACTATGGTGGCCAGCTTTTTTAAGCATGTGCCACATTTTGGCTTTGATAGCAGCAATGTGCTATCCTTTAGTTTAACTAATTAGGCATCATATGATAAATGTCCTTTCTGAAGAAAATATTAGGTTTTCACATGCCATACAGTACAGCACATATCACTGTTGAATTCAGTTTTTTGAATTTTTTTGTTAAAAAGTATGGAAATATATGTTAACCAAGCTATTGACCCCAATTCGCGAAACTACTTAATTTATTTTTCTTTATATCAAGAACCGTGTGAGTACATAACATATAGTTTTGGCAATTAACCTCAAAATTATATTAATGTGGCATTGATCTGTTTTGTAAAATGAATTGTTTTTTACAAAATCATACTAATATCATATCATAATTGTTTAACCTTTTTTGGCACAGAATGACTTTTGATGTCCTTGTGCCAAAACATTTCAACCAACCATCAAAATTTCTGAGTTGCTATTGTGTGCTAGCTATTGAAATTTAGCATACATTTACGTATCATGTTCCACACAGTCATGCAAGTTCAAATGTATATATATGTTAAGCATTTTTAATAAGACAGCAGTTTTACATTTTTTCTTTTGCATTTTTTTGTATATAAATATCGATTTAATTTGAAAACCTTGGTTTTAAACATCTGTGCATGTATATATATATATATTTTTTTTAATTGCACATAAGTTGTAATTATGACAGGCTTTTTTGTAATTATGTTTAAAATTTGTACTTTAAACAACAATCTTTTTGTTAAATTATGTTTAAATGGCACTTTAAACAACAATCTTTTGTTAAATTATGTTTAAAATTTGTACTTTTAAACAACAATCTTTTTGTTAAATTACAGTTTTTATTATTCAACGTTCATTCTAGAATCAGAAGGGCAGGGTGCTCTGATTGAAAACAGCACTTTATCAAAAAAATATTTACATGCATATTATAACTGAGGTACAGTTTTTTTGCAGGGCCATAACCAAGATTTTTTTCAGAGGGATGGTCCCTAAGACATTCCCACCTGTCTGCAGCCTTGGGTTTTGCTGTGGCAATGTCATGAATGTAACATGTTCAAATGAGGTTAACTATTGAAGACATTCCGAAGAGACTTTGCTTTTATAACATAGAAGTAGAAAAATATTAGTACTATTGGAAAGAATAAAAGCATTAAATAGAACAACATATTTCAGGAAACAATTCTGTTTTTAAGCATTAAATGTTTGCTTAATCCTATTGAAATATTCTTCCATCTTTGACACTTTTCCATCTCTTTACAGCATTATTAAAAGTAATGCCAGAATTTATTTTTAAAATCAGCAATTTGTTTACATTTTCTATTTTTAGGCTATTCCTTTTATTAGTTAAAATAAGCTTAATTTGCAAAGATATCCACTCTACTTCTGCATTTGATACTGCAATTGTATATGCAATATTTAAAAGTTTTGGATTTGGGAAATTTTTCTTCCTACAGTCTCTTCGGATTTTTGTAACTTTAGACATAGATTTTGAATTTTGAGCTCACTATTATTAAAACAGTTCTTCTCAGAAACATAAATTTGAAATCCATTGAAAAAAAAAAGGGACCATTTTTTAAAAAAGGAGGTAATAAGGACCTAAGACATGGTGTCTACAGATCTGGAAAACCTGGAAAAGTCAGCTCTGTTTTTTCTGACTAGAAAAGTCAGGGGACTTTGAAATTCATTGTTAAAATAATTTTTCTGAACTATGCTTTTCGTACCACATTGCATAATGGAGATTTTGAAAAACTTATACTTTTGACTAAACTTCTTCCAAAAATTGCCCTTTTGCACCAAAACTAATATAATTTATATAAAATTATTAAGCCTAGATATTTCTCAGGAGAAAATCTCTCTCTATATATAGAATCTCTTTCGATCAGTGAAACAAATTGCTGCCACAAATGGTGAGACCCCAGTTCCAGAATTTCAGGAAGTAAGCTGATTTAAAAGAAAAAATGATGAAATGTCACTAAGGAATGATATCATCGCTTTTCTTTCCTCCTTTTCAACAGTTTTAAATTTGTTTTTTTGTAGACTACCATATCGATTGTTGACTCATGTTTATTTGTGAGTTTTACAACACAAGGACAACAAGGGTCATACTGTGCTAGGATCTACAGTTTTGCAAAGATTCCAAACCTCCTATGGCCTAGGGAACCAACCCCCGACTGCAGTGAACAGTTTGGCAGTAATCTTCTTTTTTTTTGGAGGTGGGTGTACCATTGGCAGTCAAACCCAGGATAGCGACGCACCAAGCGAGCATGTTACCGCTGCACCACCGCAGGGCCTATCGTTGACTCAATGCAAAATTTATTAAGGAATTTATTCATTAATGCTAAATTTTTAGTCTGCTTAGATAGTATTAAATATATTTATAAAATACCTCAAACATCAACAAATTCTCAGCCTGCCCCCTGTAAAAAATTTAACTATGGCCCTGAACTGAACAGAATATCTTCACTATTCACACAAGGATGGGGAAAAAGAGGCCCAAATTTATTATACAGAGGTGCAAAATTTTAAAAGGTGACTTTTTTTTGTGCTCTTTTTTAAATTTTAGTCCATCTTTAGTTTAAAAATTCTGTGAATCTGCCCTCCTCAGCAAAGCACCTCCTACTAAAGGCTCAAACACCGAAAACACTCAATAAGGGGCAGCACAAGGCGTTGTGGCTATTTAAAAAGTGCCACGATCTGAAATGCAGGTTGTGTTTCTTTCAGCAAATGGCCAATACCCGTTGTGGAAGTATTGCCAAATTCTGGGATGTATATTTTGGGTGTGTTTTTCGGGAAAAGAGCAGGTTTCTAGTAGGATGCAAACGTTAATTATGGGATGGCATATCAGTGTGCAAATTTTTTTTACGAGGGCAAGCAGAGCATCACATATTTTAATAAAAGGGTGGGCCGGGAGCTCCGCCCACAAAATAAGACTAAAATGAACTCTGTATTGTCGTTACTTTTTGTTATTTATCCAGTTACATTGTTTTATAGGTACGCACCATATAAAAGACATTGCTACAGAATTGGGGTCAGAAATATTGCAAAAACTTAAAAGTCAGTGTGGTGGCCTTCAGACACTTTTGAGAATACATCAGCACATTTTCACAGGTAAGAAAGATTTAGTTTCATTGTGCAGAGTATATTTAAGGGAATATGTTATATCCACCATTGAACAAAAATATGTTGAATATTCCTGACCTACATGCTCCAGTTTTGACTTCACCAGTGTGTATACTTTCTTTTTTCTAAATACCTTGTTGGACTGTTGTGTTATCTTGGCTGACATATGTCCTTATGTGTCTAGTTTACCATCCACTCACTTTTCCTTCTGAAACTCCATTACTTGGTTGTATTTCTTATGTATATGGGTTCTAGACATTCTGAACAAGCTAATCTTTCCTGAAGTACAAGTTTATTAGATTAAAAAATTACTTGTTCAAGATTATTAAATATTTAATCAATGTATTATTAAAAAATGTCTTCATCAAACATGAGATATATGTCACAAATCATTAAATTTTAGCTTATATATGCTTTAGCGCATGTAGTATTGTTTAATCATTTGTGCAAGTCATCTTGATGGCTTTGTATACAAATTTTCGAATAAATCTGTTTGTGTTGCAATTTCAATTTACCATCCTACGGCAGCATAGAGAGATATCTCATTCATCTATTGTGCTGGTAGCTTGAGTTTGATTTTAATGGTACCTGTTAAGATGCAAAACGTATAAAACATATTTTTTGTATTCATGTAAACATACGAAAATTATTTGTAATGGTCAAAATGGCAAGTGCTGAAGTTTGTGCCTTTTATGTGAATGGTGATTTTGATTGTTAGCTGTTTTAGTTCTGAGTTAATTAATTGAATGTGACTATTGTGTTTTATACATTCAGTAGAAGTAAATAAAGTTTGTGAAGAGGCAGAAACGGGTTACATTTCTTGTCATATCTAAAAGTATCTCAAAACGTGTACTATTTTTTCTGCTTATTGGTCCTGGATTTGGTTCCCTAGGCAGCAAAGGTTTGAATTTCTTGGAAATTTGTATTCCCTGGTGCATCATATCCTTAGCTGTCTTTATGCCATAAAACACAAATTTCAATTTTATTAAGTGCATATTACAGGGTTTGTACAGTCTTTAAAGGTCCTTCTTACAAGTCCTTATTTTTGATCAAAATCTACAAAAAGTCCTTAGAAGTCATTTTTTTTCTCCCATTTCTCAATATTTCTCTTAAGTATGTTTTAGTTTAAATTTTTATTACTGTCATTCTTCTCACAGTAGGAACCAACATAAAGAAGGAACATGAAATTCACACCATGCGGGTTGTCATATGCCTTTTGCGAACAATAGGAATATGCATAGAGAACACCCTCTAGGAATATTCATAGAGAAATCTACCCCTAGAAACTTGCTAGAGTATTTTTTTAGGGCGAGAATGACCAGTGTATCTCGTCCATCTCCCAAAATTAGATTTAAAGTGTAAGGTGCCTTACGCACAGCGGCGACCATTTAGTGCCGCCTGCCGCACTGTATATTTCGTAATAGGATTGTTCAGCATTTTTTAAAAACGAATAAAAGATATCTTTGAATAATAAAATATCACTGATTACGAATATCGAAGTGAAATTTTGAAAAAAAAGAAAAATTGATTACATTTATATTAAGAACAGAAAATGCATGAAAACAGCCCAAAAATCATGTGACCGAAAATGCTTCTTCATCAACCGTATTGCTAGTGACATCACTTCTGCCTTTTCTATGGCTAACGAGAAGCCACATTCCCGTTCTCGTTAGTCGCGTGTATGACGTCACAGCTGCCTTTGAGAGGTTGAGGTCGTTTTCGCGTCCCTTCTTTTATACGTCAAACTTTAAAAAAATTTAAAAGTTAAATACTGCACGAATATTAGAAATATTTTAAATTTATTCATTTTTCGACTCGCGGAATCGAATAAAAATATTTAAAAAAAATGCTGAAAAATCCTATTAGATATTTCTGTTATGCGAAGTTTTAGTCTGTATATGTTAGGCTCAAACACCGAAAACGTTCAATAAGTGAAAAAAAATATGACCACAACGCGTTGTGGCTCTTTCAAATACCATGATCCGAAATTTGGGTTGCAGCTCTTTCAGCAAACAGCCAATAACTGTTCTGGCAGTGTTGCCAAATTCTAGGGGTAAAAGTCTCCAGACATGTCAGGGTCATATTGGGAAGCCCAGGGCCCCAATCCTTTTCCTAGGCTGCTATTGGAGATACGATTACGATATTCCGTATTCAGAGAGCGTACGTGAGGGCACTTGAAATGTCGCATGTTAGGGCTGTATCGGTGGGAGCCAGAAGCCCTCATCCTTTTACTAGACGGCTATTGGAGCTACAACTACAATATTCTGTATTCAGAGAGTATACATGAGGGCACTTGAAATGTTACATGTCAGAGCTGTACTGGTTGGGGACTGGAGCCTCCATCCCTTTTCTTGGCTGCTATTGGCACTGTGATTATGATATTTCATATTCTAAGAGTATATATGAGGGTACTTCAAATGTCACATGTCAGGCCCATATTGGGAGACTCGGAGCTGTATCATAGTTGTAACTCCAAAAGCAGCCTACAAAAATGATGGGTAGGACTCTGAGTCCCCCAATACGGTCCTGACATGTGACATTTCAAGTGCCCTCAAGTACACTCTCTGAATATGGAATATCGTAGTCTTAGCTCCAATAGTAGCCTAGAAAAGGATAGGGGGCTGCAGTCTCCCTGATATTCCCCTTACATGTCTGGAGATGTTCACCCCAGAATTTGGAAATACTGCCAGAGCGGATATTGGCCATTTGCTGAAAAAGCCACAACCTGAATTTTGGGTTGTCACAATTTTGAAATAGCCACAATGCCTTGCGGTCATTTTTTTTATTTTTTTTTACGCTTATTGAGCGTTTTCGGTGTTTGCGTCTAACATATACAGTGCTCATCCAATCTATTTTTAGAAGGGGAATTGTTGTACCGGGTCTTCAAAATTAAGCTAGCCCCCAAAGAAAATATTTCATGATGGTAGAGGATGGGGGAACCATTCACGACTACCTTATATGCATATATAGAATAACGG
>QLNU02015360.1:206921770-206945501 GCA_006491805.2 Dysdera silvatica
GCGGTCATTAACTCTTTAAGATCAACAGACATTGAGGATGTGTACATTGACATGGTGAAACGTGTGTATAAAAATGCAAGTGCAAAATTTCGGTTACATAAAGATACCAAAACTATCAAACTTGGCAAAGGGGTGAGGCAGGGAGATACCATTTCTCCAAAACTTTTTACTTCTGCTTTACAGATGATTTTTCAGCTGATAAATTGGAATAACAAGGGAATAAAAATAAATGGTGAATATTTAAATCATCTGCGGTTTGCTGATGACATTGTTATTTTTTCAACGGACCCATTGGAACTCCAAGACATGGTACAAGAGCTCTCAACTAGAAGTGAAGAAGTTGGACTCAAGATGAACCTACAAAAAACTAAGATCATGTTCAATAATTTTGTAGAGGAAACAAAAATACAAGTTGACAACACTGAGCTAGAAATTGCTGATTCATATATTTACCTTGGCCAGCTGATTTCAATGGATGGCAACATTATGAAAGAACTCAACAGACGTATTAAACTTGGCTGGAGTGCATTTGGAAGAAACAGTTTTATCCTGAAGGGGAAATTGCCTTTATGTCTAAAAAGAAAAGTCTTCAACCAGTGTGTATTGCCAGTCCTCTCTTATGGATCAGAGACATGGAGTCTAACAGTTGGAGCAATACGAAAGTTACAGACAACGCAAAGGAGCATGGAGAGGTGCATGCTTGGAATAACTAGGAGAGATCGAAAAAGAAACACTTGGGTGAGAGAGCAAACTAGAGTAGAGGACATCATTGTTAAAGTAAAAGGACTGAAATGGCGATGGGCTGGGCATATTGCAAGAAGAACTGATCAACGATGGACAACAGAAATTCTGAACTGGATTCCAAGAGACCACCGAAGACCTAGAAAACGTCCTCAAACTAGATGGGTGGATGAAATAAGAAAACAGGTTGGGGTGACGTGGAAGCGAATTGCTCAGGATAGACTTGTGTGGAAAGCATTTGGAGAGACCTTCATCCAGCAGTGGATAGATAATGGTTGAATATGATGATATATATATATATATATATAATATTTATTTATTATGAATCCAGCGTCGTATAATACCTTCCATTATTTTTAAAATGCGATGCGTAATAATAAAAAATTTAAGTAGGTAAATACATAAGCCTATTTAAACAAAAAGTACTTATTTCGTAAAGTCAATTTGTTCGTCCTTATTACCATTTTATTTTAGTTATCTTATTTCTGTATCATTCTGATTTTTGGTTTTTGATTTAATAAATCTTTCTTCGTCGAAGGAGCTGCAAATAACGTGAGCCGATGTCATTTATAATCGAAGCAAATATAGTGTGTTTTAAAACATTTACATGCATACAAAGATTGTCAAACCCATTTTTCTCTCTGACACCAAGTAGCGATAACATCTTCGAGACCCTTCCAGTGTTCCACAGAGGTTCGGAAAAATTTAAGTAAGCAAATACATAAACCTATTTTAACAAAAAATACCTATTTCCTAAAGTCATTTTGTTCCTTCTTATTACGACGTTCTTATTAAGACAATAGTATTTACTCATTAATGCTACGAATAAATTATGTGGGGGCGAAAATTTCCTTTTTTAATGGTGAAAACTAGTGATGAATCATTAGAAATACAACCCCTGGACAAAAGTATGGAATACTTGTATTTTTTATTTAATTTTCCAAAAGAAGGCCTATTTCAACCCGGTTTTGATTAGTGATTTGCGATCAAATAAAGTGACTATAGGCATAGATTAATTAGATATAAATTAAGACCAAATTTACTGTCAAGAGGTTTATTTAATCAAAAGTTACATAAAAATTCCTTAAGCTGTGCAGGGACAAAAGCGTGGAATACATTAAACCTTTGGTCAAAAGTATGGAATAAAAGAAGAAAACTACAAAACTAACCAAATCATCGCGATATTACTCCTCAGATTGTGTGACGTCATTCATCGTCATGATGTGTTTACGGGTTTGTAAATTACAGCTACGTAAATCAACAGCAGTGCCACAATATTTTCATTATAGTAGCACCTACTAGAGGATTAACGCAAGACACGAGAGCTCCGATTATTAATAAGTTTAATAAGGCAGAAACTAAAAACAAATTTCTATTAGCCTTAGTTGTTCCAAAGAAACTGTTTCTAAAATTATAGCAAAATTTAAACGACTGAAGGTGTCAGAAACCAAGGTGGAAGTGGGCGGCTAAGAAAAACGATTGAGTGAGATGATAGAAATTTGATAAAGATTGTCAAAAAAACAGAAAGTTTTTTCATCAAGAGGGATTACTTCAGCTTGGAAGAATAAAGGCGCGGATGTTTCTGATAAGATTGCAAGGGGGAGACTGAAAGAAAAAGGTTACAGGTTTTCTAAAGGTCAAACAAAACAAATATATATAACGGACAAGCAGAAGAGGGTTCGTCTTACATGGGCGAAAAAACAAGAATTAGTCCATAAGTGATTGGAATCATGTTCACAGATGAGTTGAGGATTTGTCTCGGGTATGGAGATAACTGTGGACACAGTTATTTCCATACGGAATCATCTCCATACCTGTACACGTTTACAGGCAAAACAATGAAAGATTTCATCAAAACTGTCTTTGAGGATCATCAAAATTTCCAAAAGGCATAATGATCTGGGGTTCAATAACAGCGAAAGATGAAGGTGAGATGGCTATCCTAAAAGGAAGTGTAAACGCAGATACATATTTGGATATTTTGAACCATTTTGTGACGAAAACTACAGAAGAACACTTTGGTGATGATGATGACTACATACACCAAAATGATAACGCATCATCTCACATGGCCAAAATAATCAAAGCTTACTATGCAGAAAAGGGTATTACACGTTTAGACTGGCCTACAAATAGCCTTGACATCAATTTGACAGGAAATATTTAGCTCACATGAAAAAAAAAAAAAAAAAAGGAAGACTGTAAGCAAGAAGAAACCAACGACCATTGATGAATTAAAAGCTGCTGTTCAAGAAATTCGGAGGGAAATTTATCCCTGCGAATGCGAAAGGCTTGTTTCATCATCACCAAAGAGAATTATGGATGTAATTAAAGCAAAAGGAGGGCTTAAGAAGTACCGAGTGACATTATTCCATACTTTTGACCCAAGATTTAATGTATTCCATACTTTTGTCCCTGCACAGCTTCTGGAATTTTGATGCAACTTTTGATTAAATGAACTTTTGAAAATGAAACTTGTCTCTCTCTCTCTAATTTGTATTTAATTAATCCATACCTATAGTGCATTTTGTTTGATTGCAAATAGCCGATCAAAACGGGGTTAAAACAGGCCCTTTTTCGTAAAATTAAAAATACGAGTATTCCATACTTTTGTCCAGGAGATGTAGATATGTATGATATAAATTCCGGACTTTAAACTTTGAGTTTATTCTTCGGGGTACACGAGGGAGAGTGATCTCGGAAGATGGTCCGCGGTCTAGGAAAGTTAAAGAACCGCTGTTCTAGCGGATACGGAAACGCGCTTGATCTTTTCTCACCTGTTCTTAGCTCGGATGGAGGTGGACGATACGTGACCTTGGAACATTCTATACGAAGTACATTTGCATCGGAATGGCACTGTTAATACACACAATCGTTGGGTTTAAACTACTAATAACCATAGGCGTAAAGATATGGGCCCGTGGGGCCCAAGCCCCCCCAATAATCTGAAATAAATTGCGATTTTACATATACTGTAATGTATAAATGTACATAAAATGTGCTTCCTCCGCCAATAATTTTGAAAACTCTACGCTGATGCTGATAACCCTCATGCAGTTGGGGATTAACAAAATTTAGCAGTATTTGTCGGTATCTCCCTACATTGACAGAATAGGTCACTGGTACTCTTGGTGTCGGTTCTTCGATAAAGTACGGACTAATAATAAACGAGGCAGTAAGGCCACGCTGTAGTATGATTTTCGGTGACTGCAAGGGAATCAGGCATGAGGGTTATACGTAGCCCAAATCTGACAATCGTATGTATTGATAGTACCATTCAGATGGAAATGTGCTTCAAAATATGCTATTAATAATAAATACGGGAATAATGAATAAAAATATAAAAAATTTGATTGTTTCGATTGAGAAAAAATTACCATTAAGATTAAAATATAATTTGGATTTTTTACAATAAACATATTAGATTATGATGCTAAAAATTTAGAGGAAAAAATTTGATAGAATCGTATGTGGCAACTGTATCAAACAGGAGTGTCAATCGGAGAAAACAAAAAAATTTAAAAATAAGAATATTTGCAAACAGAAGTTAAAAATTTGTTTTAAATATAAATTTTTATTATAAGTATAAATATAATATTCCGCTTGCCTCGAAAGAACTTGCGATAATGTGAGAAACGAGGTTCAAAGCCTCCTATCTTATAGTTTTTTCCCTACCCTACGAACTTCATTTTATATTGAAACCAATGATATACTATCTTTTTATAATTTAAACCATAAGCCGTTAAGGTTAACCAATGGGGTAAACAAAACAGTTAGTTAAATATTTCTTTAGTTTCTTTAAGAGTACTTGTTCCAATTGCTTTACCAGTATCAAGGGGGCACTCATATGAATGATCTTATTTTATTTTATTATTTACATTTTTCTGAGTTATTTTTGCTTCTGACTTGTGTAAATTCCAAAGCATTCGTTCCCTCATTAATTATCAGCCTAAATTTGTCATAATATTATAACTGCCTTACCTTATTAGCAGGGCCGGATTTATCCATTTTTGCGCTTTAGGCCCAACTTTTTGGCACCCGCCCTAGGCGCGACTTTTTTTTTTTTTTGACGGTAAAAAAGATGTAAATATAGGGAACCCCATATATTGTGCGTTCGCGCAGACCTGACGCCTGATACCGTTAGCAGACGGGTTAGTCCATTGCAGTTTAGGGAAGGGCGTCTTGCCGAAACTGGTTTTTCATGTGGGAAAAACCAGTTCCTCCAAGACGGCCTTCCCTAAACTGCAATGGACTAACCCGTCTGCTAACGATATCACGCGCCAACTGAGCGCGAATGCATGGTATATTTACATCTTTTTTTTACACACACTCACTTTACTTCTATTAAAACTTAAAAACAAAACAACAACAAAAAAAAAAAAAACGGTGCTGCACGAGATAACCAGGTATCATCCCACAGGTAGCTACGCCTGTGCTCCATCTCCACCCTCCATATAACTATAATGTCATGTAAGCAGTAGCGTAGCTAGGGGGAAGGGGGCGGTCGCCATAGGCGCTACAATCCGGGAGGAGACAATTAGCCCTTAAAAAATAATGACAGGCACAAAAATTACGGCAATGACAGTCACTCGCCCCGGGCGGCAAAATATCTAGCTACGCCACTCTTCCTAGCCTTAAGAAACTTAAACCCATGAGAGGAGCGTAAAATTTATCTGGATTTATAGTGACTAATGTCTAAATTCTGTACCACTTTTGACAATTATTTTATACCCGTTAGTTTCCGGGTGCCCTGTTCCTTGCCCCAGTTGCATCTTCAGTAGTGACGGGCGATTGCGAAATTTTTTTAAATAGAAAGAATCTGAATCGAAACAAATTTACAATCGAGTAAACGATTCATTCGTTCTTGAACTTAAAAATCGAGTTGTTCAATTCCAATCGAGAGTCAGCAGAAGTTCTGCCACTGTTCACCTGTCGTTAATGCGAATGATCTATTATTGAACATTTAAATTAACGAAAGGCAAGCGTAAATAATTTATGCTTACCATGTTAAAGGCATGATATAAGCCTCAATTACATTGGGCGAGTTTACACGCCCCCCTCTGGCAAATTTACTCGCTGCTGCTAAACTCTCTTAGTGAGTAATTCATAACTTATTTAGTAAGTCACAATTTAGTAATTCATAAATTTCAATCAAGGAAGAACGCAGTGCATACATTTAGTCGATACTAGCAGTTTAATGGTTGGGGCAGAAATATTTCCAATTGTATTTCTCAAATAGTCCGCAAGACTATTTTGAAGCTTCATCATGTATAAACAATAGGGTGGTCCATTTTTGAAAAGTATACAAATTTTATTCTCCACAAGGTTGCCTTTGTTCCATATCAGTAACTTCTTTGCAAAATTTTATTGAATTTGAACAAAATTTAATGGTCGCGAAAAACCACGACATTTTAATTGTTATGTCTAAAAAAGTGGAAAAAGTCATTTCGTCAGCTAATTTCACACGATAACGAATTTTACTTTTCAAAAAACCTGACTGTTTTTGCTTTGCATAATATTAACACAAGTTAATCATTAACCAAAGCCATCTTGATCACATTGGATTTAGAAGCAATGGGATAATTTTTTCTATGCAGATCAACAATTCGGAGAAGATATTGTTTTTGTTCCTCGTCTTTTCTAATGCCGGAGTTGAATGCTTGGATTAGGGTTACTCCCCGTTCGGCACAATCATTAACAACCTTTATCTGGCGAACCTTCTGCTTCATTTCAATATAGATTGGATCCACACCCCACTCTGCAAGATCCTTGTCCAGAAATGACTTTGCTATTTCCTGTCTATTGTTCGCAATGAGATCGAAGAGTTCTGCAGTACGCTGAGTTACAAAGGTATGGAGAGGACTTTGGTGGTTAAATTTTGCACCATCCAGTCGTTTAAGCCGCTTCTCATTTGGAGGAAGTTGCAGGTTCTTCACCATCTCCTTCTTGATATGCACTTCGACACGTGAATCGAACAGAGCAAGTCTCACTAAATGTTCGGAAAAGTACCAAAGGTGGCGAAGAAAGGTTTTTGCCGTAGCTTCTCCAATTTCTAGGTGGGGTAAGCTTGAATTTGCGAAAGAAGTTTTGCGTCATTGAAAGGTGCCCTCTCTGCAAGTGGTGCTTCGTTCCAGTACTGATCATAAGTAAGACTCAAGAATAGGTTTACGTCTGTGATGCCCTTCTTCTTTGAAGCAGTGAGAACGAGCTGTTCCTGGAACATGTGAACAGTTTCACTTTTGGTCCCCCGGAAGGGCCTAATGCAACTTTGAAAATTTTGAAAGCATAATCTCATAGATATGGTGTCTGCAAGCAATCCACACAAGGTAGGTGCCAAGAGCCTGCTCCAACAATGTACATGCGCCGAGTGTCATCCCTGTATTTGAAGCCGTGATATCACAAACTAGTCCCCGTATCTTTGTCCTCAGATGCCACTCATCAAAAATATACGCCCAAGCGTTGGCCTGTTCCTCACCTGTGCCTTTACAAATTTTTGGAACTGCTAGGAGTTTTTCAATGCCATCTCCGCTAACAAGGACTGCCACTCGATTCACCTTACGTTTGCCACCAGCAATGTCAGTTAGCAACTTACTATCCCAGTGCAGAAGAAATGAGTCCTTTGGGGAGCAGGAAGCCTTGTCTCTTTTAGTCATATTTTCACGCATCTTACTCCATGCTCGGCGAATCGAGCTGCATGACAATGAAATGTCTTCTACCGGCGCGCTTAGACTATGAGCTACTGCTCTAATGACAAACAATGCGCGACTATCAGAAAGATTTACGCGGTCTACAGATGCAACTACATCTTCGGCTAGCATATTTTTAATCCTCTTTCTCTATCGGTCCATATTGCGTGTAGACTTGGGGCTAATAGTAGTTTCATATGCTTCATCGGATGTTGACGAAGACGAGCTGCTATTCTCACTATCCATTATTGCAGAAATGGACGGAATGGGTTCAGTGTGAATATAACGTTGACGCCTAGCCTCAGTATCGCTTAGCCTCTTTCGTTTTCGTGTTTCTTTCTCAGACTGGCACTTGTCTACCCCTGTCATGTAGCAACTTAATGGGTCTTGTCGTTGCATTAAGAGAAATATCTTATCGTTTTCATTTTTCATAACCTGTAGTGCATTCTTGCTTGATATATCAAAAAGGTCGGTGGCGCACTATGTTAGCATTAAAAAAGGGAATCTCTTTTCCTACCGCGGCTGCGCAACAATGCACACATAGCTGTGAGGGAAAATTTAAAATAGTACCGCAACTGATAAATTGTTGCGACCCCTAAATATCCTGATAACAGTCCAATTCCCAGTATGTGAACTCCTATTGGGTATTGTAACAAGGGCAGATTTGTGGAGCATATTTTTAAAAAAAAAATTTTATACATTGTATAATGGACCACCCTAATAAACAATCTACTTATATGCATTCATTCAATAGTACGTGTTTCAGGACTGCTTTTATGCTCATAGCTTTGTTGCTACAAAAACAATGGACTAATGCGATATAGTAATTCTGATCTAAAACTAAGCAACAATAAACAAATTGCGAATAAAACAAATCATTTAATGAATTTGAATGAAATGGGCAGTGTATAAGCACATAATAATAAAGCGCATTAAATAATGATACACAAGCAAATTTCACGATATTACTTTTAACTTACGTATTAATGTAAAAGTTTATGGTGGGTAATTAAGTAAGATAATTAAGTTAACATACACCTGATCTCTTTTGCTAAGACTATAGCTTTTTGATCCATAAGACTCGGAAAGAAGAAAAAAAAAAAGCTTCACCTCAGGTAAATTTCAACCCGAGTTTTTATCTTGACGTTCTATCAATTTTCCCAACCACCAATATACTGCTAAGGTGGCCTTAACTTTGTACTTATGTTGTGACTTTTAACTGACGCATTAAAGTTGAGGTTAACATATCGACATCCACGTTTTTCGGTTCAAACTAAAGTTCCTTGACATACAAGAATCGAAAGGAAGAATAGCTTTAGTCTGTGCTCGAAAAGGTGAGTGTACGAACTAAATCATCCTAATACCTCGCGAACTTCCACTTTCATGTGTGAGTTAAAAACGTGACAACATGTAAGTATGACGTAACAGTTACGCTATCTATGTCTTATATCAATGGGCAAAACTTGAAAGCAGAAATCTGAAGATCGCTGGATCAAAACTAGCCTAACGTACTTTTTTTTTTTTCAATTCCTGTCCTTTGAAGAGTTCTTTTAAAGTGAAAAATTGGGGATTTATGAACTTAATTATCATAAAACTTTATAAAATATGTAACGTAGAACATTCTGCCAGAATCATCCATTAGCCAGAAATGGCACACGAAAGTTCAATGATCACATCCTCGGAATGAAATATGGGATAGACATTGACGATTCATGCTGCAGAGGTCATCACTGAGATTTCGCGGAATTAAATTCGCGAAATCCATCATTCATGTAAAAAAAAAAAAATCAAACCAAACCCCCACAAAAAAACCCACCTTTAAGCGCCTGAAAATTAAAGATGATGTGTTTTAAAACTTATGGTATTTGTATCCTAGAGTTCCAAACTTGCTCTGTCATATTTAAGCTGGGTGATTTGAGTGACTTTTCTCTATAGGTAAGTGTTACATATATTAAACATTAGTAAATCCAGTGAATTGTGTATGTGGACAAGCGTTATCATCCATCAATGTGGAATAAAGATATATAGCTACATAAAAATGATGAATATATATTGTGCGTTCGTGCAGACCTGGCGCCTGATACCGTTAGCAGACGGATTAGTCCATTGCAGTTTAGGGAAGGCCATCTTGCCGAAAAGGGTTTTCCGCGCGGGAAAAACCAGTTCCTCCAAGACGGCCTTCCCTAAACTGCAATGGACTAACCCGTCTGCTAACGGTATCACGCGCCAACTGAGCGCGAATGCACAGTAGGTCCAAGATTTCATCGCGATACTTGACAGTTGGTGAGATGTTCTTGTGGAATTAAAATACCCATATAAGTACAATACCAAACAAGTCGTGCCGAATGTATAAAATATAAATATACAAGATACATGTAAAGAGAGGCATTTGTTATATGTATAGTTGTAATTTCCAAAACGTTTGAAAAACAGTTTTAAATAGTTTAAAATGATAAAAATATGCATAAGTATAATGAATGCACGCAGAGAAAGGTGCCCTGTGAATGCGGAGGCAAGTACATAAAGCTGGAGCGTTCTATCGTGTTATTAGAAATTACTGTATGCGCTTTACGGTAGATTTGTTTAGTCTCCATTTTATGTATATCCAATTTAAAATTTTAAACATTTCAAACTTACATCGCAGCTTTAAAGTTTTTATAAACTTTTTTAAAGGGCGATAAAGAACAGATTCTCGTGAATGTTGAGGGTATCAGACCGTTAAATTAAAACATAATTCGAAATCATACGTCATAGACTCATTCAGTGCCGGATTAAGGTTTTTATGGGCCCTGGGCTGGAAAGATAGAATGGACCCCTAAAGAATGTGGCCCTCGCGTATTCAGTCAATAAATCATGAGCTTTTCTTTGAAGTTTATTACCTTCGATATTCAGAACTTTTCAATAATAAAAACTCGGATATTTGTAAATAAACAAGATTAAAATAACGCTTAAACTTCGATAACACCAGGCACTTACGGGATCCTAAAATTGCAGGGCCCTAGGCTCGGGCCTACTTGGCCTATGTATAAATCCGGCATTGGACTTATTACTGAAATATAGAGCTTATTTAAAATGTGGTGTGATACACCGCATGCAATGAGGTTGAACTTATTTTAACACGAGTAAAGAGAAAGTTGCTCCCTTTTAATTCCAAAGATTAAGGTCTCAGATTAACTTTTTCTTCAAATTACATTTTATTTTATTTGCTTCATACTTGTTAAATGTGCGGTAAATATATTAATATTTATGTAAAATTGGATTTTTGTTTATTATATAATTAGTTCATTGCATGAAACTAACTATATCACTTTAATACATAGTTATTTTAAAGTAGTAAAAAACAACATTCAATGAGTATATGTTTGGGTATATAAACGAAATTCGATGCATTTCAAACAGACAAAAGTTGTGTTTCGCTAGGAAATTTCAGTTGGAGTGAATCTGGTAAAATGCATCCTACTACAGGCCTGCACAAAAGTTTAGACACAGAGGCAAATTATAAATAAAAGCGAGAATTTGCATTGAACTTCGCCGATATTGTATCTAAATAATCCTAGAACCAATAATAAATTGTGCAACTTAAAAGATTACCAAAAGTACTGAAACAAAATATCCCAACACCGTAATATTGGAATCTGCATGCCACAAATGTTTAGGCACATATGTCAGATTTATGCAAATTAACGGCGCGAAGTTCCCAAGTGATCGAAGGGGCGTTTCCCAGAGTTGTTATATAAGGCCTGAAATAATTTAGAATGCTTAGAACGATGCCGAAGTCAAAGCAATTTACGAATGACGAGATTTTGAAGATTTGGAGGCTGAAAACTAAAGGTAAATCTGTTACTCAAATTTCTGTTGCATTGAACCGTTCAAAGCGAGGCATTTATCGAGTGTTATCCCGGGGTGATCAGTATCAACCAAAATCACGATCTGGGAGGCCTCGAGTGACCAGCATTCGGGATGATAGACAAATACGAAGATTGGCTTCAAATGAAAGCCTGTCTGCAAATCAAATAAAAAACACGTTAGCAATGCGAGTGTCAAGAGAAACCATACGTAGAAGGATTGTAGAATGCAGGCATTTGAGATATGCAAAAATGCGCCGCAAGCCCTGCTTGCAATTACATCATAAACAAGCACGACTACAATGGGCAAGGCAGCACATATCATACAGTGACGAATGGCTGCAGGTGTTATTTAGTGATGAAAAAAAGTGGAACTTAGATGGTCCCGATGGCCTTTCGCACTACTGGCACGATCTTCGAAAACGCCCCTTAAGTCGGTTCAGCAGACGTCAAGGAGGAGGTTCAGTCATGGTTTGGGGAGCCTTTAGCTTCAATGGACAGACTTCTTTGGCGTTTTTGAATGGAAAACAAGATTCCAAGGCATACCAGGCAACTCTTGAAAGTCACCTATTACCTTTTGGCGAACTTTTATGTGGACGAAACTGGGTTTTCCAACAAGATAATGCGTCCATCCACACATCCAGGTCAACAAAAGAATGGATGAGCGCTAAAAATATTACAGTTCTCGATTGGCCTGCTCTTAGTCCTGACTGTAATCCCATCGAAAATGTATGGGGCATACTAACGAATGTTGTGTATGCCAATGGAAAGCAATATCCGTCCGTTTTAGAACTTAAAAAGGCTATAGAAGAAGCGTGGTTTAATTTTGAACCAGAAACCTTTCAAAATCTTGTGCTTTCAATGAACGACCGCGTATTTAATCTAATACGAAGTAATGGTGGCTACATTGATTATTAAAATTGTTCATTTCCTTATGCAAGTGCTAAAATTTATGTTTGTGCCTAAACTTTTGTGCCACATATTTTACTTATTTTAAGTTATATATTGCAGCAAGTTCGCTACTGATGTGATTTCTGTTCTCAAATTTTTAATTTGCATATTACATGTGTTCATACTTCGTAATATTAAAGTTCCTACTTCTTCAGTTTTAATAGTATTTTGTTATACTCAAATTTGTGTTGTGTCTAAACTTTTGTGCAGGCCTGTATAAACCTATGTGGATTGCTTCTATTCTTTGCAAGTGTTCCACAAACAAGTATAAACACATGGTATGTTGTCATTTCTCGCAGTATACCTATTCCACAAACCATTTTGACAAAAACAGCTTTTGCCTATTCGAAGAGTAAATTTCGCTAATAAACTCAAACATGCACTTATGAAACGTTGTTTTCGCAACTTGAATATATTGTATATTATTACGTCAAAAATTCATTCAATCAGAATTATATGCAAATTTTTAATTGATTTGTGTCGTTTTGACTTATGTCGTCATCTGTAAAATCACTGTGACGAAATTTTAGAATATTACTGTATGTGACAAAGGTGAGAAAAGGTCTGTCTTTTAGAAAAATGTTACTCTTTTAGAAAAGTCAGAAAGCGTTACTCTTTTAAGAAAGTCGAAAGCGTTACTCTTTTAAGAAAGTTGAAGCGTTACCTTTTTAAGATAAATAATTTACTTTTATTCTTTTTTATTTATTTTTCAGTAATAAATATTTTCTTGCTGCCTGCTCCTACTACTCACATTTCAGATATCTATCCACTTATAAAGAGAAACCACCTCACCCCTTATTCATTTATCCGGGTGATGTACATCTTCTCCGGCCTTCGTTTTCGTCTATCTGTAACGATCGCTTTTGCCGTTTTCACAAGGCCGTCACACGGTAGACAGAGTTGCCAAAATAGCTTTTTATGCCACAATGTAGCCAGGTCTCATACCTTTAATGCGAAGAAAATAGCATTTAGCAAGATTCTCTCACAAGATACGGTAATTGGTACTCATTGTTATTTAATTGCGTTTTGGAAAAAGCAATATATTTCTAAATACTTTTCTAAAGTAGTAATCAATCATACAATTAAGAATATTAAAATATTGTGCTAACGAGTTATAAACACACACAATCTCCGTAATAATTGAATATCTTCTTTAAATTTTGTACATATTATAAAAATAGATAAGTCTTATTTTGTTACTGTCAACGAACGTGTTCTTATAGGCAGTTTAAAATACACTTTAATGAATTTGAAATATAATTTGATTGCTTTGTGCATATTGTGTGCATATTACTCTGATATAATGTTGCGAAATAAAATAAAATAAAGTATTATTATATTTTTCAGTTTTAATTTAAAAATAAAAAAAAATGTTTTAAACGACATTACGATAATTTTCTCTTCAAATACCTTTTACCATATTTTGTACTTAAAGTGGATGTTCAAAATCACAATTTTATTTATTTGTAATTAAAAAACACGGATTCTTCATTAAACCAGTATTTAGTTTTAAAATAAATTCTTCTGACGAGAGAAAGCATTTTGATACATGCGAATGAATCACAATCAGCCCTGCGGTGGCGCAGTGTGGTAACGCGTTCTCCTATTGCGCGGCTAATCCGGGTTCGACTCCCAGCAGTGCAAAAAGAACGCTTACTCAGAGATCTCATAAAGATCGCACTGCTCACTGTAGTCCGGGGTTTGGTTCCCTAGGCCTTAAGAGGTTCGGATTCCTCGGAAAACAGTAGGTCCCGGCGCAGCATGACCACTGTAGTCTTTGAGCCGTAAAACCAAAAAGGAATCACAATTACTTTAATCCAATTGCAAGCTTGACGGAATCGTGAATGTGTGCTTAGGGGCAGAACTTTTATCCTTACTTTCATTTTCGCTGTTCCCCTCTTCTTTATAATTTGTTTTATCTTAGTAATTCAGAATTTTTTAGATTGTTTCCTGCTTTACTTTTCTTGTAATTTTTAAAGTAGTTAAATTAATTTATGGAACAACATGAAACATCTGCCTCCCCATCGAGGGTAAGAAATTATTTTAAAAATATTTATTACGTAATCAAGAAAATCAAATAAAAAAAAACGAGTTTAATCATTATTATATGCTGAACATTACTACTTTATTTACATTGATAAATATAATATTAGCCCCAAAACATTTTAACATAAATTCGTATTAAATTATTTCGCTATGGCGGAATATACGAAAAAATTTGGGAAAATATACATTTTTAAATATTTATATCTATTCTTTTATTTTCTCTGTTTCTGCAATTGAAATAATAAAATGAAATAATAAATACTCATATATTACTACTTTTACGTTGTCATATATGTTTGCTAAGACAAATTTTCCTCATTGGCTATATTTGACGTCATTTTAGTCAGAACTAGCGCTGGTGATTGCTGGCAATACTCACCATCAGCGCTGAACCGCTCACATTCGAAACAAGATGGCGTCGGCAACTGAACGCACAATCGAAAAGGTCTTCGTTCCCAGCAAAGAATATGCAGCGAAGACGCATATATCGAGCATGGATGAGTACAGTACAATGTACAAGAAATCGGTGGAAGATCCTGACCAATTTTGGGGAGAAATAGCTAGCCAGCTATACTGGAAAGTAAATCCATCGAAACAAGGTGTATGCCAATTCAACTTTGATCTTAAGAAGGGTCCAGTCTATGTTCGATGGTTTGAACACGCAACGACAAATATTTGTTACAATGTCTTGGACAGGCATGTATTAAATGGAAAGGGAGACCAAGTCGCTTTTTATTGGTAAGGTATAATTGTTTATTTGGATACATTTTTAGATATAATTTTTACGCGCCCCCATATATAAATATAATTCTGGATTTTTGTTTACAATACCTTTCAGTTCTATAATTACTTTTAAATTTCAAAGACTGCATACCATTATCGCCAAAGCAATATGTTATGAACAATTAATTTTAAGTTACATTCATAAATTGCGCTTCACACTATTTTCTAATCCTTCATTGAATAAGTATAACTAGTTTTCAGCAAATAGTAAAGCTGCTTTGAGGTTTAATAAAAAACGATACAAATTAATTGATTAAATGCCACACTGCATCTCCTTACTTTTACGATAAAACTTGCTTAAGCTAATAACTAAAAGAGCACATATATGTTCGCAAGCAGTTTCTTATTTGAAATTCGATAAATACTAAAAATATAAATAAAAAATTCTACGCTTGAAATTTTAAAATGTATTTTTAATGTGTAACGTTCATTGCTGATATTTCGTCAGTGCGATTTTTCTAATTTTTTATATATTATAATAAGAATAATAGTCAATGATGTTAAATTCTAACACTCACGTTTACTTAAAAATTTAATTTCATTGATTAACCCCCACCTCCCAGCGAAATTTCGCTTTAGAAAAACGTGGGATAAAAATTTACAAGAATATTAACAATATCATGGAGTTTTCCAGAAAATAGTATAAGTGCTAACCAACGTAATTTGTTGTTACTTGACTTTTTCACAGGGAAGTTCTTTTATTTAAAACAGGTACACCTATAGGTGATGGGAGAAACACAGTGACTTTCGGTTCGCATGGCGTTTGATAGTTTGTGATAGTGGTTTTTGAAATATACTGTATATTCTTCTGGCTGAGCCTTTGCTCTTATAACCAGAGCCCAACTGCGGCTCTAGAAAATGGTAAACGAATTGCGTAAATGCCGCCCCATAAAGTTATGATTTTCTTATGAATTATATCATGTGATTTAGAGGAAGAATTATAATTTATATACTTATTTATATAAATACTTACAGAAATACTACTTATACAAATAAAAAAATACTAAATAAATATGTAATAAAATACACATACTGTGGGTATAGAATACTTAATTCAATTTACAGATGAACTTGCCGTGCTTTCTGTTTTGCGAATTCATCGATAATGTGATTATGATCTAAAGAATCGGCTATGTTAGCTTCGATAAAAGAAAGAAGTGCCAAATTTGAAAGTTTTCCATTCCCCAAAGTTGATCTCAAATACGTATGTTTCAATTAGCTTCAATTTTGAAAAAGTTCTTTCAGCATTTGCTACCGTCACAGGTAAAGTTAATAATATTTTATATACAATGAAAATAAATAAATAAAATAATACAATAAAATAATACAATATAATACAATGAAAGTAAAACAATTATTGTGTTGGGGTAAATAATATGCAAGCCTGTTGTTGGGATGTGGTTCAATGTCTCCAAAGGTGTCATTTCTTCTGCAGAATATTTGTCAAATCTTTTAATTTGTCCTACAATTCTATGCCATCAATATCACAATTTTTACCTCTTTAAATGACAGATAAAGGGAATTGCAATGACTTGCGAGATCAGAGTGCCATATTTTTTAAACTGAAGATGTTATACAGCAAATAAAAGCTTTTGATATGTTTCTGTAGTTGAACAAATTGTTCTTCTATTGAATTTAAAGTCACATTGACGAGAAAATTGAAAAAATTAACCTTGAATTTTTGCTCTTACTTTGCTGGGGATTCATCCTGATGTTCATACGAAAAGTGACGTTTCTGATGTCGAAGGGTTTGATTCCCTGGAACAAGAAAGAAGTTCAGAATCCTCGGAAAGCCGCAGATCCTGGCACAGTATGACCTTAGTATTTGCGCCACAAAATACAAAACAAACAAAAATAGAATTTAAATTATTGACAATGGAATAGTGGGAAAAAATGCAAATAAAATCTTTGCCTTCCGAAAAAAGTTACTTACGAATTTAAAATCTTTTTCTAACTTACCAAAAATGTAACATAATACATAACTTGCATCATTACCATGAGATATTTCTTGATTAGCTATTTATTAACTATTTTTCATAAACACACACGAGGAGGTACAGTACTAAGTTTTACCTTTTATCTCCGTTTATGTTTGCCTATCTAATATCTTAGTTCACTACATAATTATCTTAATTATGATTGGTGTAAATTTCTTTTCTCAAAAATGTTCCCCGGAAATTCATAAGAGTTTGCAATCTTTAGGCAGAGTCTTTTATCTTTCTTTTAGAGGTAAAACATCTTTTTTAAACGAGTTCGAAGTCCATTTTATTTGTGTTTATATGGCAAATGCTTCACCTGCGAAGCGAAATAGAAGTTTACAAGGGTTTCTATAAGTTAAGTTTGTTATATCAATGGACGATGTCTAGTTGAGATGCCTTGATTATACAGAGGATGTCGAAGGGTCTCGCGAGAGAAGTCTAGTTGGCCCTGAGAAGAAGCGGCAAATCTCCGTCCAGTTCTTAGGTAGGTGACGTGAATTTTTGCTTCACTTGGAAAATGGGGAAGTAGGTAGCGAATCCTTTATTTTTGAAGATGGGCTTCGATTACTTTGAGACGCTATTATCTGAGAAGGAGCGTCAAATTTGTTGTTGGATGATGTTTTGTTAATCGGCAGCTCGACATTGAAGTCACCAGGTTCTAATGTTGAAGTGGCTTCGCTCAGAAGAAACTTTATTTTCAAACCTGACACGAGTTTGCTCTCATGTATGGTGAATTGGTATTGGTACTAAATGGAAGAAAGTTTGATATATGACGCTGTCCCTTTATATAAGACACTTCGGTTTTTTTTTAATTATTCAATCAGCCTAGATAAAATAGTTTACATTCTTGATATATATTTTTTTAAAGGAAATTTTGAAATTTTAAGAAATATATTTTTCAGAAGTGCATAATATGAGATTAAAAAATCTCCAAATTCCTGTTACTACCCCGTGTTTTGAAACCAAAGTCGTTAGCCATCTGAAATTTGTAAAAAATAAATAAAAAAATATTGAATAATATTAAATGTATAAAATAAAAAAGAACGTTGAAATTCCGCTCCAAAATTTTAAAATAATAGGCGGCTGCCTGTTCGTCTCATACCATCGCTGGGCCCTGCTCATAACCATTTATGACAATCATTGACATAAACAAAACTTGACATTTCACACAGAACAAGAACAAAATTATATTTAGATTTAAGTAAATAATTGTACAGCAGGCACATTCTAAGATTAAATATCCAAAATATATCAAATTAGGATATTTTGTGCCATATTCGACTATTGTACATGCACTGCAGCATGATAGTCTCCCCAAATGCCCTCCACGTATATGTCTATTGTGAACAATTAGTTTCCATGTTACTCTAGTCTTTTTACGCATTTTATTCATTCATTTTTGAGAACGTTTCCTCGGCCTTCGATGAGCTTTTGGAATCCCTTTGAGGATTTCTGTTGTCTATCATTAGTCAGTTTTTCCTACGATTTACCCATTCCTTGTCATTGAAGCTTTTATGTTTACACACTGATAAGGGGAACCCACGGTGAGTGCGTCGCCGATTTTGATGGGTTTTTTTTTTGATGAAAGTAGAGCCAAAATGAGGAAATATATATCTCGGCATTCTTGCCAATTCGTCTTATTTTCGGAGATATGAATTTTTAAACATTTCACATACTATATATGAGCTATATATTTTTTTTTTTCACTCATATATATATATATTTTTAATATAAATATATTTAAAAAAATATTAGGCATAATAAATGTTAATAGAGGATGACTGCAAAGGCTAATAATGACAAAATAAGACGAATTAACGCAGTTTTCTTTTTTATTTAATGGAATTGTTAAAAGTTTTCAGAAAAAAATCTTTCCATCCTTAAATAAAACAAAACTGCGTTATTGGTGTAATTCTATCCCTTCACAGGTTGACAATGAGTACGCAAATTTTATAAAAGTTATATTCACATAAAAACTTACAGCTAACTCCTAAACTTTTTGTACCTTTACAACTCTTCAATTAAAAATTAAAATTCGTGTAAAAATTATAACTGCGAAAAATAGTATCACAGAATTAAATATGTAAATATGAATTTTATTAAAGTAAGTTTATGAACAAAATCCGATTGTAAGCAAAGTATTTTTACTAATAAAAATACATAAGCAAACATGTAAAAAGGATACATTAAAAAAAAAAAATGATTTCCCCGGGCATCGAATACAAAAACACGGCGTGAAGAACCGACAACTTACCGCCCAGGCTACCGATTGGCTTGTAGAGGGCGTTGTGTTTTAAGCTCATATATAATATGCAAAATCTTTAAAAATTCGTATCGCCGAAAATAAGCTGCATTGGCATGAATGCCGAGACACGTATTTCCTTATTTTGTCTCTACTTTCATTAAAAAAAACCCATCAAAATCGGCGACGCACTCACCGTGGGTTCTCCTTGTGAGTAAAATTAAAACAACAGGAAGGGCATGTTCGATTCGTCTAAAGCTTATGGACAAACCTAATTAGATAATAAATAAGACATGGGAATCTTTTAAGAATGAAACAACTCATTTATTATGCAAAAAAAATATCATGGTCATACTTGTACGTAATAAGTTCTTTGTTAGCGATGCATATGCATTACTCGCTGTAGTATTAATTGTACAGATGTTAAATAGAGTCTGGGGGCATTGCTCGCCATGCTTGCTCAACTTGTTGAAAAAGTAAGTCTTTGTTAATTTTTTTTCGAAGTAGTGGTTGGATAGAAATGCATGAAACGTCTACATTACAACACAATGGATTTTGCCGCATACCAGCTACAGTGTCTGGGGGATTATTGCGAAACTCATTAATAATTTGCATACATCACCGTGACGTTCTTCTATGAAACTTTTTAGAGAAATTGAACAAGCGGATCTATATGTTGCAATTTTAGTTTTCTTCAGCATATGCAGTATATCCCAAAATGACTGTACCACTCTTACTCGAGTTTTTCGCAACGGAAAAACTTTGTTTTATTTTAAAGATTTTTGAACGTTATATTTTTTTGTGCCATGAAAAATCTCATAAAAATATAGATATAGAAAGTACGTTAAATACGTAAAGCGCATTTTTCTGAATTTCAAATTACATTCCATGTATTATTTTATATGAAAAGCAATCAATTATTTTTCTAGCGAGTACAGAACGGTTTTTTTTGCAGTGTATAAAACTGGAGATGTTACGAGTTGAATTTGAAAAAATGCGCTAATTCTTAAATTTTAAAAATATAAATTTAAGAAAACTTAAATTTTCGTAAAAGGTCGCAAATTAACGACCAATTAAGAAAAAATGCAAAACATCTAATATCAAAGGTAATTTGTTTATTACTGATTTTTACGGTTTCTCAAAATGCCGTCTTTAACAGTTATGCAAATATAAGGTTGTAAGATATTATTACCCTTCTTAGGGTTAACACAATTGAAAAAAAAAAACCCACTCGCCTCAGAAGTTTTGCTTGTCGATCATTATTTGGCAATTGTGTTATCCCTGAGAAGGGTAATAATATTTTACAACTTTATATGCGGAGAAAGAGAGCGTTGTTCTTGTCCTCATTAACCTAGCGGTCAAAGCACTCCGGGCTCAGCGGACAGATCCTACTTCGACTCTAGGACGGGGACAATGACTCTTTTTCCTCCGTATAATTAAAAGAAAGGAGAAAGAAACTTAGACTGAGCTAAACGTAGATGTCAAAATTATTTATCATAGTAAATGTCAAATTTTTCGCTGAAAGCTTCTTGTAAAGTTAGCATGGTATCGGAAGAAATATTTCTTCCGCCACTTTGGTGAGGTTACAACAGACTTTCAGCAAGAAAAAAATGATCTTTACATAATGGTTGAGAGCTGTCATTTTGTTTGTGTTCTTTATCCTTAATTTGTTCCCTAATTAGCGACCTTTCTTAATAATTTGAATTCGTTTTTACACAGTTGAGGTTGTGTGATGCGATGCATTTGTCGAAATTAACTCGTAATATCTCCAATTATATTCCCCTAAAAAAATCCGTTCTGAGCTCATTAGAATCGGAAATGAATAAGCTCTCTCTCGATATTTATTCAAAATAACATACAGGATGTTCCCTTTCGCCAATAGATATAACGAATTGTAGAAATTATGGCTCATTTTATCGAAAAAAGGAGCCCCATAGTCATAGGCGGATATGCTTACTTCCTAAATAGCGACACTTTCGTTTGTTGTTGCGTCAATGTTATTCTGTGACAGTTGATTGTATCCATTTCTAAAATTATTACCCGTACTGCCATATTTATTTTCTCCTAAAGTCGTGTTAATGGCTCCGCGCTTTTTCTTTATATATATATATATATATAAAAATGGTACAGCCTTTGAAACAAAAATCGGAACATTCATTTCTATTTGCGCAATAATTGTGCTACAGAAAATTCAAAAGTGCGAATCGATAGTGAACAATGAAATCTACCAATTCATGTGCACAAAATTTGCATAAGGGACCGTCTCCATATTTAAACTTGCAGAAACTTTGAAAATTCTAATGGCAACAACTAGTTTTTACTAAATATTTCGACTCTGCAACCAAAAATACCCTAATACTAAATTTCAATTCATTTGGTTCAAGAGTTTATGAGTTCTGAATATTAGAAATGTTGAGTTCATAATGTTAAAATATTTTATGGGATTTTTACGAATATCTCCCGAAATATTCATCATATCTCTCCAATATTTTTTATTGTGCTGCAGTTCAACAGGCCAAATAAAATTTATGATGTTCTTCATTTTTAAAATAATATCTAATTTGAATTATAAATTATGAAAATCATATTTGATAAAAATATGAATAGAAACATATTAATTTTCTGATGGGAATTGAAACCTTACGGTTTTTTACCTACTGTACAGACATTTCAGCGCAATCCGATTATTAGGTGATTTTATGCTTAATATTAGTTAAAGCGGCGGTTTAAGGGGACATAGCATAGTTACAAAAAATGAAAAGAAAAGAATAAAATAAAGATTATTTTATGCTTTAAAACTGTTGTCGAGTGACATTTCTTGATCATCATTCAGCTTGCATATCAGTTGTCATCCCCATAGTAACAGAAGCAATCCCATTAAATCTCGAAAATCATCTTAATACAATAGGAATTGACAAAATGGTGTTGTACCAACTCCAAAAGGCCGCTTTGCTTGGAACTGCTCACGTTCTAAAAAAATACCTTTGATATCTCAGGCCCTTGGGAAGGGCCCGATGTTAAATAATGTATTCAATCGTCAAATTCATGATGGGCTGTGCAAATGCAGCATAATAATAAATGAGTTACATGCGAGGATAATGATATTAATAATTTGATGGTACAGTAATTAGATTACAAATGGAGGAGAATCGAAAACTGTAACTTGTTACAAGATTCACCTCAGGATTATCAAACATAAATAATTTAAATTAAAATGGAAGGTTGTAGTACAGTCAAAGAAATATATATATATATATATTTATTTATTTATTTTTCATTGGTCCTCATCGTATTTCTTCAGAAGTAAAATCAAATTATAAAGTTTGTAAAATTTGTTACAGATTTATTGGTATTTTAATGTTTTTGAAGATTTTTAGGACTTCATTTGAGAAAATTGCGATAAACGCGTAAATAAAGATTTACAATGAAAATTGTTTAAAGTTATCTTTCTAATTTCTTAAAAGAGAAGTGACTGGTTTCTAAATAAATTCAGTAATTCAAAATGACTCCTTACTTGTTACAGAATCCCAATGTTAAAGATACACGTAAATTTTATAGTTAACACAGTCGTTAAAACGCCTATAATTGCTGCATTATGGTTCTGTTAAGGAGAATAAAATTTGGTAAAATATACTTTTATTACTGTATTAACTTGATTTAATTTTTATCTTGTGTTTCAAAACTGCTTATCGTTTTTGGTATTAATGTATTTTGCTTCTATACAGGGTGGTTAGTAAAGTCCTTATACACGCAGATAACTGTCGAACGGAGAGAGCTACATTTATGAACGTGATATATATGCATAGTAAAATAACTATGGGCTACAAGATGAGGCTGCGTGCAACGCCCCTTGCTGAAAAATTCAGAACTCAGAGTTGCTATCTCGAAAACTGTTCAAGATACGGGAAAAAGTAAATTACAAAGTTGTTAAGCACCAGCTAGTTAGTACGAAACGATTGTTTTCACCACCTTAATAGGGCAAAAATCGCGATTTAGGAAGTTTAAGGAGTACAGGACACCCCTGTGTGACAGCTTTCCCTTCGTATAGTTATGCATAGAGGGGAAGCTTCAGGTAGGGGCGACACTTCATTGCACACACAATTTTTAGGGTGGTCTAGTAAAGTCATCATACACGCTGATAACTATCAAACGGAGGGTGATAGATGTATGAACATGATGTGTATTTACGTACTGTATACGTAGTGAAGTGACTATGTGCTACAAGATGAGACTGGGTACAGCGTACAAATACAAATTTTATTTTCATGCCATTTTTACGTTTACATTTGCCATTCTAACATCATCAGTTGAGATTACATACATAGCGGAAAAATTCAGAACGTATAGCTGCTATCTCGAAAACTATTCAAGAAATGGAAAAAAAGTTAATTACAAAGTTGTTCAGCATCATTGATGCAGTATGAAATGATACATGAATTGCGGAAATAGAACACGTCA
>QLNU02015360.1:206945601-206963518 GCA_006491805.2 Dysdera silvatica
GGAAATCAATATGTAATGAGATATTTCAGATAACATTATGACCAATCGCCATATGCGAGCTGCTCTAGAAAACCAATTGAACTGGTAAGGCGGATTTACTGGAAAGAAGATAGCTAAAACTTATTTCGTTTGTTCACGAAATCTTTTCGGGAATTCCTACTTGGCGCTTTTGCAAAAACGAAAAGGCTATGTTCGCACATTTTCGTAACCGAAACAGTAAAATATGAAATAAAATATTAAAAACAATTTAGAACTTTCACTAAAACTTTTCTCTCCTCGCGACGGTTTGTATAATTTATTAGTGCCAGGTTCAGTAGACTACGACCTATAAATTTCGCCCGCTGGATTGATTGTAGTTTTTAAGATCTGTTGTTCATAATATAATTTATTGAAAGATAAAGAAAAACAACTCAAAAATATACTTATTTTTGTCAATGCAGCCTATTTTAACACTTGCGAGTAACTGTGAGCTTGAGTTAAGCTTAGCTTTATCTTGTTGAAGTTTTAACTATGTGTACAATATACATAGTATATTCTATTTATTTCTTGTTTACTTTAAAAAATTTATAAGTGCAAGTAGCAGCATTTATAAATGCACCATTTGGGACTGCAGAGTTATTTTTTCTTATATTTCTTTTGACTGTGAGAATACTTTTGGAATTGATTATTATATTCAACAGTGAAAAAATTTATATCAATAGGCTGAAAATTAAATGTTCAACATTTGTAGATTTCATAAATGGAATTTTTAAATACTGTTCTATACTCAATGCAAAATAATATTCAGCAAACTTAATACCCGTGTACATAAACTGGGCCAATCTTAGTGAAGACGTTTTTCATAACTTTTTCCCAACTTTTTTTACACGGAGTTTTGGAAAACGATGAAAGGTTATAACCTTTAGAGGAATCAAACGTGTTCACACTTATTTAGTACCCCATGCAGCAACGTAGAATTCCTGTACCATCGGGGGCTCGGGCCCATATAACTCTACGCCTATGACTTCATGGTGGGGAATCTCCGAGTTCACGGTTCGAACACGACCAACAAATCTTGTTTGAGTACATACAGACCAAGAATAGATTTAAGAAAAATCGCCTGTAAACAAAATCAAACCGAATATAAGCTACCCATTCACAAGAAATTACTACTAATAGATGTAGTACTTTTTATCTCCTCTAAAATAATTCTTTTCGTTTGAACGAAACATTGGAGGTTTTATTGCGTTACACACACCAAAAATAAGGTTGCCTTTTTTAAAACCAGATTCTCGAGTACCCCGATTGATGTCAACTTTTGACAACTAATGAAAAAAAGTTCGGCCTTTACTTTCAAGATTGGAAAGTCCTTTCTTTTTTCATTGGGTAACATATTATCTGAACTACCTTATTAAATATGGATTTCCAACTATGGTAACCATGTGCCAATTTGCTCGGTACGCCATTAGGATTACGAAAATATGCAGTTAGTGCGGTGTTTTTTTTAACACTTTGTGTGTGTGTGTGTGTGTGTGTGTGTATATATATAGGCCTGCAAAAGGGTTGCTGGTATCTAACTGGAAGGAGACCCACACGCTGAACGTATGTGACGATGTGTGGAACCGGCCGGGCCAGTAACCTAGTGTCCTACCCCGCCTTCAAGTGGTGCAGGCTGGGCTTTCTATCCAAGAGGCAAATTAATATTTGCTACACGGATAGAAAGGCGGAAGGGGAGGGCTAATTCACCAACCCGTCTAGCCAGCGTGGTGAAATTATGGCTAATTCCTCCAATATGCTAATACACCAAAAACCATGGCCCCTAGTCTCCAGGTGCTGGAGTGCTCCTGATCAAGGCAGCGGTCAGCGTGGCATGAAAGCAGGGGGTGCTAAGAATCACTGGAATGGCCCAGGCTGCCGTTTGTTATTGACCTTGGCAACGTATAATGGACGATCCCTTGCTTCTGAAGCAAAACTTCAAGAATTAGAAGAAGAACTTGACAAGATCAAATGGGACATTGTAGGACTCAGTGAAGTTAGAAGAAAAGGTGAAGAGTTGGTGGAACTTAAAAGCGGACATTTGTTTTATTATAGAGGAACGGAAACTGGAAGAACAAGTGGTGTTGGCTTCTTAATCAACAAAAGAATTAAAGACTGTCTTCTGGAAGTTGAAAGTACATCAGATCGAGCAGCGAGGCTTGTTGTTCAACTAACCCAGCGATACCAACTTCAAATAGTACAGGTATATGCACCAACATCAAGCCATACCGACGAAGAGGTTGAAGAATTTTATGAAGAAATCAAACAGTTACACACCAAAGGGAAACAACATATCAAGCTCATCATGGGGGATTTCAATGCAAGAATTGGACAACAGGAACAAGGAGAGACATCGGTTGGTAAATACGGATATGGGGAAAGGAATGAACGTGGCGATCAACTCATCGAATTTGCAGAAGCTGAAAACCTTAGCATCATGAATTCATTTTTTAAGAAGAAACCGCAAAGAAAATGGACATGGAAACACCCCAATGGAGGAACCAGCGAAATTGACTATATCCTGGCAAACAAGAAATCAATTATTGAAGATTGCAGCGTACTGAACAGATTTAATACTGGAAGTGATCATCGAATGGTGAGATGTAAAGTGCACTTAAATACTAAACTAGAAAGACAGAAGCTCATTAGGAAACAAGTATGTAAGAGGGTGGATTTAAAGAAATTAAAAGAAAATACCGAGGCATTCAAGTTGGAATTAAAAAATCGCTTTTCTGCACTGGAAGGACTTATTGAAGAAGTTGACATCTCAGAAGCAAATGAAAACATTGTTAAGACAATAATTGAAACTGCTGGGGAAATTGGTGGTGTAATATGTAAAAAGCAGAATAGCAAATTATCTGAGAAGACGAAACAACTCATGAAAAGGCGAAGACTTATGAAGGTGGACAATCAAAATACCAGTCGCAAGATCGAGTATGTAGAACTTTGCAAAACTTTGCGCAAAAACATGAAAGAAGATATAAGAAAATTCAATTGTGAGTTAGTAAGGAAGGCCATTGAAAGCAACAAGAGCCTTAGGGTTGTTAAAGGGAGTTTGTCTATTGGGAAGAAACACATCATTGCATTAAAAGGAGAGGATGGCACTGTAACAAGAAATAGGGAAGAAATACTTAGAAGAGTTGAAGAATTCTACAGAAAGCTGTATGAGGGAAACAGTGGATTAAACGAAGACTCTGAGATAGTCGAAGGAACAGCTCCTAAAATCTTAAAAGAAGAAGTAGCATTTGCAATAAAAAGTATGAAGAAAGGAAGATCCCCTGGCGATGATGGCATTACATTAGATATCTTAAAAGAAGCTGGAGAACATGTAGAAGACATACTCGCAAAATTCTTTACCAAATGCCTCAACAGTGGTAACATACCAAACCAATGGGATTCTGCAACAGTAATTCTTTTGCATAAAAAAGGTGATAAAGAGGATTTAAAAAATTACCGACCAATTAGCTTGTTACCTGCTATTTATAAAATCTTCACAAAAGTGCTAACACATCGCCTGCAGAAAAAATTAGATGCAGCTCAACCAAGAGAACAAGCTGGATTTCGAAGTGGATTCAGTACAGTGGACCATATTCAAGTATTAAGAGAATTAATTGAAAGAACACATGAATATGAACTTCCATTGTGTGTGGCATTTATTGACTATGAGAAGGCCTTTGACTCTATTAAAACATCAGCAGTCATCAACTCTTTAAGATCAGCAGACATCGAGGATGTGTACATTGACATGGTGAAACGTGTGTATAAAAATGCAAGTGCAAAATTTCGGTTACATAAAGATACCGAAGCTATCAAAATTGGTAAAGGTGTGAGGCAGGGAGATACCATTTCTCCAAAACTTTTTACTTCAGCTTTACAGATGATTTTTCAGCAGATAAATTGGAATAACAAGGGAATAAAAATAAATGGTGAATATTTAAATCATTTGCGGTTTGCTGATGACATTGTTATTTTTTCAACGAACCCATCAGAACTCCAAGACATGGTACAGGAGCTCTCAACTAGAAGTAAAGAAGTTGGACTCAAGATGAACCTACAAAAAACTAAGATCATGTTCAATAATTTCGTAGAGGAAACAAAAATACAAGTTGACAACATTGAGCTAGAAATTGCTGATTCATATATTTACCTTGGCCAGCTGATTTCAATGGATGGCAACATTATGAAAGAACTCAACAGACGTATTAAACTTGGCTGGAGTGCATTTGGAAGAAACAGTTTTATCCTGAAGGGGAAATTGCCTTTGTGTCTAAAAAGAAAGGTCTTCAACCAGTGTGTATTGCCAGTCCTCTCTTATGGATCAGAGACATGGAGTCTAACTGTTGGAGCAATACGAAAGTTACAGACAACACAAAGGAGCATGGAGAGGTGCATGCTTGGAATAACTAGGAGAGATCGGAAAAGGAACACTTGGGTGAGAGAGCAAACTAGAGTAGAGGACATCATTGTTAAAGTAAAAGGGCTGAAATGGCGATGGGCTGGGCATATTGCAAGAAGAACTGATCAACGATGGACAACAGAAATTCTGAACTGGATTCCAAGAGACCACCGAAGACCTAGAAAACGTCCTCAAACTAGATGGGTGGATGAAATAAGAAAACAGGTTGGGGTGACGTGGAAGCGAATTGCTCAGGATAGACTTGTGTGGAAAGCATTTGGAGAGACCTTCATCCAGCAGTGGATAGATAATGGTTGAATATGATGATGATGATGATATATATATTTATTTATTTATTTATTTATTTATTATGCATATATAATTGCACGTTTATTACATTAAGTGCAATATATATATTACACTGATGTGATTTAACGTGAATTGATTTAAACATGAACTGGTTTCTGAATCCCCATCAAATTTGAGTAACGTAGTAATACGATCCCATCCCCTTTACGGATAACCCGAACCACTTTTAACACAAACAAATTTTCGGTCATTATGAAGGTTCGCGTGAACAAGGTTTGACTGTATATATATGTGGAAATTTTTTCAAAAAATTAAAGAATTTCGTAAAAAACCTTTCTGTGTTCTCAAGTACGAAACACTAGCAAGAAATCGATAGAAAACGATAATCGAAAAAGAACAACTACTTTAATATCGATCGTATCACTCCGTCGTAAGAAGCAGTTGACCTTTCAACCGTAGCTAAATGTTATTTTTGTTTCATTAAGCTGTTAGAATTAAAAAAAGCTTCCATATTTCTGAAATTTTATTAGTTAATTAAAAAGAACACTTTATCTACATAAAATTGTATCCCTTATTTATTGTTGCATCTTTAAACAAGGATTTTCAGCATATTTCTTACAGACAGACTTTTTATTAAAGTTAACTTATAATTAAGGATGACAATATGCAAATAGCGACAGCAAGTGGAAGTTATCGGATTTAATTCTTACAATTAGGTATTTACAGCTAATGGAAACGGCAGGGCTGTTCTGGGTTTGGGTGCGAAAAGTACCTCCTATTTGGGCGCCCAATCCGCGAAGCCGCAAACCGTTTATTATATTATTATATTGTTTTAATCTTTGGATCAAAAACAGTATCAAGGATCTTTATTTCATTTTATGAAAATTAAAATTTAAAAAAAATTTCTTTTTCACATGATAATTGTTTAAAACTATGTATTTATAGATATAAATGGAAACACTGGTTGTATCATATTCTTCATTAAATAACATTAAATTAATAAGAGCGACGTTATTGTTTTTGCACCTGGGTAGGTGAAACGACCCTTTGAATCGGTAATAAATGGAATCTTATAGCATATATTATAGACGTATACGAAAATAGACTGAATTACAATATCGTGCGAAAAAATTTCTTTTAAGAATTCGGTAACGAAAATCTACTTACCGAAATTCAACTATAATATAATACAAAACTGAGTTGAAAATACAGTAACTTTAAGTAAACTCTGCCCAGTAGCGTATGAAAGGGAGCTCAAACTCTTCCCATTGGACAGTAAGGTGAATGTCCTATTTAACGTCATATCACACGATATGTTATAACCGTACTTGATCCCCCTCCCCATAATTTTTGAATTGTTACGCCTTTAACTCTAGCTGTATAGGAACAAAAACAAATTTTATATATATATATATATATATAAAACCTTTACGATTATTTTTTTTTTCAAATAAGTGTGAAATAGAATTATTTTCTTAATATTCTGCAGTGTAATGATTTTTTTTGGACTATTTAGATTTACTGATCAAATTTCATTCTGCATTAAATATACATTTAAACGAACAATACAATTTTATTTAAGTACGCAAGTTTGTTGCTTAATTCTGAAAGTCATAGCATTTGATATTATCGCTAAACTTACCAAATGCAAACAAGATCATAAATTGTGAAAAATTATATTTTTTATTATTAATAAATTATAGTCATTTATGAGGTAAATGAATGTATTACATAAATTATTAATAAAAGTGCTGGTGTCAAAATCAAAACTCATAGGTGGTAGAAGAAGAAGTTAGAGTAGCGAAAACGGTTTCTATCATCCCAAAATCATTAATGTCATCATCACCTTCCTTGCACTCATATATAATATATACCTATAGTATGTACTAAGTATGATTATTGTTTTCAAAATGCCAACACCACGCATGAAAATTTGGAATGTTTTAACAATTTGTTCGAACTGTACAAATTGATTTGTTACACATTTTGTAATACGAAAAATAGAAGTAGAGTTCGAAACAAGTGTTCTATCTTTTAGCAAATGTTGCATATGCAATAGGAATGCAATGATAACTTGATAAAGAAGTGAATTTAGTTTCATAACGAAAGAATTCTTTATTTTAACAACAACAAAATATTATAACCAATTTTAGATTTTTGTTGAAAGTTTTTATTGCTTTTTTATTTCTCATTTATTTTCACAACGTTGCTGTTTAGATGGATGAATTTCGTACGATTTATTTTTCTTGCTCAAAATTTAAATTCATTTCCCCATCCATGAATATTTGCAATAAATAGATGTTTTGATACCACTCAATAGATGAAGATATTTCAAAATAAATTGAATTGAAGAAAATAGGCTCTAGATGGCACATTTATTGATTTGGACTTCGTAGCATGAGAAAGTTTCTGAAATTTGAATCTCAGTATTCATGGCCGTTTGTAAGTGTATTGTGGTTCGTAGGTTAAGCTAAGTTGCCGATTCCGTCTTAATTAGCCCACCATGGGATCATGAAACGTAAATTTAGGCAAGATGTTTTAATATTGGAACATACCTTTTGATATATTTTTTTTAATTTACGGTAACCGACCCCGTTCAGAGGGCTTTTTTTGGAAAAAGATTATATATTTTTTAATTTATTACATTTTCTAATGAGTTTGTTGTAACTAAGATATATTCATCGATAAAATGTACAAAATTAACTTATTTTGAGAAATACGTGCAAAAAAAAAAACTGGAAATGTTAGCCCGAAATCAGCAAATACAGTAAACATCATAATTAACTATTTTTGATTTCATTGTTAGACGAATGAGGAATTCCTCATTCGTCTAGCGGTCCAAGACACTCCGGGCTAAACGGAGGGACCCTGGTTCGAATCCAGGATGGGGAAAGCGTCTCTTTTTCTCCAAAATTACACAAGCTCTAGTTTGAGCTGTAATTAATACGTGGGTGGCAAAAATTATAGTATAATAAATTCCCCCACGAAAACTCACAAAATTCTCGCCCCGGAGGCTTTCTTGTGTTGACCATATTTGGCAATTGTGTTATCCCTGCGGAGGGTAATAATACCTTAACACAGAATACGATGATCAGAAAATTTGGAATCATTGATGAGATATGCTAAAAAATGTTAGTCGACCCTCTGAAATTATGAAAAACACACATATACTGTCAAAGAAAAAATAGTATAAACTTTTCTAAAGTTCTTTTCTAAAGTTTTTTCTAAAGTTCTTTTCTAGAAAATCTATGTGCAAAATTTTACATGATTCTATGAAGAACTTTTTGATTTATCATGTTTGGTGTAACGCAAATCTCGAAAAATTCAATTCTTCAGAAATCGCATTTGAAGTTTGCAACTTAACGTTATTTCCGGTTACTCGCGTAGTGCAAAAACTAGCATATCTTAGTTTCTAATCAACATATCAAGAAAAAATAAACGGCTTCTGGTAACTAATGACGTACGCAATGGACAAGTAGCATAAAATAAAAAAAATTCAACTTTTGGTCGAAATCGGCAATTTGAACGAGGTCGGTTACCTTAAACCAAATAACTTATCTTTGCGTCTGTTTATAAATGTACAATAGTTCTCTACATAAAAATAACATACTGTTACTCAATACATTGATTCGTCTTGAATTGCTGCATCGTCCAGTTTTTTTTAACGAATTAAAGAAATATAAAAGAAGGAAGTTAAAAAAAGAGCAATAAAAAGAAATTTGGCGTCTTTTTGATAATATTGTTTAAAATAATTTAATATTTACAGTAAACTAAAACGGGAGTTACTAGGCATTTTAATATTAATAACTATGGATAAAAAATCGATAAATTCAACTCTTAACAACAAAAGTACTACAACAGCCTATATACTTTTTATATCCAAAACATCGCTCAAATAATTAGCTAAACTCTATTTCAGATTTCAAAGCTTGCAAAACAATAACGTTTATTAAAACCTTCAATCTATTGTATGTCAAAAATTCATTTGTTATTCGATCAAAGATGTACGTTCATTCAAAGACGACCCTACACACTCACAACTCTTTTCTTCACAATTGAAAATAGAATGGTATGAAAGAGTACGGCTTCTAAAAATAAGTTGGATTAAAAAAAAAAAAGAAAATTTTAGAAATATCATTGACTTAAGTGATAATTGTTCATCAGTAGTTTTCAAAGGGGGAGAAAGAATTGAGGAAGACTCTCAATAGGTCCTACACCAGCACGAAGGAAGTCCGCCATTGTAAGATCGATATTCGGACCAGATGGCCAGATTCTCTAGTCTTACTTTCAATGCTTTGAATTTCCTTGTCTATTCCGAATGTCATTTAGCAAAGGCACGTGCGATTAGATAGAATAAGCAGAGTATGGACATTACTTTTGACCTATCTTTCAATTTTTGAAGAACATACTATGGTTTAAAGAAAAACGCTTCGTCTAATTCGTTCCACGTTAAAAAAAATTTTTTTTTTCAACACAATGTCAATATTTAACTGGAATTTTAAACAGAAGAAAAGCTCTTCTAAAACTGAGAAGAAGGGTCTTTCTTAATAACGTTTCATACTAATTTTTCCCTCTTGAGAAATTTCACTTCAGGCCGCTATCTTTTATGTCACTTGCAAAAATTAAAACATATTTTTCTACAGCCTACGCACCCATAATACATTTTATCTTTCTTAAGCTGATAGTTCATTTGTCATTTTAAGGTAGCTCTAGCATTGAAGCGATCTTTAACCCCATTCGGATCACCAGGTCCCGGGTTCGAGTCCTCGTGCACGAAAAAGCCATTTTTTCTTCAAATTTCATCGGTTTTCCAAGCCATAAATTGCATTAAGTGGACCGTATTGTCCTGAACGCAATTCATATTTTTTCACATTTTTAAAAAGAATGTTTCATGTTTAAATCCATTTTTAAGGGTACCCGAAATTCATGATTTAAGTACTAATTTTTACGGCTTTTTTTTTATTCATTATTTACTTTGGTTTGGATTCGCAACGAACCCAAAGTGAGAGCAAACGTCAACTTTAGACATTTACTTTAATTTAGTTAAGCCAAAGAGTTCGTAAAAAAATAAAATGAAGACTATTAGATGAATAAAAATAAAGAATTTAATTAAGGTAAGTTGTAGTGGACATTAGTCATGCAAAAAATAATGAACGTAATTAAATTGTGTTGCCCAGTAGTATGAATAGTAAAAACCAAATACTTTTCACTGAATATTAAATTACCCTATTTTGCATAAGTGCATGAACAAGTTAATGCACTGAAAGGAAATTCCGATATCATGAATTATTACACATAAATAAAATGAACTGAACATTTTTATCAAAACAAGAATTTCACAAATTAGTAGCTATGTCCACCGTCATGCCTGTTGTCTCTGAAAAAAGGAGAATTAGTTCGATGAATATTTTATTAAGAAAACTAAGTTCTTGTTTGAAGTTGTCCACTGGATTAGAAAAGCTTGATATATTGAGTTTATAAAATGAAGTCTCTAGTGTTCATACAAGGAGTCCAGTCACTTCTTGAACTGTGAATAGTCAATATGCATGAGGCCATTTCTTCTGGGTGTTTCGATTAACATTAATGGCCATAGGTATCAAGGTCCTATTCTATGTGGAGCTGTAGTCGGCTGTCCAAGTTTTAATTCGTGCCATTTCTGTATTAAATAGTTCCACGGGTACTCTTTCCTGGTTTGGTTTCTTTCCCTTAAACAATGAAAGACGAAGGCAGAATCTGACCACAGTTTACATTTTTACAATTTGTTGTGTCTCACGGTTTAGCGTATGTGAAAAATGTCTTAAATGAAAAGATGTAATGATGTAGATGGAAAAAAACATTATTTAAAATATGAAAGGTATATTTTTTTTATAATTTTTGCGACACAACATAATTATCCCCTAATAACTTAAAGCAAAATTCTTTGTCTCGTCTGTTCAACATTAAAAAATCAATCATTTTTATACGCAGCGTGAATATACTTAACTGGAATTTTAAACAGAAAGAAAGCTCTTATAAAACTGAGAAAAGGGGCCTATTGTTAGTAACGTTTCATATTCATTTTTCCATCCGAAGAAATTCCATTTTAAACCTGTCTCTTATATCATTTGCATAAATTAAAGCATATTTTTTACAGCCTACGTACCCTTACACAATCTCTCTTAAGCTGATAGTTCATTTGCCTTTTTAAGAAATTTCTAGCATCACAGCTACCTTTAACACCACTCGGACCTCCTTGTTCGAGTCCCCGTGCACGCACAATCCACTTTTTTTTTCAAACATCATTCGTTTTCAAAGTCGTAAATTACATCAAGTAGATCGTATTTTCTTGAATGTGGTGGATCTTTTTTCATATTTTTAAGACAGATATTTTATTTTTAAATTCATTTCTAGGGTATCTGAAATTCACTATGTAAGTGTTAATTCTACCCTGATAACTTAAAGAAAAAAGCTTTCTCTCATCTGTTCAACTTTACGAAATAAAACGTTTTTTATACACAATGTAAATATCTAACTTGGATGTTAAACAGAAAGAAAGTTTTTCTAAAACTAAGAAACCGTCTTTTCTTAATAACGTTTCAAATCCATTGTTCCCTCCTAAGAAATTCCATTTCAAGCACCATTCTTTTATGTCACACACACACACACACACACACACACACACACTTCCATAAATTAAAACATATTTTCTACAGCCTACGCACCCATAACAATCTCTCTGAAGCTGATATTTCATTTCTGGTTTATCTTTTTAAGAAATCTGTAGCATTGCAACGACATTTGAGATTGACAAAATGTCAATTTTCGTTCAATAAATTATGCACTCCTTTCCCTTTTGTATTTTGCCAGTAATCTTGATGAAGTTTAATCTGTATGCCGACGAGAGGCAGATCTGGGAGCGGAGGGTGCCCGGGACGTCCCCCTAGAATAACAAGCTCATACTTATTATTACTTGCCCAAATCCCGCAACAACTTTCACAGAATAGATCTATATCGGTTTCCAAGTTTTTTACACCCCCGAAAAAGTATTCTGGATCCGCCCTTGATGCCGACAGCCTTATACATAGACGTTGAGCTACATGGGCCCCTCTAATAATTTGAAATAAATTGCAATTTTACATATATTGTAATGTATAAATGTATATAATATCTGCTTGCCCCTCCTCCCATAATTTTAAAAGCTTTATGCCTATGGCCTTACATTGATACACAAGTGATGCTTTGACATATATGTGTCTTATTTAGAACATTTTTTCGACCATTTTAATGCCACAGATAATATGCGTCTAATAAGTTACAAATATGATTGACTTTTGTCTGACTTTTACATGAAAATCATTCATAACAATTTATACATAATAATTATACATAACAATTTATACATAATAATTATACATAACAATTTATACATAATAATTATACATAACAATTTAATAATTATACATAATAATTATACATAACAATTTAAAAATAAAGTGAAAATTATGAAATGTGGATATAAATTATATATAAACGTAAAAGTAAAGAAAATTTATAAACTTTTTTTTATTAATTTGAAATGTATTTTAAGTGATAAGGGATAGAAGTAAAAACATTGAGATGGAAACCCACAGAGCCCTGGTTCGAATTTAATATGAATATGTAGTTATTTTTATATCTTCATATTCTTATGAGTAATAAAAATGAGTTTCAATCTGAAGAACATGGAAGGGCAGAAATTAATTTCCTTAAGAAATTCCTCTCTAACTTCTCTTTTTCAATTAAGGAATCTTCTTTTAAAAACAAAAAATTATAACTTTGCTTTAATATACAGTAGTTAGCAAAATTCCCTATAGGTAAACAAATTCATATGCATATCTCTCCTTTGTTTTAAAAATAGAAACATAATTATTTTATTCATCTTTTCAATAAAAACAAAACTGTAAAATATTTACAAAGGCAAAGGAATTATTATAATTATTCTGTTAAAAAAGCTGTTGTACTTAAAATTCCAGAAACAAAAAAACTGTAACATAATTTTTTTTCAATTTGATTAATTTTTAATACTTTTTCCTGATTTTGAAGTAAAAATTTGTTTCCATGGTCTAATTAGAATTGAATGTGTATGTGTGTGTGTGTGCGTGCGTGTGTATAATAGATTTCAAAAGAATGGACTAGATGGAAATGGACTGGCAAAGAATAATGGATTCTTTTTATAATTATATTAGTATAAGAAAAAACAATATTATACGATTATTTTTTATTTCCCACTTTTTCTAACATCTTACGTTGATACATAGATTTAATTTAAAGACACGTATTAAAAGCTAAAATGTTTAGAATGAAAATGAAAAGAAATTTTGATAGTAATGATTAATCTCGCTTGTCATTAAGTCAGATTATTTACATTATGAGATCTACATCTACTACATTATGAGATTTACAATGAGATCATTTTTCAAAACAAATTAAGCTTAAATTTTCCACCGTTACTATAACATAAGTTGAAGCAAATAATGCATATAAGTCAATTTCTGGAATTTCCGAATGTTTAAAACGTTAAAATCGTTTTTATCCAGTTTTACTTGTGAGTGTGTTATGAAGTTTGGAAAATAGAATTTCAGTGGTGTTCTGAATGAATTTATGAATTTTTAAGATGTTTAGTGAAATTTTCACATATTTTCTAAGGATAACATCGATATAAACTTTTTGTTTGCTAGCGAAATTTGTATCTTTTATATATATATATACATACACACACATATAGTATTAAACTTTGAATAATTTGAATCTTCCTTTTAATTACTAGGGAAGGCAACGAAATTGAAGATTGTTACAAAGTAACGTACAACGAACTTTTGAAAGATGTTTGCAAGTTTGCTAACGTTTTGAAGAAATATGGTTAGTACTATTGACTTACAAATAAAAATAGAAGCATATCTTATCTTAAAAATTTGATATTCCGTTTCGTAACCATTGAAATTTTCATTTGTTAAACTAATCAATATAACTAGTTGAGAATATGTATAAAATCTGAAAGTAAAACCTTTTTTTAAAGTTTATACCGTCGAAAACGTAGAACAGAAAAATATCAAACAGGGACGTCTGCAGATTTTAATTCGGAGGGGAGCAAACAAACGACTGTTTACGTACTTTTCTTCTTATATCTTAAATATATGTATGTGGTATATGTACATAATAAATGTAATTTTACTTTCCAAGATTGCTCTGATAGCTGCGACCACTGCAAAGGGCTGATGGGATTCTATTCCCAGTAAGCATGGCTGTGTGTAAATATATCTTAATTCAGAAGTCACGTTAAATCACCAGCTTGTACCCGATAACTCTTTGCTTAGTTTTAAATGTAAATACAAGTAATACAAACATTTTCTAAACGAGTGGGAAGCTTCCCCTCCCCCCTTTCTGGTTCTATCTACTGGCGTTAAAAACAACAAAATTGTAGATTTCTGGATATAGTAAGTTAGTCTTGTTGAAACAAAATGAAAACAGGTTTTTAGTACATAATACAGATTTAAATAAATGATTTAACTTAAGAATGATATTCATTAAATTATACTTTGTATTTAATATGAATGAAGTAATTACATAATTTTTATATTTTAATTTTTTAATTCAATTACTTAAGTTCTATTATAGCATCAAAATTGAATTATTGGCTTTAATTTAACGAAACTGAAATACACTTTGCTTCAAAAAATGCGTATGTGAATGCCTTTCCGCTAGACCCACAACTGGTTAAAATTTTATTGCCAATAAACGGATTATGTGTTTCCAGAGTGCGTCCTGGAATAAGGAGTATCGTTCACACGGACAGAGATGACTGGTTTTTACTGTCTCCTAAGTAATCTGTGAAGATGCCTTTATACGGCACACGTACCAACAGACCGAGTTTGTAAGAGGTCACATCATAGGGTGCGTCCACACATGCAACAGAACCCCGTACCGTAAAGCCGTCGCATCATCACCGCAACATCACCATAACATAATAATAATACATATATTATATATTAAACTACATATATTATACATATTAAACTATAAGGACAATAACAATATACACTGAAGTGCCAGAAAAATTGGCACACCTACCTAATATCGTGTAGCCCCCCTCCGTGCGCAGAAGTGCCGCAACACGACGTGGCATGGACTCGACTAATGTCTGAAGGTATCCTGGAGACAATTCACACCAGGAATCCTGCAGGGCAGTCCACAAATCCATAGGAGTGCGAGGTGTTGGAGATCTCTTCTGAACAGCACGTTGCAAGGCATCCCAGATATGCTCGATAATGTTCATGTCTGGCGATTTAGGTGGCCAATGGAAGTGTCTAAAGTCAGAAGAGTGTTCCTGGAGCCACTCGGTAGCAACTCTCGATGTGTGGGGTGTCGCATTATCATGCTGAAATTGTCCAAGTCCGTCGGAATGCACAATGGACATGAATGGGTGTAGGTGATCGGACATGATGCTTACGTACCTGTCACCTGTCAGAGTTGTCTCTAGACGTATCAGGGGTCCCATATCACGCCAACTGCACACGCCCCATACAATAACAGAAGCTCCACCAGCTTGAACAGTCCCCTGTTGACATGTAGGGTCCATGGATTCATGAGGTTGTCTCCATACCCGTACACGTCCATCCGCCTGATGCAATTGGAAACGAGACTCGTCAGACCAGGCAACGTGTTTCCAGTCATCAACAGTCCAATGGCGGTGTTGGCGGACCCAGACGAGGCGTAAAGCTTTGTGCCGTGCAGTCAACAATGGTACACGAGTGGGCCTTCGGCTCCGAAAGCCCATATCAATGATGGTTCGTTGAACAGTTCGCACGCTGACACTTGTTGATGCCCCAGCATTGAAATCCGCGGCAATTTGAGGAAGTGTTGCACGTCTATCTCGTTTAACGATTCTCGTCAGTCGTCGAAGGTCCCGTTCTTTCAAGGTCTTTTTCCGGCCGCACCGCTGTCGGAGATTTGATGTTTTACCGGATTCCTGATATTCACGGTATACCCGTGAAATGGTCGTACGCGAAAATCCAAATTTTGTCGCTATCTCGGAGATGCTATGTCCCATCTCTCTTGTGCCGACTATAACGCCACGTTCAAAATCACTTAAATCTTGATAACCTGCCATTGTAGCGGCAAGAACCGATCTAACAGCTTTGCCAGACATCTCTTGTCTTATATAGGCGCTGCCGACCGCATCGCGTTACGCTGATTGGTTGCAAAGCTCCGTTATTTGCATACGCACGCCTGTACCAGTTTTTCTGGCACTTCAGTGTAATATTTTATTATAAAGTATTTTGTCACATTTTTATTATCAGTATTTCTTGTGCTGTAAGTAAATAGTGGATAAATAAGAAGTGGATTTGATAAAACGAATTTACTAAAAATAATGCATTCACGATACTTTAAAAGTGTCAGGAGGGCCACAGGGAGTCTAGAAGGTTGCCCCCGAGCGAAAAAAGTTTGATAGCCAGCCACTGGTTTAAATAATTAAATATTTAACTGTGATTACGTGTATTTTATATCTTTTACTCGTAGTGTGTCGTATATCCTAGTATTGGAGTCCCCACCTCCCCCAAAGATGCTTACGTAATACTTGAACGGCCCCAAATTAGGGAAGCTGGTGGTTTTTTGTTTTTTTGTTTTTTTCAGATTCTGTTGCCACTTTGCAATGTTTTATTCTCTAATTTTTAAATAAAAGATTTGTTTCCAGATACTAACCACAGCAGAAGGATGGTTAGAAGTATCAAAACAATATAACGATATTTGTAGCTTTCCACATTGCCTCGGTGCGTTAGACGGAAAACATGTCGTCTTGCAAGTATCCATTAATGCAGGAAGCGAGTTTTTTTTAATTACAAATCGGCATTATTTAGTATAGTTATTTTTGCAGTAATGAACGCTAATTACATCTTTTGTACGTCGATGCTGGAGGTCAGGAGCAAATCTCAGATGGTAGTATATTTAAAAATTGTTCCCTGTATGACAAACTATAGAAAGATGAATTAAGTTTGCCGTAAGAAGAACGTTTGGATGGTACACAATGCAAACTTCCTTATTTTTTCATTGGGGACGAAGCATTTGCTCTTACTGACATATCAATGAAACTGTTTTTGGGTATACATCCTAAAAAATCATTACAAAGTGTTTTTGATTAAAGATTATCTCGTGCACGAAGAGTTGTGGAGAATATATTTGGCATCACCTCAGCGACTTTTAGAGTACTCAGTAAACCCACGTTGCTAGCCCCTGAAAAAGCTAAGCTTATTGTAATGATGATAGCCCATTTACACAATTTCTTAAGAAAAAGCTCTACCTCCTGTTTCCTGTATACACCAAGCAGGTCATTCGAAACAGGCACAGAGGGAAGGCTTGTAGAAGGAACATACAGAACTATAATTAACCTATGAATTCATTACATCCCCTAAGAAGTATTCCCAGACGACCAGCTACATATGCTGAACAAATTCGAAATGAATTGGCAAATTTCTTAGTAGTGTGTAATTTCTCGGCGATTTCTTCTCATGCATCAATTTTTAAAGCCTTACTATAGTACCTAGGATGCTGGGTATTCCACAAAATCTCTTTTCCGCTGTAAGTTTAGATAAAATTAAGAGACTAAAATTAATATTAAACCGATATCCAGTCTGCATTGACAAAACGCTGTTCTTCGTAAACCGGTTCAAATACACAAACATGGGGAGTAACATAGCCCCGTGGCATTCCTTTGAAACGACGGGGAAAAACCGACAACTAGTGGAACGGAGAAATGTTACGCGGTCTCGATACGTGGTACCGTCCAGACTTGATACGCGACGGCGTTACGGTACGGGATTCTGTTGCATGTGTGGACTAGCGATGGACCAAACTGTTACTTTTGAATAACCTGTTCCAACGTTCCTGTTCCAATCACGTAACAGGTTCCCATCACCGGTGACTGGAACGTATGCGTTACTTCACAGGTTTGGGGAATTGAGGAACTTAACGATTACACATTTCAATGCTCAATCCGTAACAGAACGTCGTGCCAACTCCATAAAAATAATAAATCCTTTGGAAAAAAAAATGTACACATACGAAATATAAAACTAAAGGGCAAAAATGAGGTTTTAAAATACTGAATTTTAGATATTTAAAAAAAATAAACAATATTAAAAATTAAAGAAAGTTTAAAAAACTAATTCAACGTAATGAATGAAA
>QLNU02015360.1:206963618-206981047 GCA_006491805.2 Dysdera silvatica
AAGTAATATAAATAAATAAATATATCATCATCATCATATTCAACCATTATCTATCCACTGCTGGATGAAGGTCTCTCCAAATGCTTTCCACACAAGTCTATCCTGGGCCATTCGTTTCCACGTCACCCCAACCTCTTTTCTTATTTCATCCACCCATCTAGTTTGAGGACGTTTTCTAGGTCTTCGGTGGTCTCTTGGAATCCAGTTCAGAATTTCTGTTGTCCATCGTTGATCAGTTCTTCTTGCAATATGCCCAGCCCATCGCCATTTCAGCCCTTTTACTTTAACAATGATGTCCTCTACTCTAGTTTGCTCTCTCACCCAAGTGTTCCTTTTTCGATCTCTCCTAGTTATTCCAAGCATGCACCTCTCCATGCTCCTTTGCGTTGTCTGTAACTTTCGTATTGCTCCAACTGTTAGACTCCATGTCTCTGATCCATAAGAGAGGACTGGCAATACACACTGGTTGAAGACCTTTCTTTTTAGACACAAAGGCAATTTCCCCTTCAGGATAAAACTGTTTCTTCCAAATGCACTCCAGCCAAGTTTAATACGTCTGTTGAGTTCTTTCATAATGTTGCCATCCATTGAAATCAGCTGGCCAAGGTAAATATATGAATCAGCAATTTCTAGCTCAATGTTGTCAACTTGTATTTTTGTTTCCTCTACGAAATTATTGAACATGATCTTAGTTTTTTGTAGGTTCATCTTGAGTCCAACTTCTTTACTTCTAGTTGAGAGCTCCTGTACCATGTCTTGGAGTTCTAATGGGTTCGTTGAAAAAATAACAATGTCATCAGCAAACCGCAAATGATTTAAGTATTCACCATTTATTTTTATTCCCTTGTTATTCCAATTTATCTGCTGAAAAATCATCTGTAAAGCTGAAGTAAAAAGTTTTGGAGAAATGGTATCTCCCTGCCTCACCCCTTTGCCAAGTTTGATAGTTTTGGTATCTTTATGTAACCGAAATTTTGCACTTGCATTTTTATACACACGTTTCACCATGTCAATGTACACATCCTCAATGTCTGTTGATCTTAAAGAGTTGATGACTGCTGATGTTTTTATAGAGTCAAAGGCCTTCTCATAGTCAATAAATGCAACACACAATGGAAGTTCATATTCATGTGTTCTTTCAATTAATTCTCTTAATACTTGAATATGGTCCACTGTACTGAATCCACTTCGAAATCCAGCTTGTTCTCTTGGTTGAGCTGCATCTAATTTTTTCTGCAGGCGATGTGTTAGAACTTTTGTGAAGATTTTATAAATAGCAGGTAACAAGCTAATTGGTCGGTAATTTTTCAAATCCTCTTTATCACCTTTTTTATGCAAAAGAATTACTGTTGCAGAATCCCATTGGTTTGGTATGTTACCGCTGTTAAGACATTTGGTAAAGAATTTTGCAAGTATGTCTTCTACATATTCTCCAGCTTCTTTTAGGATATCTAATGTAATACCATCATCACCAGGGGCTCTTCCTTTCTTCATATTTTTTATTGCAAATGAAACTTCTTCTTTTAAGATTTTAGGAGCTGTTCCTTCGACTATTTCAGTGTCTTCGTTTAATCCACTGTTACTTTCATATAGTTTTTTGTAGAATTCTTCAACTCTTCTAAGTATTTCTTCCCTATTTCTTGTTACGGTGCCATCCTCTCCTTTTAATGCAATGATGTGTTTCTTCCCAACAGATAAACTTCCTTTAACAACCCTAAGGCTCTTGTTATTTTCAATGGCTTTCCTTACTAGCTCACAGTTGAATTTTCTTATGTCTTCTTTCATGCTTTTGCGCAGAGTTTTACAAAGTTCTATGTACTCAATCCTGGAACTGGTATTTCGATTGTCCACCTTCATATCTCTTCGCCTTTTCATGAGCTGTTTCGTCTTCTCAGATAAGATATATATATATAAATAGGAAATAGTAGATAATGTAAATATAAATCAAAATGTAGAAAACATGACGACAACGAAATGTAGAGTACGTTAATATATTTTGGTAAATATGTAACAATATTAACGATACTACCAACAGTCTCATATGTTTCTTTACTTCATTAAAAAAAAACAATTTTCCCATAAATTTCTGCTTACTCTACCTTAAAGTTATCCTCGCTAACCTTAAACGTAGAAAAAATTTTAACATAAAGGTGCGCCATATACTTGGCCAATAATTTTTTCCCTTACATTTTCATAACCTCTTCCCCTTTTATCTTCATTTTTCCTTTTAGCTATTTTCCTCTCTCTTTTTAACTTCTGCTACAGCTAATTCTTTAACCTCCCTTTTGTTTGGCGCCGAACTGTCACCATTACTAAATAATTCCGCCAATAACACCCTCTGCCCCCCTCTCTCTTTCAAAATGCCAAAGTGTAAGGTCATGAACTCGAAGAGCTAGGCCCAACGTATCCTTGTAAGTACATGTATATTTCATTATATATTTATGTATTTGAATATTTTTTGGTAACAGCAATGATCTGTAGGGTGATGTCGGGAGCAGAATGCCTTTGAGCCGTTTGACAGTGTTTTTCGGGGTTTTAGTCGAACGGTTTATTGGCGTTTCAGAAACATTGTCTTGCAGATCTTATATATTGTGTCTGGCATGCATGTATAACTGTTCCCTTGAAAAAGATTGTACATGCATGCATAGATTCAATATATTGTCATATAACTTACATAAAAAGGTTAAACACTGGTAAAATAGCAATGAAAAAGATCACTCACACTATTGTCATATAATTTCAATCTTCACTCTCGTCACTAGCCCGTTATTATTAATCGTAAAATTGTCTATTCATTTATACTTTCACTACACAGGAATGTATATTTTGTAATTGTGGTATGATGTACATACATTTACACCTATATTGTATATACACATTTTAGTGCATAGGCCTTTATTATTTTATTTTATATAGTATGCAGATGTGGCTGTGTGAATATTGGTATTGCTCATATATTTGCACCTACTTATTAATAATTTTCATTTACTTGCTTGATTTTCTACATTTTGATTTATATTTACATTATCTACTATTTCCTATTTATATATTTTTATCATATTGATTGCTGCTGCTTCATGCGCGCTCTTCATTGATAAACTTGTTTGTATTTTTATTTTACTGCTTACTATTGTTTTTTATTTGTTTTCATTTCTCACCAATCTATTTGCTTGATTTTCTACATTTTCATTTATATTTACATTATCTACTATTTTTCATATATATATATATATGGCCTGCAAAAGGGTTGCTGGTATCTAACTGGAAGGAGACCCACACGCTGAACGTATGTGACGATGTGTGGAACCGGCCAGGCCAGTAACCTAGTGTCCTACCCCGCCTTCAAGTGGTGCAGGCTGAGCTTTCTATCTATGAAGAAAATTAATATTTGCTGCACGGATAGAAAGGCGGAAAAGGGAAGTCTAATTCACCAATCAGTCTAGCCAGTGTTGTTAAATGATGGCTAATTCTTCCACTATGCTTATACACCAAAAACCATGGCCCCTAGTCTCCAGGTGCTGGAGTGCTCCTGATCAAGGCAGCGGTCAGCGTGGCATGAAAGCAGGGGGTGCTAAGAATCACTGGAATGGCCCAGGCTGCCGTTTGTTATTGACCTTGGCAACGTATAATGGACGATCCCTTGCTTCTGAAGCAAAACTTCAAGAATTGGAAGAAGAACTTGACAAGATCAAATGGGACATTGTAGGACTCAGTGAAGTTAGAAGAAAAGGTGAAGAGTTGGTGGAACTTAAAAGTGGACATTTGTTTTATTATAGAGGAACGGAAACTGGAAGAACAAGTGGTGTTGGCTTCTTAATCAACAAAAGAATTAAAGACTACCTTCTTGAAGTCGAAAGCACGTCAGATCGAGCAGCGAGGCTCGTTGTTCAACTAACCCAGCGATACCAACTTCAGATAGTACAGGCATATGCACCAACATCAAGCCATACCGACGAGGAGGTTGAGGAATTCTATGAAGAAATCAAACAGCTACATACCAAGGGGAAACAACACATCAAGCTCATCATGGGAGATTTTAATGCAAGAATTGGACAACAGGAACAAGGAGAGACATCGGTTGGTAAATACGGATATGGGGAAAGGAATGAACGTGGCGATCAACTCATCGAATTTGCAGAAGCTGAAAACCTTAGCATCATGAATTCATTTTTTAAGAAGAAACCGCAAAGAAAATGGACATGGAAACACCCAAATGGGGGAACTAGTGAAATTGACTATATCCTGGCAAACAAGAAATCAATTATTGAAGATTGCAGTGTACTGAACAGATTTAATACTGGAAGTGATCATCGAATGGTGAGATGTAAAGTGCACTTAAATACTAAATTAGAACGACAGAAGCTCATTAGGAAACAAGTAAGTAAGAGGGTGGATCTAATGAAACTGAAAGTAAATACCGAGGCATTCAAGTTGGAATTAAAAAATCGCTTTTCTGCACTGGAAGGACTTATTGATGAAAGTGATATCTCAGAAGCAAATGAAAACATTGTTAAGACAATAGTTGAAACTGCTGGGGAAATTGGTGGTGTAACCTGTAAAAAGCACAATAGCAAATTATCTGAGAAGACGAAACAGCTCATGAAAAGGCGAAGAGATATGAAGGTGGACAATCGAAATACCAGTTCCAGGATCAATTACTTATATTACTTGAATACTTTTTATTGCAAATGCTACTTCTTCTTTTAAGATTTTAGGAGCTGTTCCTTCGATTATCTCAGAGTCTTCGTTTAATCCACTGTTTCCTTCATATAGTTTTCTGTAGAATTCTTCAACTCTTCTAAGTATTTCTTCCCTATTTCTTGTTACGGTGCCATCCTCTCCTTTTAATGCAATGATGTGTTTCTTCCCAATAGACAAACTCCCTTTAACAACCCTAAGGCTCTTGTTGCTTTCAATGGCCTTCCTTACTAACTCACAATTGAATTTTCTTATATCTTCTTTCATGTTTTTGCGCAAAGTTTTGCAAAGTTCTACATACTCGATCCTGCAACCGGTATTTTGATTGTCCACCTTCATAAGTCTTCGCCTTTTCATGAGTTGTTTCGTCTTCTCAGATAATTTGCTATTCTGCTTTTTACATATTACACCACCAATTTCCCCAGCAGTTTCAATTATTGTCTTAACAATGTTTTCATTTGCTTCTGAGATGTCAACTTCTTCAATAAGTCCTTCCAGTGCAGAAAAGCGATTTTTTAATTCCAACTTGAATGCCTCGGTATTTTCTTTTAATTTCTTTAAATCCACCCTCTTACATACTTGTTTCCTAATGAGCTTCTGCCTTTCTAGTTTAGTATTTAAGTGCATTTTACATCTCACCATTCGATGATCACTTCCAGTATTAAATCTGTTCAGTACGCTGCAATCTTCAATAATTGATTTCTTGTTTGCCAGTATATAGTCAATTTCGCTGGTTCCTCCATTGGGGTGTTTCCATGTCCATTTTCTTTGTAGTTTCTTCTTAAAAAATGAATTCATGATGCTAAGATTTTCAGCTTCGGCAAATTCTATGAGTTGATCGCCACGTTCATTCCTTTCCCCGTATCCGTATTTACCAACCGATGTCTCTCCTTGTTCCTGTTGTCCAATTCTTGCATTGAAATCCCCCATGATGAGCTTGATATGTTGTTTCCCTTTGGTGTGTAACTCTTTGATTTCTTCATAAAATTCTTCAACCTCTTCGTCGGTATGGCTTGATGTTGGTGCATATACCTGTACTATTTGAAGTTGGTATCGCTGGGTTAGTTGAACAACAAGCCTCGCTGCTCGATCTGATGTACTTTCAACTTCCAGAAGACAGTCTTTAATTCTTTTGTTGATTAAGAAGCCAACACCACTTGTTCTTCCAGTTTCCGTTCCTCTATAGTAAAACAAATGTCCGCTTTTCAGTTCCACCAACTCTTCACCTTTTCTTCTAATTTCACTGAGTCCTACAATGTCCCATTTGATCTTGTCTAGTTCCTCTTCCAATTCCTGAAGTTTTGCTTCAGAAGCAAGGGATCGTCCATTAAACGTAGCCAAGGTCAATAACAAACGGCAGCCTGGGCCATTCCAGTGATTCTTAGCACCCCCTGCTTTCATGCCACACTGACCGCTGCCTTGATCAGGAGCACTCCAGCACCTGGAGACTAGGGGCCATGGTTTCTGGTGTGTCAACATAATGGAGGAATTAGCCATAATTTCACCACGCTGGCTAGACGGGTTGGTGAATTAGCCCTCCCCTTCCGCCTTTCTATCCGTGCAGCAAATATTAATTTGCCACATAAATAGAAAGCTCAGCCTGCACCACTTGAAGGCGGGGTAGGACACTAGGTTACTGGCCTGGCCGGTTCCACACATCGTCACATACGTTCAGCGTGTGGGTCTCCTTCCAGTTAGATACCAGCAACCCTTTTGCAGGCCATTACACACACACACACACACACACACACAAAGTGTTAAAAAAAACACCGCACTAACTGCATATTTTCGTAATCCTAATGGCGTACCGAGCAAATTGGCACATGGTTACCATAGTTGGAAATCCATATTTAATAAGGTAGTTCAGATAATATGTTACCCAATGAAAAAAGAAAGGACTTTCCAATCTTGAAAGTAAAGGCCGAACTTTTTTTCATTAGTTGTCAAAAGTTGACATCAATCGGGGTACTCGAGAATCTGGTTTTAAAAAAGGCAACCTTATTTTTGGTGTGTGTAACGCAATAAAACCTCCAATGTTTCGTTAAAAGGAAAAATTATTTTTAAGAGGAAGTAAAAGTACTACATCTATTAATAGCAATTTCTTGTGAATAGGTAGCTTATATTCGGTTTGATTTTGTTTACAGGCGATTTTTCTTAAATCTATTCTTGGTCTGTATGTACTCAAACAAGATTTGTTGGTCGTGTTCGAACCGTGAACTCGGAGATTCCCCACCATGAAGTCATAGGCGTAGAGTTATATGGGCCCGAGCCCCCCGATAATTTTGAGAATTCTACGTTGCTGCATGGGGTACTAAATAAGTGTGAACACGTTTGATTCCTCTAAAGGTTATAACCTTTCATCGTTTTCCAAAACTCCGTGTAAAAAAAGTTGGGAAAAAGTTATGAAAAACGTCTTCACTAAGATTGGCCCAGTTTATGTACACGGGTATTAAGTTTGCTGAATATTATTTTGCATTGAGTATAGAACAGTATTTAAAAATTCCATTTATGAAATCTACAAATGTTGAACATTTAATTTTCAGCCTATTGATATAAATTTTTTCACTGTTGAATATAATAATCAATTCCAAAAGTATTCTCACAGTCAAAAGAAATATAAGAAAAAATAACTCTGCAGTCCCAAATGGTGCATTTATAAATGCTGCTACTTGCACTTATAAATTTTTTAAAGTAAACAAGAAATAGATAGAATATACTGTGTGTATTGTGCACATAGTTGAAATTTCAACAAGATAATTGTAAGCTTAACTCAAGCTCACAGTTACTCGCAAGTGTTAAAATAGGCTGCATTGACAAAAATAAGTATATTTTTGAGTTGTTTTTCTTTATCTTTCAATAAATTATATTATGAAGAAGAGATCTTAAAAACTACCATCCGTCCAGTGGGTGAAATGTATAGGCCGTAGCCCACTGAACCTGGCACTAATAAATTACACAAACCGTCGCGAGGAGAGAAAAGTTTTAGTGAAAGTTCTAAATTTTTTTTAATATTTTATTTCATACTTTACTGATTCGGTTACCAACATATGCGAACATAGCCTTTCCATTTTTGCTAAAGCGCCAAGTAGGAATTCCCAAAAAGCTTTCGCGAACCAACGAAATAAGTTTTAGCTATCTTCTTTCCAGTAAATCCGCCTTACCAGTTCAATTGGTTTTCTAGAGCAGCTCGCATATGGCGATTGGTCATAATGTTATCTGAAATATCTCATTACATATTGATTTCCGACTATTGTAATCATTTGTAAATTTGCTCAGTATGGCGTAAGGATTGCGAAAATATACAGTTAGTGCGTGTTTTTTAAACACCCTGTATATATATATATAATATGTTTTTTAAAATTTATTGGAAGCCATTTAAATCGATATTAACATAACTGCAGTTACGTAGTGGCGTAGGTCAGTACGTTGTTTACGATCGGAAGAGACGCCTGCCTTCGTTAGAACAAACTTTAAGACTTTGATCTGACAAAGGTAGACGTCGTTGCTAAAACAATTGCATATAACGTACTAATTCACGTAACGTCGTAACTGAGTTTGTATTAATAATTTCGATTTAATTATATCACTGCGTATTTCATCGGTCATTTATTCGTATTACCGAAAAATATGAATTAAATGAAGTTAAATAAATTTCAAAGTGACTGGAAATTCAAACAATGTTTTAGAATTTTCAATAATGCCATATGATATTCATTAAGTGATAGGGCTAAGTTCATAAGAGTCCCCAACTCATTCATAAACTCTCAAGAATAGACTCTTATTTAAAGGTCGTTTAATACACATGAGGAAATTTATTCTCTAATTCGATTACGAGAACCTATTTATAAGAATGCAAGAGTGCATTTTTGTTAATTTAATAAAATATTTGCCTTACTATTTAATAATTTATTGTTAATGTTCGAAGCGCATTTTTATAAATTTTTGAAACAAAATAAATTTGCTCATAGGCAAGTCATACAAATTTATACTACTTCCTATTATATGTATCTAATGAAAAAGTTCCCTACTTAGAAAAGTTAAGGCTTATTGCATGTGTTATATAATTAGTAAGTAATCAAGGTTGTTTAAGATTTTATCTAATTGAATATTTATACTGCATGGCTCGAATGTGTAAGGTTTTCTCTCTGTCGTTTCTATCCCATCTTTATTCTGTTTCTTTTCTAAATCAGCTTAATCTACTTAATTTATAACATTTTCTATAATAAATTGTTACTTATCTTACCAAACTAATGATGTACGAATTGGAAGGCAAATAAACTTTTTTTTACAAATCTAACGCCCGCTCTTGACCCTTTGGCCAGGCGCAGCGCAACTCAATATAGAATGTTATTACCAGAAATATTGTTATTAGAGTCAATCTTAGCTCTCATGTCAGAAAGTCCAGGACATAGCCAAAAGTAGTCTGAGTCCATTGGGGCATAGGTATTACAGAGTGGGCATGTCACTGAGTTTGCCAACCAGATAACAAACATAAAAAAGTATCTTACTGGGGAATGCGTATTTTGGAGTTCCTATTATTTTCATAATATTAATGGTGTATCAATCTATCATTCTATATAGCGTTATAAGTAGCCTACGTGCTTGAAAAAAATAGGATAAATGTTTATAAATTTCACCGTTTTGCGAACACAATAACTAAATTAATTTTTCAGCTAGACATTCTCCCAAATTCAATAATGTGCATTTTTCTCTGGAGCTTTCAGTATTTATTTTTTTTGATGATTAATGGACAAGGAATTTTTTAGCATTTCTATCATATTAAATAAAAATATCCGTGGAATTTTCCAATTTTGGATTCCAATTTTGTCGACAATAAAATCCCATTACTTAGAAAATATTTCAAAGCGAGATAAAGAATTTGCCGTGAACGAAAGTCCTAAATTCTTCTGTGTTTATGACCTATTCTCAACGAACTTATGTTTTCCGAACCAGAGGAAATTTCTGAACAGAAATCGCCTAAACAGATATATCTGTTGATAATAATAAGTGAACTAAGAGAGCATCATGCATTTTAGTTCAATAAGAAGAAGTTCTACATATGTGCACGTGACATGGAAATTAATTTTAAAAAAATACTGTCTAACTAGGGAAAATAAAAAACATTTAATTTTATATAGTACATTAACTAATAATCTATTTTTTAATAAACATACAGGGTGGTTAGTAAAGTCACGCAGATAACTGTCGAACGGAGAGAGCTATATGTATGAACTGATGTATAGGTATGGGTAATTATACGCTACAAGATGAGACTGTGCAGCGCTCCTAGTGAAAATTTTCAGAACTTAGAGCTGCTATCTCGAAAACTATTCGAGATACGGGAAAAAAGCCAATTACAAAGTTGTTAAGTACTAACTAGTTGGTATGAAACGATTTTTTTTCACTACTTTAATATGGCAAAAATCATGATTTAGGAAATTTAAGGGGTACGGGACGCACCTACGTGACAGCTTTCCCTTCGTACAGCTCTGCGTGGAGGAGAAACTTCGGGTCGGGGCGATACTTTCATTGCACACACAATCTCGTCACAAAGCGCATGATATGCAAATGTGTACGCTACGTCATACGTTATCGGTAAGCATAAAATAGTGACCAGGCAAGGAGTGTAAGACAGTGTGAGAAGTAAAACGGTGCGTTAAACGTCTGTAGTTATATATTATATGGCGAATTATTCCAACAACGAGTATTGCGAGATGGTGCTGTTATATGGGGAATGTGGTCGTAATGCAAGAGAAAGTGCATGACAATATGTCGTACGTTTTATTTTGGGACCCCATCCGACTGCAATAACCATCACTAATGTGGTTCGACGGCTGAAAGAGACGGGTAGTATTACACCTCGTCCCCGTTCAGGTCGCCACGCATGTGTAAGTCAGAGTGTGCAACCAGAGGACGTTTTAGCTTATGTTCTGATCCACCCACGGTGCAGTTCAAGAGAAGTTGGTATGATGTGTGGCCTAACAGGCTGCCGTGTGCGGCAAATCTTGCAGCAAGTGGGAGCTCACCCCTACTATGGAATACTGCTGCAGTCACTAGTTCCAGGGGATGCTGAGCGACGTTTTTGTTGATGCAACTTTGTTATGAACACCTTAGATATGCAGCCGAATTTTTTAGCGAATGTCCTTTGAACGGACGAGTTAAAATTCACCCCCACAGGGGTGATACATAGATACAACGACCATTATTGGGTGCTCGAAAATTCTTCATGGGGGGACGACCAGGCCGACATCAGGTGTGGTGGTGGTCTGTTAATGTGTGGTGCGGTATTTTGAACAACAGACTCATTGGACCTGTGTTCTGCGAGGGCACATTAACGGGACGTCGATATTTGCATCTGCTACAGAGCGTACTATCGGATATTTTGCATGATGTTCCATTGAGTGAGCGGAGAACCAGCTCTTCCTCACCATCCAACAGAAGTACAACTATTCTTGTCCCAAACCTTCCGCCAACAGGTCATTGGCTATGGTGGTAGTGTGATCTTGTCTGCATGATCACCGGACCTTACCCTATTGAGCTTCTTCCTTTGAGGCATCTCAAAAGACAGGTCTATCACACCTAACCGACGACTGTGGACAATGTCGGCAGTCGCATTACCAATGCCTGTACAAGCGTCACGTCTGCAATGCTACTGAATGTGCGAGAATAAATGCTCTATAGGATACAAACGCGTATTGTGGCCGACGGTGGCCACACGTAATGAGCACACATAATGACACACAGTAATACGCTATTCACATTTGCCGAACCAAATACTCACATATTAGCGTTTGACGTGTTCTATTCCCGCAATTCATGTATCATTTCGCACTGCATCAGTGATGCTGGACAACTTTGGAATTAACTTTTTTTTTTCCGTTTCTTGAATAGTTTTCGAGATAGCAGATCTACGTTCTGAATTTTTCCGCTAGGTATGTAATTTCAACTGATGATGTTAGAATGGAAAATATAGATGTAAAAATGGCATGAAAATAAAATTTGTATTTGTACGCTGCACGCAGTCTCACCTTGTAGCGCATAGTCACTTCACTACGTATACAGATCGTACATACATATCATGTTCATACATCTATCTCTCGCCGTTTGACAGTTATCAGCGTGTATAATGACTTTACTAAACCACCCTTAAAGTTGTGTGTGCAATGAAAATATCGCCCCTACCTGAAGCTTCCCCTCTATGCATAGCTGTACGAAGGGAAAGCTGTCACGCAGGGGCATCCTGTACCCCTTAAACTTCCTAAATCACGATTTTTGCCCTATTAAGGTGGTGGAAAAAAATCGTTTCGTACTAACTAGCTGGTGCTTAACAACTTTGTAATTGACTTTTTGCCCTTATCTTGAATAGTTTTCGAGATAGCAGTTCTAAGTTCTGAATTTTTCCGCTAGGGACGCTGTACGCAGTCTCATCTTGTAGTGCATAGTCACTTTACTATACCTATACATCACGTTCGTACATATAGCTCTCTCTGTTCGACAGTTATCTGCGTGTATAAGGACTTCACTAACCACCCTGTATGTATGTAGAATACAAAGAGTAAAGAAATTCAGTTTCCTGTGCTTTGCTGTGGGAGGCTTTGTAAAATAAAAAATCAATGAGACGGTTTCATGCTACGATGAGGTCCGCAAGCAAAAAAAAAACAAAAAATTAAAAAGGTCAGGAGCACAGACACATGCGACTTGTCATCATGCTATTTGTCTGAAGTTAGCAGATTAATTCTTACCAACAGCCTTTCAGTGTCGAGAGTCATCTATATGATGTCTTCAGTGACATGATTGATTTCACATGGCATTAAACTACATTTACTGTTTCTCTTCCATTATTGGTCGGTAAACGAGCCCGGTATAAGGGTCGAGAAAACCATAACGCGTTTAAGCCCATCCTGAACATGTATATTTGAAGCCACACTGTGCACTTGAAGTGCTCATTCGTCTTCTAAACTTCTAAAATTTCCAATGTATGACAGTCAATCATAGCTCATTGCTTAAACAGCGAATTTTGCATCCTTTTATAGGTAATCTTTTAATTGACCTGTTAACTGGGTATGACGACATTTTTCGTCATGCCCAGAAGACTACCAAAATGCGAATGACATTTTTCGTCATTAAAATTAACCGTATTATGTTGAACGCATTACGTTTTATGTAGTTCTTATATATTTAATCCTAGCGTGATGGTGTGATGACATTACTTATCACTGTGAAAAAAAGTCCCCAGTGTGAAACGAGTTTCATAAAATTTTATTCCCCGGTTAACAGGTTAAAAGCATGTGTGTCAAGCCTGTAGGCAAGCTGGGGCCACACGGGCGAGGCCCCAATTGCCCCATCGACAGACATATAAACATTAATATTTTCCTTATAGGCAGTTAGAAATTTTTTAATAGAGCCACAAGAGAGCCGTAAGTATAATTCTTCCTTCCCCACCCAATTTTCCTCTACATAAAATTTAAAATACAAACTTTGATATGTCCTAATATTACGGCATTTGTAATTGTAATAAAAAAATCAGAGGAGCGTCAAATTTTTTTTAGGTTTATTTTGATATAATCTTTAAATTTTCTACGACTACTGGCAATCGTTTTATACTCGTGAGTCCCTGGGTGCGCTGGGCCTTATACGCCCTTTGCATTTCCCCAGTTGCCCTGTGACCTATAAGCTATTTGTATTTCCCCTGTTGCCCCTTCATCTTGGCTACAGGCCTGATCAGTGTACTTGTTCAACATGAAATTAAATTGTAAATTTCAGTGGAGTAGTTTTATATAGATATTAATTATAAATGTCATACCGTATATTGGATAATCGCATTAGCTGAAGCCTGGAAACAAGGTTCCTGTAAGAAATATTTGTTAACTTCAATCCAAGCATTTATACTGCTTTTATGAGTGCGCATATGTACATAATAGGAAAACATAAAAAAGTTGAGGATATACTATTTTTCACGGAATAGGTATTGTTAAGAGAAGTTGGGACATAAAAACATTTTAAATGTCTGTTTGTATGCAAATGATCATATTATGCAGCAATATGATTGTACGAATTACATTTAATCCCGTGTGGATATGAAATGAAGCATTAAAACGAGTCTCATATGTGCATGGCGTACACGCTTGCTGAAAGTAATGTCAAATTATCCTTTGTGCTGCAACGTGAATATACCAAGAGTATAGTAACTGTTCAACCCTTTGCAATCGAAGCCTTTTTCACTCGAGCGAACCAGCAACTCGAGACGTTTCTCGATGTTCTTGGTGAATTTCTTACCTCTAACTTAAAACGATTACACTGACAAATTAATGTATAAAACTTTTATATTTTAACATTTTATCTATCTTTACAGGTCTAAGAAGATAATTTCTGAAATATTAACCTTTGTACTGTTGCTTAGCGTGATATTTTACGAAACATATGCATACATATGCATTTTACAAAACATATGCATACATATGCATTTTACAAAACATATGCATACATATGCATTTTACAAGACATATGCATACATATGCATTTTACAAAACATGCATACATATGCATTTTACAAAATATATGCATACATATGCATTTTACAAAACATATGCATACATATGCATTTTACAAAACATATGCATACATATGCATTTTACAAAACATATGCATACATATGCATTTTACAAGACATATGCATACATATGCAATTTACAAGACATATGCATACATATGCATTTTACAAAACATATACATTTTGCAAAACATATGCATACATATGCATTTTGCAAAACATATGCATACACATGCATTTTGCAAAACATATGCATACACATGCATTTTGCAAAACATATGCATACACATGCATTTTGCAAAACATATGCATACATATGCATTTTACAAAACATATGCATACATATGCATTTTACAAAACATATGCATACATATGCATTTTACAAAACATATGCATACATATGCATTTTACAAAACATATGCATACATATGCATTTTACAAAACATATGCATACATATGCATTTTACAAAACATATGCCTACATATGCATGACGGTTTGTCGGGACAAGTATCGCAATAATACAGTATCCGATGTCGTTTTCTGGGCTCATTTCATAGAGAGTAAACTTTGCAATCCTTCCCAAGTTGTGCTAATCCTTTTGCCATGACCGTCAAGTTCGAACTGATCTCGGAAGGTTGATTATCGAGAGCCAAGTCTGGGTATCCGCAGACTCGAGTATAATCTAATATCTTTAGCGTATCGAGTTTCCGCGTCAAACCAAGTGGTGAGCGAGAGTCACCTCTCGAGTTGCGGCATCAAACCATGTGGTGAGCCAGAGTCACCTCTCGAGTTGCGGCATCGAATCATGTGGTGGACGAGAGTCACCTTCCGAGTTGCGGAATCGAATCATGTGGTGAGCGAGAGTCACCTTTCGAGTGCAAAAGGTTAGGAAAACAAAATTTTGGGACAGGGGTACGAGTAATTCGGAATATCCTAGTTACCCAATACAGGAGGAAAGCAAGTATAGCAATGCTGTAGATGGCATCGGGAATGGAAAACTTGACGCGTAAAGTTGAGAAAATTTAATCGTAGCATCGTATGATGAATAGGAAAATCCACTCATTTGGTATGAAACAACATTTTGGCATAACATCTTTAACTTTAGTCAACAATAACCTTATTTAATCTTAGTCAACAATAGCCTTATCTAAACTTAATCAACAATAGCGTTATTTAATCTCAGTCAACAATAGCCTTATCTAAACTTAATCAACAATAGCGTTATTTAACATTAGTCAACAATAGCGTTATTTAACATTAGTCAACAATAGCCTTATTTAACCTTATTATAATCTCACCAATAATTCTAATTAAGCAGTCCAGTTGTGATATTTCTCTGTCAGTTGAGGCATAGAATATACAGCATTATCTAATCGGCATCAATTTGACGTACTAATGAGTAATAAGCGTTGATGTGCTACCTTTGGGATTTGATAGGACATATTTGAAACTGATTTCTTGCACGTAAGTAAATTAGAAAATAATAAAAAAATTACATAAATATCGCCCACTATCACTTTCTGTTGTCCTCTGTACAAAAATTGCAGAAAAAATAATTGAAAAGAACATAGAAGGATTTCAGAAAAAAAATTGATGAGTGTGTCCGGGACAAAAAAAGGTAGAAATTTTTAAGGCACTAAATGAAAATAAGTAACCAGCAATAGGGCCTATGTGTGTTTGCGAAACAGAACTGATCATCGGATAGGGAAATCCTTTGTTTCAATAAATTTTGCTGTTATTTTTAATTTTACCACAGTTTCTTTTTATAAGCTAGTTTTTGTATTTTTCCATGTAAATTATGCGCTATTTGACGCTCAGCACACGTAAATTGTTGCTCTTATCTGAGGAAATCGCGTACATATAAATACAGATATTTAGCTTGAAAGTTTAACGTTGAAATAAGTGAACACCAACCCTTTCTTCATCTGTAGTCAAATCAACGCAGTAATTCTGATGTAAATCTTTATATTGTCTTAGAACACCGTTTCCACATTTTTCTCTCATGACATCACCATAGAACTCAAGAGTCTAAGAAAAATTAAAAAAAAAAGTAACATAATATACAGATGACACAATAAACTAACGTTTTGAAAGAGCGAGCAAAACAACAAATTATTGCAGTTAAAATTATTTAACAACGCTGTTAAAGACTATTTCGATGGCTGATCCGCCACCATCCACAGAAAAGTTATGACTTTGTTTACATACATAGCGTGAAGCGTTGCCAACATCGTACTCAAACATTAGCACATTGAGGGGTATTTACAAGTTGTACGTTAGGTGTGGCGTCTCTTGCTGTAGAAAGGAGAAAATTTTTCCAAATCGATGAAAGCGTATTAAAGGGGAGCTGGTCATCCATGGAATTGACGGCATTGGTAGAGATGTGAACTAACGTTTGTAAAAGTTGCAACATGAAAGCATCACGCAATTGAGCTAAAACATAGAGCAAATGCAAAGTGAGGTATGTTATGTGAATGATTAGAATTTCGAAGTGACCGCGCATGCGCTGGTTAAGTAATGCTCTCTGAGGTGAAGTTTTAGTATAACTACTGCTGTAGCAGGACGGTGAAAATGGAATAAGATTATCTTCCACCGGTAAACGGTTCAGGTGAAGCTATGGGGGGAACGTGATTGAGGTTTTCATTCTCCCACAGATTTTAAATTGCGGCTTGGCAATAATTAACATACTCGGCTATTTGGAAACATACACGTTTATTCGAAAGAGAAAAACTACCAAGTGCTAATGATTTAAATACGCCATTTTGTGGCTGAGCCTATGATCGGACGTGCAAGCTGGTTGATGGAAAACTAGAGACTGATTTATTTTTGATAATCCAGCAAATTTCACAGGCTCTTTTACACGTTTCAGAATCACGAGCTGCCATTGGTTGCGGCAAATTTCACAGGCTCTTTTACATAACATCTTAAGAACATAACGGAAGAAGTGGTGTATAGAAAGTTTAAATAGCTATTCATCTGGGTTGGGTTTCTGTAAGTAGAGGTTGTGCTGGTTCTATCGGCCAATTAACTTACAAGTATGTCTAAGAAAGGTGCTTGTTCTGGAGGAGAAGTAAAATATAAAACATTCCAAATTTATGCAGCAGTTTTTTAAAGTTTTATTCCTAGCTAAAACAAACCACTATATTAAGGATGCATTTGTTTCTTAACATTAGAAAACTA
>QLNU02015360.1:206981147-207001443 GCA_006491805.2 Dysdera silvatica
AACCTGCACATATTCTCATAAATCAGATTATAAATTACCTTTGATTTCACAGATGGTTTCCTGTATGATCGCCTTTGAAACAAAAATTAGAGTTAGTATTTTTTTGACGTCTTTGTCCGATTCATGCATCCACCTGTATTTTTCCATTATCTTCCTAACCCATATCACTTTTAATAACGCTGTGATTCTAATACCTGTGTTCGTCGTACACGAAATTTGCCTGAATCTCCTTTCTCACATGGGGGAATTTTGTAGTTTTTTAAAATTATATAGGCCATATAGGTGGCCCTGCCCCCTATATGGCCTATATAATGTTTTATACCAATTTATAATAATTTAGAAATTATCGACTATATAAAAACTCTAACAACACTTAGGAAAAACGCAGAATCTTTGATGCACGCCGTAGCCAAGGTACGATGCAAATACTGCCACATTTTTTTAAAGCAACAAACAAGTGATTTTTCCCAATAACGACTTTAATGGACAGCGACAAATTGCCGTTAAGAAAATGACGTTCATTGGAATGTATGTCATTTTGTAAAGCATTCGCCAGGGCCGCAAAATATCGTCGTTAATTAAAACGAAGTAATTGGTAGGTGGTAAATTTTACGGCGCAAGGACAGCAAGAGTTACGCGACCACGTGACCTACAGTTTTCCGAGAAATCTTACCTTTTAAGACCTATGGGGAACAAACCTCAAGATTACCACGTTATTGGGAGATTTTGCTGCACTGGAAACGGGACCGCCCTTAGATAATGCGGGGCCCGAGGCAAAACATATTTCGGGGGCCCATACATATACGAGTAAGAAAACAAAACGAAATAAAAAAATGGAATAATGTATGAGAACTAGATGGCACAAAAGGCGAGAGCTGAAGCAAAAATATTTTTGGGGAAATTTTTAATATTACAAAAATTAAAAATTTGAGAATTACGCTTCGTGGGGCCTCAAGAAGCGCGGGGCCTGGGGCATGGGTCCCGCTAGCTCCTGATTGGAAAAATAGAAATTTGCCATTGAAAGCACTGGATGTTTCTACACCATCAGTTTAGTTGTTAAAAATTCAATTTTTATAACTTTCAGCTAAACTCAAGCAAATACGGTGGAAACTGCGTAAGAGCGCATCTCACAGTTGTATGTTTATGCATATTTCTATGGTGGAAGCATGCCCGATTCACTGGAAAGAGGGATCTTAGGGACCGGTCCCCCCGAAACTAAATTTTTAATGGGACTTGGCTACGGCCTTGCATGCTGTGATTGTATCAATACATGCTGTAAAAATTTTTGAATCCCCCGAAATTAAAGTCTGGCTTCTGTTTTGTACAGATAATGGAGTAAAGGGCTCGTGCTTTTGAAGCCCATATGCGTCTGCAGGCAGAACAGTTATAAAGTTATCATCATTACATATTTTCTCTTAAATTACAGAAAATTTGCAACACAAGATCGATCGATTGAACGGAAGGTTGAAGCTAACTTCCCTACAATGGGGGGAAAAATTTCTTAAATATTCACCCGAATATCAGCGTGAAAAAGGGGATGCATTTTTTAGGCGCCCATTCTGTCGTTTAGGCCTTCAGAATTGACAAGAGTGAAATGATCTAATCATTACTGTAAAGCAATGATTTGAATCCCATGAAATACATGCATTTCGAATGAGCTGGATTGCAGTATTGAGCAGAGATATTCTTATGAACATAGGTGTAATTTGGCAGGGGCAAATTCCCATGCGTTGTTTTTTTAAAACAGAGGCAAAATTGTATTTTTTACACCCAAATTTTGGTTTTTGTCTTCCCCTCCCCACAAGATTATATTTAACCTTTAAATTACGCTTACACTTATGAAGTACCTTCATGGGTGTTACGTGGCATTCCTTTTCCCGTATCAGATGAAAAAGAGTAACATTGTTTGGATATAACGCATGAGCGGCGTCATATTATTTTATTTAATATTTTCAGTGAACGAGATCTGGCATTACGAGAACGCGACGTTAATATGCGAATAAGTTGTTTAATTGAAAAAGTTCTTATTAATTTTCGTTTTTGTATTACCTTTTTTCCTTTCAGTTTTGGCTCCTTTTCGTTTAATTTGACATAGTAAAATATTATTTCTAAAGAAACGTTTTTCCTTTGTTCAATTAACAAAATATTACAATAAGAAGTGTTGTTCACATCTATATCGGAGCAGATGGTTGTTAAAATACATCGAATTGATGTCTATAAGTGTTACTATTTTTTTACGCCCCAACAGAAACGAAGATTCAACATTTTTTGGCGCCCAACGTGGGGCACAGATTTAGCGACCATATAACTTAAGAATTTTTGATGATGGAGCTGATAACACTAAAGACGAAAAGAAAGGGAATATGTTCCTCTTTCAAAAACTGTACGAACGAGATTGAGATGAAACTTTTAAAGGAAGCACCGGATCAAAAATCACTTTCGATTTTGGCAAATCCAAAGAAAGAAAGACAAGTTTGAACGCTTGGAAGAATGCCAAAACAAGACAACTGAAAAAATACTTTCCGAGGAAAATGCAGTAGAAGAATTTGAAGAAGAATTTCTGGTAAAATGTTGCACACGGTACCACCGCCAATAATGTGTGTTTTTGGCGAGTTTTTATCGTTTTTGGCAACTCTTGTTGATAATTGATAGGGTTGCTGTTCAAGGACCGCTGTCAAATAATCATCTATGTTAAATTAGTAATTCTCTGAAATTTTTCTGACATTGCGATTTTCCCGAATCAGTTAAGGATAAGTAGGGGAGGCCCCGCTTCGCCCTCAATGCCCTTTTGGATTGTCTTCGAGTTCTCCTGAATCAGTATAATGACGAACCATTGAAAACCTGCACAGCACATGGAAAATAGACCTTGAAATGTCACGTAAAAAACCGTTTAGCGACTATTTTCTTAGTCGCCAATTTGTCGAGAAACCTGTACCGTATTCTAAAATTTAACCGAATTTCTGTTAGCACAGAACTTTTGAAACAGATATTTTGAATTAAAACCTCGAATTCAAAATAAGTTAACGACGCCAGTAAGAGCTATTGAAACGATCGAAAGACATGTTTTTAAATTACCTAAGATTAAATTGAAGAAATTCTATAGAGATGCTAAAGAATCTCTAACTTTTTTGGAGGCAATTTTCAAAAATTCATGAAGATGAATCAATTTCGGACGGTGATAAATTTCAGTATTTACTTCAGATTGTGGTTCCCAATTCAAAAGCAGCAAAAGTAGCTGGAAGTTTTCCGGCAAAACCTGCGAATTATTCAAAGGCAATAGAACAGATACGTGAAAGATTTGTTAGAGAGGATTTGATTGTCCAAGTTCACGTGAGGGATTTACTGATCATGGTAATGAAGAATGCCGTTTCCGGACGTATAAAAACAGATCTGCCACAAGTATATGATAAATTAGAAGGAAAGCTTTGTTCTCTTGATAGCCTTAGAAGAACTCAGGAAAAATATGGCGATTTTCATACTCCGCTTGCCGAATCGTGTCTCCTTGAGGAAGTGTTAATCGAGTGTGAAAGCCACAGATTCTCAAGAGAAAATAATAGCGAGGAACGGTCTTCAAAAAATCTCACGAGCTTCTTGAAAAATGAAGTGCACGGCAAGGAGATGATTGTGCTTGCTCGTACCGGTTTTGAAGTTAATCCTTCCTCAAAGAGAGCAGAGCGCGAACATAAATTTAGAAAAGACCCAACTGTGACGGCTCTGGTAAGCACAAGCGAGAATCCAGGTAACAAGTTTGTTGCTTGTCTCTTCTGTAGTAAAAAGCATCCTACTATAGACAGTATTTCAGCTAGAAAACTGAATATAGAAAGTAAAAGAAGGCTCTTAGTGAAAAACGGGGCTTACTTTTCGTTCGGGGCACATTGCTAAGATGTCTAAAGTAAAAAGCGTTTGCTTTATATGCAAAACCATTTTTTAATGTGTCCTAATGGTGTAGAATATGGTTATAACAGAAAAAAAGTCGTATATTGTTAAAACAAGGAACTTAAACATTTTCCGTGAAAGAGCTGTTTGTTATCTCATGACATTAGCAGTTAAGAACTGAAGTGGAGAACGAAACGTGCGCTGTATTATAGACATCGAATCTCAGAATTCTTACGCAACTAAAAGGGTAGTTCAGAAATCGCATCTGGAGCCTAAAAGAAAAAAGTGATGTATAAAAGATATACATGAAGAGATGTAAAAGATATATATGAAGAGATGTAAAAGATATATGAAGAGATGTAAAAAGATATATATGAAGATGTAAAAGATATATGAAGAGAGATGTAAGATATATATGAAAGAGATGTAAAAGGCCATAGCAAATATAAAGATATATATGAAAGATGTAAAAGATATACATGAAGAGATGTAAAAGATATATATGAAGAGATGTAAAAGATATATAAAAATGTGTATGAAAGATAAAAATGATGCATAGCCTGTTCCGTAGGAAAAGACCACGGCTGAATCACATAACGTTTATGACTTGTTGATAACTGATTTGAATGATTCTTACTCGGGTAAGATAAAAGCTTTATTTGCAAACAAAATCTGTGGCATTGTGCTGAAAGTTAGTAGTTCTATGACACACCTTGAATTAAGACAAAGGGGAAATTTTTGCCTGACCTAGACTAGAGTCTGATGATTGTGAAATAGACTTATTATTAGATGCCGGTATAGCGGAAGCTTTGCAATGATAAGCTTACTAATGACTCCATTCAATTACACTATATGCCCAAAAGTATCCGGACACTTTGGATTTTTTAATTTTTTTCGAATTTCTAAAAAACTACTCAGCCAATTGTTCTCTAACTTTAAAAATATATCGAACATACTTGTATACACACTCTCCATTAAAGTTACGGACACTTGTGTCTTTAGGGGACCACCCACATATTGACAAAATGAAAAAATATATTTGATCACCCTGTATCATAAAAATCATTTGCAACTAACAGAAATTATTTAACTAGCTATGCTTGATGTCTATGTGTATTTTCGCAAAACAAACATGCACATTCGTGAAGATAGGACGATAGTTTCTTTTAGAAAACCCAAATTTTGTCACATGTTTTTTGCTTATAATATCCACAATTTTCAGTCAAATTTCACGAAACTTACAGAACATTTGTCAACGTACAAGAAAAATATTATACTTAAATTAGAAATTAATATATTGAATACACGATGAGATATGAGCATTTGAAGAAAATAATTTTTTACTGCGCATGCGCGAAAGATATGAATAACTTTCTTTCATAATTTTGTAGTCAATAGTATAGGGCAACTTAAAAAAAATACCAGTGGGATATCTTGAAAATTCAGAAAGTTATCGACGATATAGTGAGCCGTATTTCTCTAATTCTCTGAAAGTAGCTAGATGATAAGGGTTTTTTCCACAAATTGTCATATTCCAAATTACCAAACACCCCTGTTCTGAAAATGAAATATTCCAGATTTATGCAAATAAGGATCAAAAGTATCCGGACACCCCTCTACGTGGTGGATTCTGTTAGTGACGTCAAATTTCTAGCTCTCAGACAAGTATAAAAGAAGTCTGACGAGTTAACAATTATAATTTCAAAGCTAGAAAAGTAAAATGGGAGGAAAGGGCGAGCTAAATGATTTTGAACGTGGTGAAGTCATTGGTTGTCACCGCTGTGGAAAATCTGTTCGTGAGATTTCTGTGATGTTACGAGTGCCCCGTTCCACCGTTAATGTTGTTATCGTAAAGTGGGAACATACGGGGACTACAACGGTGCATCCATGTCCCATTCCGTCTAGTAGACAGGGAACGCAGAGTGATGAAAAGAGTTGTGAAAGTGAACCGCATGAAATCGGCGGAAAAAGTTCGTGCGGATTTTCAAGATGCCTCTGGATGCAACGTCAGCACAAAGACAGTTCGTCAGGAACTGCAAAGTCTTGGTTTTCATGGCCGAGCAGCTGCATATAAACCAAGCATTACTGCAATCAATGTCAAGCGTCGCTTACAATGATTCAAAGTGTGCAAAACATGGAGCCTGCAGCAGTGGCGTGAAGTGTTATGGAGCGATGAACTACGGTAAACTATTTGGCAATCAGATGGTAGAGTCTGGGTGTGGAGAATGCTGGGTAAACGCTTTTTACTTGACTGTATTGTGCCGCAAGTTAAGTTTGATGGTGGAAGCATAATGGTTTGGGGATGTTTCTCATGGTTCGAGCTTGGCACTTTAATTCCTTTGAAGGGAACTCTGAAGATGGAAGGCTATCTCGACATTTCGGACAATTCCACGCTGCCCACATTGTGGCAACAGTTTGGAGTAGGTTCATTCTTGTTTCAACAAGATCGTGCTCCTATCCACACAGCACAGGCTGTACAGAGCTGGTTTGCTGACATGGATGTTGAGGAATTGGACTGGCATGCTCAGAGCCCAGACCTAAATCCCATAGAACACCTATGGAATGCATTAGAACGTCGACTGCGAGCTAGGCCAAAACGCCCCACATTGGCGCAAGAGCTGACTAATATTCTTTTGCAAGAATGGCATGCAATTCCCACTGAAAAATTCCAGAAACTAGTAGATAGCCTCCCAGATAGAGTGGTAGCCGTCATTGCAGCAAAATATGGCCCCACTTCATACTAATTTTTGACTTCTTGTTGGTTTGTTGTATTTTTATGGCGCAAGGACAACAATGGTCATTCTGCACCAAGCAAGGTTTTTGACTTCTGTAAAGGAGAAGCAAAACATGCAGGTGTACGGATACTTTTGATCCTTATTTGCATAAATCTGGAATATTTCATTTTCAGAACAGGGGTGTCTGGTAATTTGGAATACAACAATTTGTGGAAAACCCCCTTATCAGCTAGCTACTTTTGAAAATTAGAGAAATGTGGCTCACTCTATCGTCGATAACTTTCTGAATTTTCCCACTGGTATTTTTTTTAAGTTTCCCTATACTACTGACTACAAAATTATGAAAGAAAGTTATTCATATTTTCGCGCACGCGCAGTAAAAAATTATTTTCTTCAAATGTTCATATCTCATCGTGTATTAAATATATTAATTTCTAATTTAAGTATACTTTTCTTGTACGTTGACAAATGTTTTGTAAGTTTTGGGAAATTTGACTGAAAATGGTGGATATTATAAGCAAAAAATATGTGACAAAATTTGGGTTTTCTTAAAGAAACGTTTCTATCTTCATGAATATACATGTTTGTTTTACAAAAATGCACACAGGCATTAAGCATAGCTGGTTAAATATTTTCTGAAAGTTACAAATAATTTCCAGCTTTTTATGATACAGGGTGATCAAATATATTTTTTCACTTTGTCAATATGTGGGTGGTCCCCTAAATGCACAAGTCACCGAAACTGTATTGCAAAGTGTGCATACAAGCATGTTCTATATATCTTCAAAGTCAGAGAATAATTGGCAGAGTAGTTTTTAGAAATTCGAAAAAAAATTAAAAAATCCAAAGTGTCCGGATACTTTTGGGCATGTAGTGTAGATTCTGGTTTGTTTGTGTTAGACACACTTTTGGGATCTGTTTTGACAGGAAAATCCCAATCGTTAAAAGAAAGAAATTCTAGTGACGATATTGTTTTAAATGTTTTTTCTCTACATGTAAACAACTGGTCCACTACGGAATTATGGGATCTCGAATCTGTTGGCATTTCAGAACCTATAAACAATTTTAAGAAAAATACTGAACATCTAAAGTTGGCCGAAGAGTTTAAAAATAAGGCGAAGATTGTGCAAAGTGCTAGATACGAAATTTGTTTACCGTTGAAGAATGAATTATCTAATAATAAAAAGGTGACTTCGAAACGTCATAAAAAAAGTGTGAGCGCTCATTTAAGAGAGGAACTTTTCCTATAAAAATGTCTAAATCTCGACGGTAGGAGGGATCAACATAATTAGCCGAAACTCCGGACAAGTGGCCAGCCGATGAATTGGTTTGCTCAAGTCCTGACGTTGACTTAGAAAGAAAAAGAGACCGACTCTGCAATCACAATTTACAGGAAGAGGATATACCCTGGTATGCGGTTAGATTCTCTAGTTATAAAAAAATCATTAGAGTAATTGCTTGGATTTATCGATGATTCATAAGTAATTTGAAAACGGATAGATTTACAAGAAAGAAGGATAATTTATCAGTACAAGAGGTAAAACGTGAAGGATCAGTTTTTTCCAGATGTAAACACAATACATCACAAGCGTTTTTGAGGATAAAGTCGGCATCGTGAGTGTAAAGGCTAGGATCACTCAACGTATTGATAACACTTTTTCCATATCGCCTGTTCTGTTACCTGCTAAATGTCTATTTACAAAGCGACTAATCACAGCAACATTTTCATATTAAAAACTGTCATGCCGGAGCTCATATTCTTCTTAATATCTCGCGAGAGAAATTTTGGATTTTAAGAAGAAGAACTATGAGAAACGTAATAAAAAGGATGAATGCAATGCCAGCGATATAAAGCGAAATCATGTAGTGCAGATCCTAGGCCATTGCCTCATGGTAGAGTACAAGAAGCAACGATTTTTGAAATAGTAGGGGTTGATTTAGAGGGATATCTATCTATTCGCCAAAGGTAGAATTAAAGTTTGGATTGTACTATATAAATGTGCAATCTATAGAGCTATACATCTTGACTTCGTTATTTCAGTGTCTACAGATTATTTCCCCTTGTCCCTAAGGCGTTTTATCGCAAGAAGAGGAAGGCCCGGGTAACCTATTCAGACAACGGTACTAATTTAAAGGTGCTAATAACGAATTGAATAACATTGACTGGAGTAAGGTAGCGAGCTATGCAGATGCAACGAATTATTTGGAAGTTTAATCCTCCCTCAGCTGCCTAGTGGGGCGGTTGGTGGGAGGGGCTCGTTCGAATGGTAAAAGAACTTCTCCGACGAACCCTGAGAAGAGCAATAATAAAGATGGAGGAATTAAAAACAATTTTATGTGACTGTGAGGCCACAATAAACTCACGTCCACTCACATATCTATCAGAAGACCCAGAAGACTTAATAGCAATCACCCCTGCAATGTTTTTAGTCGAGAATTCAGATTCCGATATTCCTGACATCGATTGTGTCGATGCAAATCATTGTCGACTGAGATACAGAGCCAAACTTCTAGAAGATTTATGAAAACATTTCCGTACAGAATATCTTGGACTGCTCATTCAGAAACATAACCAAAATTTCCAATCCACCTCCTTAAAGCTAAGTAAGACTGTACTGATTTGTGATGACGGACAAAAACGTTTAAAATGACCATTTGCAAAAGTAGTTGAATCATTTTCTGGAAAGGACGGAAAAATTCAAACAGTGAAGTTAAAAACACGACAGGGAGTTTTTACGAGGCGCATTCAACGAGTTAATACTTGCCCTTAGAAATACAATCTAATGATTTACCCGATTCTCTTTTTCAGTTTAAAGAGAATAAAAATCTCAAAGACAAGTCGAAATAGAAAGGTTCCTGAAAAGAAAAAAAAAATCTGATGAATGCTAATGAATATTTTTGAGTAATTATACAGGAAGTTATAAAGATGGGAGAATGTTAAGTGGCATTCCTTTTCCCCCCCACCAGGTGTAAAGTTTTTTGTTTGGATACTGCGCATGCGTGGCGTCCTATTATTTTATTTAATATTTTCAGAGAACGAGATCTGGCGTTGTGAGAACGCGACCTTAATATTCGAATAAGATTTTGAATTCCAAAAGTTGTTATGACTTTTCGTTTTTGTATTACCTATTTTCCTTTCGATGTTGGCTTCATTTCATTTAATTTGACATAGTAAAATTAGTAAAATATTATTTCTGAAGAAACGTTTCCTTTGTTCAAGTTACAATAAGAAATATTGTCCTCATCTATATCGAAGCAGATGGTTTTTAAATATATCGAATTGATGTCTATAAGAGTTAACATTTTTTGACGCCCCAACAGAAACGAAGATTCAAAAATGAGCTTCACAACTAATCGTCTTATCTACGAAACTAATGATAAATTAACGAGTGTTTGAGTGAAGGACATTTTGCATTAGATTTACAGATACCTAAATTCTTTCATTGACAAAGCACCAAGTTAAATTTAGTGTCAACAACTAATGCTCGTTTAATAAACTCATTGAAATATTTGAATAATAAAACAAAAATAAAATAACTTACCACAGTTACAGAGTTGTTTAGTGTAACACTCGTAAATTTGGTCAAGAGCTATAGCAGAAAAAAACTGAACCAGAAAAACAAATGAAAATAAAGTTTTCATTATATCGGATATCAATACTTAAGAGAAATAATTTTAAATATTGAATATGGCCTACTCATTCCTTAAGTATATATATAGTAGAGGTAAGCGGATGAAGCGAGTGTAATCAACATTTATACTAAACGAAACACGCAACGAGTATAAAGGTTTTTATTTGATTTGGAATTTCTGAATAAACATTCAAATATTATTTCCCACAGGGATATTTTATTAAAGGACACACGAGGAAAAATGGGAATGAATTTGAGTGTACATGTTTGATTATAGAAACACGAACAACATAGGGTTGGCCACACAATTGCAAAATCAATATGAAATGTGTATAGGAAATAAAAGCGGATGCTTTATATGTCTAAAGGAAAGTAATACGTCATTTTAATAACGACAAAACAATACATGAGCTAAAATGATAGAAATTTCAAAAAGTCTGAAAGTTATATCTAAATCAGTGCTTAAGAATAACAAAACGGATCGTATTTAATTTTAATAAAAAATAGCAAGATGAAAAATGTATTATGACTAAAGAATAGTCATCTAATATGTATGTTTCAGCAGCAATAATTAAATTCGAATTGTATCAAATAATTTGATATAAATTTGATGGAGAAAAGCAGAAAACATAATACTAAATATCGGTGGTTGATACATTATCTATCTACACCATACGATATTTAAACTCCTTTGAAGGTTCGAAGAAAATCCGTCACACGCCTTATAGCATTTACTAGATGGCAAAACAGGAGTTAGTGGTTTTTTCTATAATTACTTGCGTAGCACTATGTTTTCCGGATTTATGCAAAATGCTCTGTCATAGTTATCGAACATATTCTATTCTAATTATGAAATATATTCTTAGTTTTCACATATACTCTATTCTAGTTATTAAATCTGTTGGTTATCAACTAAGGCCATATTCAGTAACATACTTAAGGCCCAAATGTGTCAGAAAAAATAGGAACATTAAAGTTTTGTATCAATTGGTGTATGCTATTTTAAATTTAAAAAAGATGATTTCAAAACTAAAAGCACAATCAACACATGTAATATACCACATTATGCGCAAATTCACGGTTTTTGATTGCGGAAAAAATTAGTCTTTACGAGGTTGAGCTGTCAACATGACGTGTAGAGAGTACGTGCTAGCTTGAAAATCACTATACTCCTGCCCAACTTAACTTGACAGTGGAGGGACGGCTAGAGCTGACCGCATTGCAACAAGGGAACCCTGTTTTTCAAGTATTCATGTGCACTTTCTTATTTTTCCCCCTTACAGTCTTCGACCAATAACCCGATTTGGCAATTTCTTGCCATTTCTCAGGCTTTTTTTTCTTTTGTGGATAATTCTCACAAGTGAACTTTTCCAAAGGGTTAGGCCGTTTTCAACTAAAAATTAAAACCTTATTCAAAATTTTTTTGGATTAAATTAAAAAGTTTGAAAAGTATAATAGCGGATTTTTTTTTTTTTGAAAAAATGGTTTGGAGAGAAGTGGATGGGGTTGCCTTCCATAGATAAATTTAAACTGGAGGGAGGGGCGGACATTGAATTATGAGAATTGCTGATGGGAGTAGTCTTCTGTAAGATGCCTGTAACGGGAGTGGGGGGGGGGAGTAGAAATGTGCAAAATTTTGATTACGTAATTTGTAGACGAACCGTAAGAGGGAGTTACCTCTCCCTCTATAAGCTACGCCATAGAAAACGGCCCTAGGCATGCGTTGTGTATGTGGAGTAGGGGCGTAACTTTTATTGTTTTTTTATTATACAATAATTTTTTTATTCCTGCTATTTTTATTTAATGGCCCTGAAAAAAGGCCCTTTTGTATTTTTGTAATTAAAATTATTCTATCCCGCTGAGGTTATCGTCTGAATAATCTGAAATGTCGGAGCCGCCAATTGCAAAAATTACAGATCCGACAATATTTTCCGTAAGGGCATCCAATTCCCACATTTGAGTTTTAGTTTTCATTACGTGATCGACGCAATTCCTCCAAGCATACTGTGTGACTCTATCGATGCCTTCGAGTGTCAGTTTCGTCAATGCGATAACTTGCGTAATTCTTACGGATGCAGTTTACTAAATGTAAAAGTTCGGCCTTCAAAATATCGCAACTCCATGGAATGTTTCTGGTTATCAACCAAGCTTGAATATCGGCTTTCCGTGTAGATGTCGATGGAATAGTTTCAACCAATACACTATGATATGAGGCGTTATCGAATACAATGACGCTATTCGACTTCACGTTGGCGAGAAATTTCTTCCTAAACCAATCCACATAATATTCCCCATTCATCTTCCCATGGTAATTGCCTTTTTTCTTGCAAGCTAAAAACGTATCACAAGCACCACCTATAAAACCTTCCTCCTTTCCAGTATGAACCAAGATATTTATGAATCCTTTTCGGGATGGAGCTTTTAAGCTCGGTGAGAGGCCGTCCAAAAACGCCTGTTTCGCCGACTTGACAGTAGAATCGACATATACTTTCGTTTTGGTATGGCTAAAATTTACCATGTTTTATCGGTATAAACAATGAGTCGACGTTTAGAACGAAAACGTTTGATGTCTCGCAAATAGCGATGACGCTAACACTGAATGTCATCGCGTTGTATCAGCACAGACTCCCGTTTTCGTTTAGTAAATCTGAAACCCAAATCTATCAGTAGACAGCTTTCGGTATTAATACTGACGTTTGGCAAGTCATCATCTTTATTAATGGCAGCCATAACTTTTAGGTTTGTAGGAATTTCGTTCCTGAAAAAGAAAGCGTGAACTTTTCTCCGTACTGCCGATAATATAAATTCATCGTAAATTTTTATCCTCGTATGCATTGCTATTTTTAGTGGGCGTTCTTTCCCCGGAGTTGGAAACTTCCCTTTATCTTTTAATTCAGCTTTCATTCTGTGTATGCTGGAAGGAGAAACCAGTTAAGCTGGAAACGATCGCTATGACATCATTGTCAGATTTTTTTGGGTAATATTGGTATATTTTGCAAAAAACATTCATAACAACCTTATCGGAACTTCCAAGTGGTTTTCCAGCCTTATGCGGTTAAATGTAAAAGAATCATTATTCGATACAGGAGCAGTATCCATTATTACGTTCATGCGAAAATGCGAAGTCCGTAAGAAAGAACAGAGAATGAATAGTCCTCCAGTTCTGGGGTGGAGGGAAAGGGTTGCTGCAATTTTCACTTTCTCCAAATTGTGCCAAAACATGCTTTGACCCTATTGGATACCAAAGCGATGATGTAATAAACACATCTTTCCCTAAATAAAGACGAAATGTAATATTACTGGGTACACATTATATATAAAATTCTAGATTAATTATATAAACATGTTGTTTGCATTTGACGATGAATTTAACACAAAAATGCAGTACTTAACTGACGAACTATTTTGTAAGGGCGGAAGGTTACAAGGCATAGCCTTTCCTCCACTGTCAGGTTAAGTTGAACAGGAGTATAATGCGAGAGTCTAACCACGTGTCCAGAAATGTTTAAGAGATGGCACATACAACCACAAAATTGAGAACAAAGTACGGAGAGTGGCTGATCAGCATGATCGTTACACTCGGCAACAGGTCTTAGCCACTCTTTCAGCCATCAAAGAAGTAGTGATATCTGCTATCAGTCATTCTATCAACCAAAAATCGATTTCCAATCTCTTTTTAGAAGTAAAGTTGTATCCCGCATAGACAATTGTACTGTTTACCACTGATTTAACTCATTGTCAACTACGTTTGGATTGATAGTATTCCCAAGTAATTTGGGATGAAGAATGACGTCAAGTCATTTGCCGTGACGAGTCCGTTCTTGGCTCAGTCCCCGTTCTGAACGAGTACGCATATGGGCACGGCAGGGTGAATGGCATGTGCTTCGATTAGCTATGATAACAGATCCAGTCGGGCATGCCTTACAGACATTTTAACAACTCGGCTGTATGTCGATAACATAAAGAATGCTACAGGTTTCGATTTCATAACTGGTATGGGCAGCGCCATATTTCTGCCCAATAATGGCCGTGTATACGTGGCTAAAGTCACAAGAATGTGTACGAGGTACCAATACGTTAAGATGACCTGAATGATCCTTAGAGTTGGCGCGCCAAGGTACCCGGAACACAATATGACTGTATTTAAAGGCTCACTCAGACGTAGCTACAGCAGACAAAAGCAAACGTTTTCGAACAAGTTGAGCAAGCATGGCTAGCATTACACCAAGATTAAACACGACATTTGCATTAGCGGTGTGGCATATTGCTTAATGATCAAACCACTGAACGAATCTATGCACTTCTGACAGATGTGCAAAATCTTTCATCGATTCAATCAACGAACGATTTGGCACACTTGGAACGATGTAATGGGTAGCGAAATATATTTCCAACAAAGGAGGAGTATAACAATATGAAATTTATGTGCATTGTAAGTAATAAGTAAACCATTACTTCCGGTGCAAGTAAAGTATAAAGCATTATTTACTGTGCAAATAATATGCAAAATATTAAGGTGCAAGCAATGTGTAGACCATTACTTAGGGTGCAAGAAATGTGTAGACCATTACTTTCGGTGCAAGTAATGCTTAAATATTACTTACGGAGCAAGTAATATGTGAACTATTACTTACGGTGACAGTAATGTGTAAACCATTAATTACGGTGCGAGTAATGTATAAACCATTAATTACGGTACAAGTAATGTGTAAACTATTATATACGGTGCAAGCAATGACCATTACTTATGGTGCAAGGAATGTGTAAACTACGTGTGACCATTCAACGTAATGTTTTAAACGTGTTCTTTTGTTCTGAAAATAGTATAGGAGATGGTCTAAATATAGGCTACCACTTTTATTTCATGAATTGTAGCCAAACCATTGAAGATTTTCAAAATGCGATACTCTAATATATAGCTAGAACATGTCTGCTTTATAATACGGTACAAAAATAAATTTTCTAAAAATAATGTTTTCTTTGAATTATTAATTAAATGTAAAAGTAAAATTGTTGACTTTTAAAAATGTGGTCTATAGAAGGGCTACCCTCAAAATATTGTAAAATACTAATTAAGAAAGAACATTGTATATATATATAAAGGCATCTTCTATTTCAGATAAATGATTAATTGCGACATTGAACTTGAAAAATACACCATAAAATTATAAAATAAAATGAGTTTTTGTATACGACAAGTAAAAGCTTCATATTTTCGGATTGAAATATTTAAAAGCATGAAAAATTACTGGTAATAATAAACTTGCTAACAGCCTATTTACAAAAATCGCAAATATACACGTCTTGCACGTGCACACTCACTGCGAAAAGGGGGGCCGCGAAATAATGAAAAAAAGAAACAGATCGATATATTTTAAGATAATTTTTTTTTTGTTGCATTAAATTTATTTTAAACTGTGTGTTTTGTGATCAATATAAATAAAACAAATATTAGTCTACATGTTCTGAATTCGACTACGAGCAGCGAAATATTTAATTTTCTCTAAGAGGACAGTTATATCCAAGGATGTAGCCCTAAATGAAAAATTTTCCTTGATCCCAGTGTTATGGGGATTTTTCAAAATCCTGGGGAAAAAACAAAACAGTATTAAGTGGGGAGGGGCAAGAAAGGCGCCCTTTCCGGATAGTAGGCCCCTCCCATGAAAAATCCTTGTCGTGCCTCTGGTTGTATCAATAAGTTTTGGAAATATTAGAGAATGCAAAAAAAAAAAAAGTCTAAATATAGGCCAGCCGATATTTAGACCTACATATGTAGGTAGCGCATATTTAGACCATTTGCTTAGTGACGCTTAGAGCGGTGGCAGCCATTACTACGCAACTGTATTCGTTATACGATTTATGTGAAAACACGTTTAAATGTCAGTAATATCATGCACCGGCCCTGCGGTGGCGCAGTGTGGTAACGCGTTCTCCTATTGCGCGGCTAATCCGGGTTCGACTCCCAGCAGTGCAAAAAGAACGCTTACTCAGAGATCTCATAAAAGATCGCACTGCTCACTGTAGTCCGGGGTTTGGTTCCCCAGGCCTTAAGAGGTTCGGATTCCTCGGAAAACTGTAGGTCCCGGCGCAGCATGACCACTGTAGTCTTTGAGCCGTAAAACAAACAAACAATATCATGCACCTATCAAATTAGTTCTTAGTTCAACATGTTATTGTTAAGAAAGTAGAACAAGCATACTTATAAATGTTTTGCGATGGTAAAATACACAAAATGATATGTTCCGTAACACAGCGCCCGAACACATAGAGTGCCAGTGACCTACTGTTCCTCCTTAATTACTTTCTTCTTGAATCGCAGTTTCGCATAACTTTCGCTAAAGGACGGCACTCACCAGGTTCTGAACTTCAACTAGCCCATATTTGGACCGTAGTCCATATTTAAACCATCTCCTTATGTCTTGATGTGTAGCATTGAAATTTCAGTTAGACATTGTTATGAGATTGCATTAAGAAGTTTGGGATTGCAGTTGAAATATGAATGAAATAAATATAAATAATGAAAAGCAGAAAGGTAGAAACAATTACCAGTATTATAAACACAGTCAGTAGAGAAAAATACTAGAAGTGATAAACGAATTCTGTATATAAGATTGGTAGATCAGATTTCATATATAAATCTTCCCCTTCTTCTCTCTCATTATAGGATTTTTTTTCACGTCTAAAAATTAAGAAGAATCTTCGATGTCGGAATATTTTACATCTAATATTAATAAATGACGCATATCATCTCAACAAACGTGTTTATTAAATATATAGCATTTTGCATATTGATTGAAATAAGATATCTAGGTAGAGGTGTCTTAATATATGCCACTTAAACACGGACGTATACTTTCAAGTGCGACTCTACGAACAAGAATATTATTTGTGTCACCTGCGTTCGCTCAAGTCACCAGAGTAATACAGCTGATACAAATAATATCTTCTCATTGTTATAATTGTGGCAATACCAGTTATTTATTTTATTTGACAACACCACCATTTTATTCAAGTGTTTTAGAATTTCAAAATTAAGTTAGCCGTTAGTTAAGGAAACGTTCATTTTCGTATGTGCATTTATTTTCTCCCTTTAATTTTTTTAATAATAATAAATATAATTGCTGTTAAAGAGCTAGCTTTCTCCTATAGAACAGAGAATTCAGACAAGTTTCTAATATTTATATAAATCGAACACTACGCAGATTAAATTAAACAACAATTTTCTTCAGTAAATAATCTTTATATACGTTCGTAAGAGATTATGTATTGTCCTTCGTAGCTCAGTAGGGAGAGCCTCCGCCCGGCAAGTGGAAGGTCGTGGGTTCAGGCCCCACCGAAGGCAGAAATATTTCTTTTCTTTTGGATGTTTCATCATCTAACTACTAAGCTCTTTTAAGCCAATAGTTCACTTCTCATTCATCTTTTTAAGAGATCCCCATTACTGCTTCCAACACTAACCTCGTTCGGACTATCAGGTCTCGGGTTCGGCGTCCCGTACATTCAGAAGCCAACTTTATTTTTTTCAAACTTCATCAGTTTTATAAGCCGTAAATTGCATGAGAAAGAAAATATTTTTCTGAACGCATTGAATTTTATACAATAATTTTTGCCACCCACGTATTAATTAGCTCAAACTAGAGCTTTATTCGTTTTGGAGAAAAAGAGACGCTTTCCCCATCCTGGATTCGAACCAGGGTCCCTCCGTTTAGCCCGGAGTGTCTTGGACCGCTAGACGAATGAGGACAGGAAACAACGCTCTCTTTCTCCGTATGTAAAGATGTTAAGGTATTATTACCCTCCGCAGGGATAACACAATTGCCAAATATGGTCAACACAAGAAAGCCTCCGGGGCGAGATTTTTGTGAGTTTTCGTGGGGGAATTTATTATACTATAATTTTTGCCACCCACGTATTAATTACAGCTCAAACTAGAGCTTATGTAATTTTGGAGAAAAAGAGACGCTTTCCCCATCCTGGAATTAAATTGCATTGAATTTATTCTCACTTTTAGGAAGAATATTTCATTTTTACATCAGTTTCTAAGAGTACGTGGAAGTCATAATTCAGAAAAATCCTAATTCTTCCAAAATAATTTAAAGAAGGAAGCTTTCTCTCATTTGTCAACGTTAAAGGTAAACCATATTTTTGTTAATCGTGTGAATTTTTAAATAGAATTTCAAACAGACGGGAAGCAACTCTGAAACTAAGAAAAAGGTATTTCTCTGCACTGTTTCAATACATTTTTTTATAAGAAATTCCACTTCAAATCTCTGTCTTTTACGTTTCTAGCGTAAATTTGTGGATATAGGTAAAGACAAAATGCAGTAACTCCATGCAGTTGAAATGATATCTATTAAAGCTTTGAGTGTTTAGGTTCATTCAATAATATAATACAACGTTAGATAAATTTAGTACGCCTTTTTGGCTGAGCCTTCAATGAGACGTGTGCATAATTTGATGGTAAATTGAAGACTGATTTGATTTTAGAATTCGGAAAACAATTACACGTACTGTTGCCAAATATAGAAAGTGAAACTATAATTATACAAAATATATGTTGCCAGATGCGGAAAGTGGAATTATGTACCTTTGGAAAACACCGTATAAAAATGAAGCAATTTGGCAGTTTGCCAATTTCAGAAATTAAACTTATTAAGTTTTCTTTCCTTGTGTTTCTAAGTGGCAACAATTAGGAAAGCCTGCGAAGTGAACATAGTGTTTCTACTGTGGAATCCCTCAAATTAACTCACATTTCAAAAGCCTACACATTCAAAACAATCTCTTTTAAGCCAATAGTTCACTTCTCATTCTTCTTTTTAAGGTATCTTTAGCGCTGCATCAACCTATAACTCCGTTCGGACCACCAGGTCCCGCGTTCGAATCCTCGTGCACGCAGATGCCGCTTTTATTTTTTTTTTTTAACATTTCATCAGTTTTCTAAGTCGTAAATTGTATGAGGAAGACCGTATTTTTTTGAACGCGTTACATTTCTGTCGCATTTTTAAGGTAAAACGCTTCATTTTTAAATCCGTTTTTAAAAGTACACGAAATTCACGATTTTAAAACAAACTTCCTTTCCTACAATTTAAAGAAAGAAAGAAACTCCCTTTGTATATCAATGTTAAAAAATAATTCATATTTTTTGTACGACATGTGAATTTTTGACAAGGATTTTAAACAGATAGAAAACAATTCTGAAACATAGAAAAAAAAAAGAAACAAAGGCCCTTCTTAGTAACGCTTCCTTCCATTCCCCCCCCCCCCCCTTAAGAAATTTCGTTTCAAATCTCCCTTTTCTGTCAATTACATAAATTAAAGCATATTATTCCACTGTCTACTCACCAAAAACATCCTCTCTAACAAATAGTCAATTTTAGATTCATTTTGTTAACCTTCTGATGCCCATATATAGAGCTACGCACCCGTTCAACTGCTACTAGAAGAAAAGTCGTTGCTTAGGGCAAAGAATATTCTACACTGAATTATGGGTTGTAATAGGAAAAAATAGCAACATAAAACATTTTTAACATCCCCATTACGTCTAAAATGTAAACAAAAGTTTCAGTTTTTTGGGCATCAAGAGGCTAAGAAATCTCTAGCACTGCAGCGACCCTCAACCTCATTCCCGAACACTAAGTCATGAGTTCGATCTCTACCGCAGAAGTTTTTTTTCCATCATTCCTCCGAAAGGGTGTTCCGATGACTTGAGCCCGCGCCCCCGAAACACCGTTTGCTATGTCACCCAATTAATCGTATATTTCTAAACACTCTGTATTATTCACAGTGTACTGAACACTTCGGAATATTTTGTATCAATTTTATTATACCATATGATTTTGAATTTTTGAGTCGTTAAAATATTTCGAATGCCATTCGTAAAACAACCGTTTAGTACTCAGGTTCGACCTACGAAAATCAGCAAATTTGTGTGAACTAAAAGTTGAATACATGCACAGTGTATAACAAATTCACCAACCGATTGTAACTCTTTTGTAAAAAATTAGTACTAGCAAAATCTATCCTCCTCAGCTAATTCCCACGTGAGTAGATGGA
>QLNU02015360.1:207001543-207011920 GCA_006491805.2 Dysdera silvatica
CATTGTGTTTGTTTAAGCATATGTAGAAGGAAAAAAGAAAGAAAAATTTAGAAATATTTCTATGCTCTTTATAGGATATTAATTTTTTGGTAATAGTACAGATTATGGAAACTCTGCCAAGGTTCTAACAGCCAAAGTGGGCATCCGCCATAATAGAATCTTGTTTTCCAGATGTTTTTATGACTCGGTGCTTTTTCTGAATCCATACATGCCTAGTGGGCAGGGGTGCCCCCTACACCCTCTCACTTACTGAAGGCATCAGTAAATTATGGCGCCACATGCTCTTGAATTTGCAAAGCTTGCAATAGTAAAAATTTAAACATTCACAACAACAACGAAATTTCTAAACATTCCTTCATTAACAATTTTTTTTCCAAAATGGTGGAATCACGATGCATATACACGTCTATAATGGCCAGTTTTGAAAAAAGTCGCCATCTGATGCCATAATCTGTACTAATGCTGATTTGTTTCACTTACTAATGATAATTTTGTTATAAACAAGTTCTTATTCTACTTGATGTTGAATTTCCTTTTTTTTTTAAATTTACTAATGCCATTTGAAAGAATTTTCAATGAGCATTAAGTCATTTACATTTAACATTTTTATGAAATTATTGTGAAAGTCCTCACTACAGTTTTACTTGAAATTAATTGAACGATTTAGTGATTTATTGAATGTCTTAATTAATTAAATTATCTCTCAAACACATGCAGCACACTAAATGTCTGAAAATCAATGGACATTTGAAAAGGAGATTGTGTTGTCCGTTTTAAATAGCTAAATGTTACAGTGATTGACTAGGGTTTAACATAATTAATAGTAATTACAAGAAAGGAAGGAAAGAAAAAAAATTTAAATTCATTTTTCTTATGTTGTATTTTCTCCCTTCTGTTTTATTTTTGGTTACTAATAAGTGACTTATAATTTTGATTATTCTCATTTTTTCCCCTTGACTTTATTAAAAAATGAGAAATTGAGTTAGGTGTAAATAAGTGTTCATCACTTGGTTTGTATAATAAAATCAAAGTTCATTTTATTATTTGATTATATTGGATAGGAATTTTAATGAATTTTTAGAATATGTCTTTGAACACATTATATTGTACACCCTCAACAAAGGCAGTAGAACTCGAAAAAAATGCAAATTTTACAGAAGAGGAAAATAATAGTTTCATCATACCCTAATAACCTATGGCGAACACAGTTTCTAATACTATCTAGCAAATGATTTTTTAATCATATTTATGTAATTTTTGCTAGTGAAAATAAAATATAATTTATTTCTTACAAAATAGATACATAATATGAAAACTAAAATTTTTTGAGTTGTCAATATTGTTATGGGATACGATACATTAAATTTAAAAAAGTGTCTCATCAGCATCAAACTTTTTTACTAAGATATATATCAATATGAATTTCATTGTTTTTAGTGTGATGACTTCTCAATGACACATTTGATATTCCCTTCCATGCAACCATTTCATGCTAACCTGCCTATTCAGAGATCTTTCATTTGTGTAACTTCGTTGATTAAATTTGTGTTTCTTGTTATTTAATAAGCTCACTAGTTGCTACTAATGTTTTGTAATTAAAAACATTTTAATATTAAGTCTAATATTGTTGCCATTTATTGAAGTTAGCTTTTATATCCCTACTGGCTAACCCAGATTTTATTAGATGGACGTATTTATGCCAAGAAACACATGCTAAAGTGTGTATTATTATCAAAGTGTGTTAAAAAAAACAACAACATAAAGATTAATTCTTTGCATATAAGTATTACGTTACTTATATTTTTACCATGCCAAAATACTTAATTTATAAACTGTTTACTTGGGCTTTGCTATTTCAATAAAAATGCATATTTATTTTCTAGAAAAAATTATTATATTTTGGTCTGAAAGTACACACTTTGGATATGAACATGTACTTGATTTTTGTTTGCATAATTTTCATAATATGTAATTATTGAAGATAATTTTGATCCTAAATTTGCAAGTGTTATATTAATAGAAAAATATTATATTTTAGTTTTTTAAGGAAGCCAAAGAATGTGAACAAATGCTAAAAAAAGTTGAGGAAAGGCTTCAAACTTCCTTTAGTCGCATACCTAATTCTGTTGATGAAGGGGAAAAGACACTTAAGCAAATGCATCTACTCAGAGAGGAACTCTCTGGATATAGTGATATTATACTATCTGTGATAAAGCGAAGTTCGGAAATTCTACCTTTAAAGCAACGACGGCAATCTGTTTCCAAACCAATTGATGTTAAAGCTATATGCAAATATAAACAACCAAATGTAAGTTGGGATTTTATGTGTTAACTTATGTTTGTTGTTATTTTTAGTTTAATTTTTCGGAACTCTTTTCTATAGCATGGATTCATATAAGTAACCAACAATGTGTGTCTTCAGATTTTCACAACAGTTATGAAATGCCCTATATGCATAAAATCTGTTTTTTTAAAAATTTAAGTGCATGTTATTTCGTTACTAATTTTAACTGAAAAATAAAACCTCATTTCTAATCTAATGAAAAGAAAAAAAGCAACGTTTTTATTCTTCAGGGGAAATTATTAAAAATATATTTTTTTAAAATTTTCAATTAATTTTTTCCTAATAATAAGTTTTAGGTACAAGAAATAATAAATAAGATAATACATTTTGATATAAAATTACGTTTTGCTTCATCTGTAGGTAGTAAAAGGAAGAGGCTTAGTAATATAACAAAATCTGTTCAACTCAAGTTATCACTAACAGATACATAATAATTGAAAATGTTATACTGAAAAACAAAATGAGATATCTGGTGTGCATCAGATTCCTGTTTTTTATGAAAAGAAGTTGTTGATTTAGTATAAATTAAGTAGATAAGCACTTTCACAGAGACTTAATTTTACATATTTCATATTATAACACTTAAAGTACTTGTTCATTTGAAGGTAATTTGTTACCTAATATTTGATTTATTTCTTTTTTAATGAAATATATATTGTTGCGAAGTTTATTTTTTAGTGCCATTTTTAACAAACCACATGCTACCAATTCATATGAAGGAAAATGCAATACTCATTATGAATAAGTGCCATAGTCAGTGTTCATGAAAATGCGTGCCCCCGTCTCCCCCAATCATGACCCCTATATGCTGGCTGGTTATTTAAAACTGTTTTAGTGTGTATTTGGTATTTTTTAGTTTATAAACATGCATAAAATGTTGTTTTTAGCTTTATTTTAATTTGTGAAAAATAGTAATTTTTATGTAAATAGTGGCATTCACAGCCTCTGGGGCACCAGTTAGAATTATATGAATAATCCAAATTTTTTTCTGGCATTAGTTTTAGGTCAGTCAGAAAAACTTATTTGGGGGAAAGAGCTTAGAAAAACAAGGTTGAAAAATAAGGGCCCAACCTAGTATGCATGCATGTGTGTGCATATATACATAATTTACAAAACAGATCCTTTACAAATTCCGTAATATATATATTCAGAAACCTTCGATAATTACCACACAAGTGTTCCTGGGATAGTTTTGAGATATAAAAGTGGCCTTCATTTTGGTGACAGGTCAAGACTTTTTGTGATAATCGCCAAAAAACGTCCGACCAATGAGCCAGCTGTCTGCATCTGTTAACACCTTCGCTGGTTAGTTTAAGACGAATTACAGAAAACTTGTTTCTGCATGGGTATGGTGTAAAGCACTAAGCGGTTTAATTGGTATTGTAATTTCAAAAGCGAAACACATACACAGGAATTTTTTTTTCAGTCAGTTGGATGGCTTTTATGTCAGGATCACTGATTTTAATGTTATAGCTGTCCAAGAAACCCATTACCTACTTCTGATATAAGATCTATTCAATTTGCTAAAAAAATTGTGCATGCATTGTCCCAGGAACACCACTGTGTGGTTACTATCTGAGGGTTTCTGAACACATTGTATGTATGTGTATGTACTTATGTACCTATTTATGCATATGTAGATTTCCCTTTTGCTTTAAGTATAATTTGTATAAATTTAAAAATGTTTAAAAAAACACTGATAAAAAACAATTTTTCTCTTTCTTTTTTCAAGACATTTGCTAATATTGCATAGTTTATGTGATGAATAAAAATGTATAAAATTTCAAAATTTTGATTGTTTAATTTAATACATACTAATGTCTTACAGTTGTATTTTCACCCTGAATTGCCAAAGCATAAATGTGAAAACATAGACATTTTTATGTAGCATATGTCAACAACCATTGTGTGCAGCTTCACAAATTCCTATTATGTACTTATGCCTATTTTATATCTTTGTGGATATTTAAAATCTTTTATCCTTGAACTTATGGTGTTTTTCCCCTTTTCAGGTATGCATTGCAAAGGATGAAAAATGTATTTTACTTGATAATTCCCATCGAACAAAATGGAAGGTAAACTACATAGTATACTTCGTTGGTTGGTTTCCTCATTGAAATGATAAAATAAACTTGCAGTTTTTCAGTGTCAATCTTAAATCACAGAGTTTTCAATAATTTAATTTTTTATTTCAACTAATTTGCATTAAAATGCTGATGTATCTTCAGGCACTATGTGCTTTATTCACTTATGTATATATTTTATTTAATTCACATTTTTAAAATTATTTGATGCAATTATTATTGTTTAAAGTAAAATAAAACAAAAAATGTTTGAAAGAATTTTCTTACAAATCCATCACCTTACTGGCTACAGTTTGTTAATTACATTATATTTAATTTAGAAATACATAACCATAAATATACATTTCTCTCTCTCTCTCTCATGTTGCAGACATTAAATGACTTTACTTCTGCATTCCTTATTTGTTTGATGAAAATAAGAGAATGATTCCCATCTTCTTAGGTTTAGTTTTGATTGATCGTTTATTGGTTAACACTCACACACATATATTTTCTACCAATAGTTATTAGGCACTAGAAACATAAATATTTGACTATAGAAACTGACCTTACTATTTGGTATGTCTGTATTTGGATTGGATTACCACTAGTGCTAGTTGAGGAAGATTTTTGACCAATTTGTGGGTGCCATCAAGTAGAATTCATCTCTATGCTTTCCGCAAAGTTGCACTGAGTGAAGCAGTGGAATTTGGACAGGTTGGTCTAAACTTCAATTGCCATTCCGTTTCGTCCTAAAGGTGTTTGATAGGGTTGAGATCAAGTCTCTGTTAAGCCAAAGCAATCATTTCATACCCATCTCTTCATACCAGTCCACAACAGCTGCAGCTTTATGACCGAGCACATTATCGTCCTGGTAATAACACTCATCTGATCTGTAGAATTGCCATAGTATAGGAAGTACTGTCAGTTGGCACTGCAAGATCCCAAGGGCATCATTAGCTTCCAGGTTTAGCACCAGTTGATTTTTGGTTGTGACACTATTTAAAGTCATGAATTTGTCAATCAAGCACTTCAATATTGTCCCAACTGAAAGATGCCATTTAGCCTGAGGTGAGGTTCTATCCAGATACGTTGCACTCTGCAGTTACAGGCATTGTCACTTAACTGAATTGTCATACTTTGTTATGAAGGTCGTTCAGATATTTGCTTGTGCAATAAACAAATTGAACACACAATCGCCATTTTAATTGTCTTTTGAATGTTAAAAGTGCCACCTATTGGTGAGTTTTAAATATATTTTGTTCTTGTGAAAAAAAAACCCCACATGTCCTGACAATTATTCATGCAAACCACACTTCAGTGGGGTACTTTTTTTATAGATTTGCAAAGTTTTTACAAACTTTTATTTAATCTTGTACATATACACATTAAAAATTCTCCTAATATCCAACCCTTTATTAAGTGATCACTTTCTTTAACACCCACTTTCTTTGAAAAGCGGATATTCTCCATAGACTTGATTCTGAATTTTCCTTCATTTGAGAGCTATAAAAAAACATTCCCCCTTCTAGTAACAACCACATTTTGGATACTGAGAAGAGGGAAGTTCACTTCCTGTTTATCTTCTGACCTTCAACAGAGTAGATAATTTAGTGATGACCCTTTCCTTCAATATTTTATGACTATGAAAAATTAATCTTAATTTGAAATCAAATTAAAATTTTCAGAACCCTTCTTTTTTAGCCTTCTAGATTCTGTTTGGTTTCAATAAAGAACCATCATCAGAGCTGTCACAGAAACAAAAATCTCCCTGCTTTCTGGTCTTATGAAACACTGAAGTTAAAGTTAAAGAGGTTAATGCAAATTTATAGATGATAAAAAAAAAAACTTTGAAGATGATAAAATACTTCTTTCTTAACTTCAGAATTGCTTAGAAAACAATATTAACGTCCAAAACAAACTGTATTCATTCCTTTTTCCGGGTTGTAAATTTAAATGCAATTAAAATTCAAAATTACCAAATCATGCTTTTTTAATTTTATATTTAACTCATAATGTGACACAAATTTGTCCATTTTGTGTAATTTCAATTGCTTCCTTTGATTTCATGTTCCCCATTCACTCTCTCAAAGAGCTCCATTAAGAGACCGCCTCTCTTAGCAACCACCTTTTTCAAGGAACCTATGGTGGTCATTTTAGGCAGATTTTATTGTATATATACATATTTAGCTGATTAGAAAGTTCTATAATATATTGTGTCACCATAGTATTTGCTTTGAGATAAAATGTCTTCATTTTGAACCAAAACCTTATGATGCAAATCATACTTAGATTTAAAATGAAAGTGTTATAAAATTGTATTAATAGATGATCATCATACTTTATGGTTAGTTATATGAAAGGTATTATCAGTTTTATGAGATTATATATTTTCATTTGGCTGTTTCACAAAAAAATACACAGTAGTCGAACTTTTTCACTATCAATAAATTATAATAACTATCTGAAAATAAAAGTACTAAAACTAATATTAAAATAGTATTGCTAGTAAGGTTTAATGTAATTAAAGTCTCATTATTGTATATTTTGTTATTTTATTTTTATAGTGGTGGGGATGTAGATTTATATAACTGAAAACAAAAATTTCAACTGTTGTATTAGCATTTCATGCTATTTTTTTTTAATTCTAGATTAGTAATAGCAGTATTAAGGAAGCTGTAGTACCTAGTGTCTGCTTTATAATTCCACGAACCTGTGCTGAAGCTACTGAATTTTCAGAAAGGTAAAATACTTGATTTAGCCTCTTCAAGAGATTAAAATAATAATACTTTTGTTATTTAATTTTTGTAAATTAGGAAAATGTATTATTTTTGTGAAAAAGCAAATTTCTTTTGATCACTTAAAATTTAAAATATTGTTTGCAAGACTGTCTTCTGTAGCCTAGAAAGAACAAATTCTGTTCAGGTTGTCATACTTTTTCTTTTTAATTATTTTGTAATTTATGTTGGTTTACTCATACTTTTTTAGTTTGAAAAAGAAATATGATGCAATAATTGCTCTATGGACTAATAAAGAACAGAAATTGAGGCAGAATCTTATAATAGCTACCATCAGAGTCGTTAAATCTTGGGATTTGACACAAGTTAGTTGAATTGCTGTAATTTTCTAATGTATAAGTATGCCATTAAAATTTAGTTTAAATCTCTTAAAGAGAATGTTTTAAATCAATAATTCACAATTAAGTACTGTAATCCCTACTTTTAAAAAATTCGACAATCTTTGCACAGGTAACTAGTACGAAGTAATTTTTTGGGGAAAATGTGGAGTAACTAGTGGTGACTCATCCATAAATGATGCGGAACTCTCTGTAATTTGTTTTAAAAAATTCAATTTTGTTTATTCATTGTTTTTATGTTGTTACCACACAGTCTATAGTGCAGATCCAAATTCTAGAGTCATTCAAAACAAGTGGGAAATTTGATTGTTGTCCTCAAAGTATGTCAAAAGTAATTTTTTTTAACTGCAAAGCTTTTAGTCTGTTACTTTAGTAGGAAGCTTCAATGTGCATTCTCAAAGTTATGCATAATGGATGGTGGAGAGCAAATTGAATGGTGTCACAGACTAGTAATGTGCCAAATCGTTCAATGACTGAATCACTGAACAAGTCTGCTTGCTTATTATTAGAGTTCAGATTACATACAATTGCATATTTTAGTCCATTTTAGCGTTTGTGGATATAAATCCATAAAAATGATGAATTTCCAGAATAAATGCATATTTTAAGGGTTTTAGTAATTTTAAGAATTTTATTATCTCTTCCGTGGAAAAATTTCACTACAATGCTAAAGTTAAATTTTCCTCTTACACCTTACTTGAGCGGAAAGGCAATGGAATTTGTAAATGTACACGTTTAATTATGTTCTAGGGTGCCAAAAATGTAGTCATAGCTAAATTATAGCCACTATCCTTATTAGGAAAACCGAAGATTAGTTTTATTGTGGTAAGCTGGCAATTGATTGAAAGTCAAATTAAAACAAACACTTATTCTACAATTCCACAGCACTTTTTCTTAATGATAAATATGGATCCATCACCGATAAACCATCTGTAAAAGACCATGCAAAAATTTATAACTGCTGTCCAATATCTTTCGTGGCTCTAGAAAGGACCTTTTTTGCTAACAAATGCTATTGCATGATAGAAGATAGTTTAATGGTTTAGAATATCAAAAGACATATTGCAATATACCATCAAAGAAATTGTGCTGTATAAAGCAGATCATTTAATATATATCAAATTATTCCAATCACAATTAATAATAAATATATTTATTTTAAAATGCAGGACATATGATTTTCAAGCATTAAAATAAATATGCACATTTTCTTTAGGTGCACATCTATTTATTGTAAATGCATATACATGGATATTTTGAGGTCTTAGTGGATATTTTGAGGTTTAGTGCATATTTAAGGTTTTATTGCATATTTTGATGTTTTTAGTGCATATTTTGCTGATTTTTAGTGTATTTAATCCTGGCTCTAATTATGATACCTGGGCAGAATTAGAATTGTTCATTGATTCATTCAATGAACGATTTGGCACACCTGTATAATGAACACTCAAGTGGCTAATACAGACCACCAATTGGGAACTACTATATTTTAAAAGACTACTAATAAGTGCAATTCAACTTATGGATCCATTATAAACTTGCCCTTTTTTTAACCGAATCTTAGTATTTTGTTATATCAGTATTGTTAAGAAAATGTATTTTCATATACAATTTGTAATATTTTTGTTCTTATTTGTCAATTTAGTTTCGTACCATGGAAATAAGTCAACGTGAATCAATTGTTCATGCATTAAATGAGGACACTCAAAAGTTGTTAAATGAAGGTTCTGGAGATGAATCAACTTTACAAAAGTTAAAGCAAGAAATGGAACATTGCAATCAGTTGTATCATTCTCTTATTGAAAAACTAGCTTCTGATGATTGTAAGCATTTAAAGATCATAAGTAATTTCTTTATATTTGCATGCTCTAAATCAGATTCCTTAAGCATATTATTCATCACATTTAAATAAAATGTTTATGCTGAAATTGATTAATAATCACAATCACCATCTTTAATCTCAATAGACTTCAAATTTCAATGTACTATTTTTTTCTTTAATCTTTAGGGCAACATTGTTCAACCTTTTTAACTGAAAACCTTAAAATAATATTCATGTTTAAGGGAACATAAAACTATCATATATATTATTAATATCTCTTCCTTTATCTATAAATTAAAAGTTCATAAGGAAAGCATGTTTTTTCCTGATAACTTAGTTGGAAAAAAAAAAGCCATTATAAAATGAAAGTTATTTAGGAAATAAAATCCAAACTACCTGTTTAAGATACCTTACCCAGAGGTTTTCATTTACATAAAAACAATTATATATCTGTGGACATAAGACTGTGAAATATAATATGAATGCAATGAAATTTTACTTTTAGTGCAAATTTCTAATGTGAAACCTGTGCTTGTCTTTTGATATACAAATACTTTTCTGCGGGGGAGAAAACAGAAGCATTATGAAGAAATTATCTGTTTTTATTAAAATTAAATGTACATCCAGCACATACACAGGTAAGGAAATGATAAAAAATTCAAGGCCGTAGGACCCATCAATGGCTAGGAATTGCACATTAAATGTTCAAATCAATAGTTGGTGACCCCCCCCCACCCTGGTAGCAATGCATGCTTCTATACATCCAGGTAAGGAGTGATAAAAGTTCCTAAGGTAAGTAGGTAGGGGAGGGCCCGCTTCATGATGTGGGGGCCCATGACCATGTCCCATACATGTTCGATTGGCGAAAGGTCTGGTGATCTTGCTGGTCAAGGAAGGGTATCAACAGCACGAGACAGCTCACAGATATGCGAGCCGTATGGGGCCTGAAATTATCTTGTTGGAAAATGGTCCCAGGCTGTCGTGTTAAGAAGGCTAACGCAAACGGTCGCAG
>QLNU02015360.1:207012020-207037542 GCA_006491805.2 Dysdera silvatica
AAGAGAGAAATTTTTATGAATAAAAGTCTTTCATTTGTAAGTTGAAAGTCTAAGTTAAAATTTGAACCAAGGTCATAATGCTGTATTCAATCTTTTTTACAGTCTTTGAATAAATATCTATTTTTATTAGCTGTATTTCAATAAAATAGGCAATGCACAAATTAATTTTGCTGTTTATTTTTAATTGATGCGATGTTTTCCATGAGATTATCATTATTTGCCTTTAATCATTAAGGCAAGTAGTTAATTGTTAAAATGCCAAATTATGAATTTTCTTTTAAATAATAAAAATAATTTGGATGTGTGCATGTTTTCCATCACATGATGTAAAAATTGCTGGAACTACTGATTGTTATTGGCAGAGTTTCAAGCTTGGTAGGTTTTGTAGACACCACATTTCCTTTCAACATGACTTTTTTTATCATTTTTAGTTCTCAAATAAATATGTATACAATAAATCCTTTTTGAATGCCTACCTCCATTAAACGACCACCTTCCTTAATACCTTTTCCAAAATAGATTTTCTCCATATTGAGTGTGTTTTTACTTAAATCAAAAATGAATAATATTTACAAACATAACATTTTTAATATTTTTGTAGTGGATATGCTATTTTGGTTGAAATGTTGTCATTTTTAAATCTGTGCTACTGGTTAATTTAGAAAAAAAAAAAATAAGGATAATATAAATATACTGTTTACTTTTCATTAAAGTTAGAATATATATATATATATAGTCTGACTTTCACAGCTTTGAAGTGATTGGTGTAAATGCAGTTTATATGTATTGTAAAACCTAAATCATACATAATTTATATATAATTTCATTAATTTTAATCATTAGAATTGATAGAATGCGACCACAGTAAAATCAAAAATTTTAAGTATATTTTTTGGAAATCAGGGGAAATGTCAGGAAATGTTTTTATTCAGATTCTGTCTCCACCCTGTTACGAGCAAATGCACAATATATGACGTGACAACTTTGCTTAACACTAAGGATACATTTCTCGGCAATGAAGTACTATGCGAATCAGTCCTAGGAAGGGTCATTGTAACATATTAAAAGAGCGTACATGAAGCTTTCATTAGCTGTTTAAATGCTCTTTATGTCAGTTGCTTTTGGTTTCTTTTAAATATTACTTAGAATGAATTCTTGTTATTTTTAAAACATTCAATTTGTAAGCTACATTAATATGAATCAGTGTAAAGTTGGAGTGTGTGCCTAAAGCAGGTAATTGAATTGCAATGACTCATGAATGGGGAATTGTCATTGGTTATTAGAGCGCGGCTCTTTCACGAATGATGTGTTTAAAATATTTTTATTTATTTATTTAAAAGCTAGCATTTGCTGTTCATTTTCTGTTCGGCTCTATATATTTATGCAAACCATCTTTTTCAAGCATGCACCTTATTAAAAGTAAATTGAGAAATCGTCTTGTTGATGAGAATCTGTAATCGTGCCTAAAATTAAAACAACATATTTAATCTGGCTTAGCCAAACTTTCCAAGGAAATGTAAGACCATTCTTCCCATTAAACAAGACAATATTTTAATTTTAATAATAAAAAGTAATTTTTGGATGTTAATAAGATTGTGTTAAACAATTTTTATCAACTTTTTTAGGCGTAGTAATAGTAACGCCAATGTTATGTCATGGTTAGATGGTGAAACGTTCGTAAAGAAAAGAAATGATTTTTGCCTGTGGAACACGATCTCATATCCTTCTACTATCTGGGTGAGGTGCTCTTACTTACTGAGCTACAGACAACAAACACTCAATCTCTTACAAATACTCAATCTCTTACAAACATATTTAAAGCGTAATTTCCAAAGCCTGTGAGTTTGTAAGTTGAGTGTTTGTCGTCTATAGCTGAGTTGGTAAGAGCACCTGCCCGGATAAAAGGTAGTGGGATCATGCCCCACCAGATGCAAAAAAAACATATATCTTCTTTACGAATGTTTCACCATTTACCCACGCCATAACATCGGCGTTAATATTACTATGCCTAAAAAAACGTTGATAAAAATTGTTTCTTAATTTAATCTGCGTAGTGTTCGACTTGTATAAATATGATTATGTTAAAATACACTCTATAACAAAAAAATCGACGCACCAAGAAGGGGTTGTCCGATTGTAATGAAATTTCGTATGCAAAGACATTTTGACCGAACATGCAAATGTTTAAAATTTGGTGTCCAATGAATGAATAGCGGGAACTCCAGCGCATCGGAACTGCGCATTCAGCAGGTGTATATAAGGAGCGATTCTCAATATGTGGTCAAAATTTCTGTTGCATTTTGACTGCGGATATCTTACGTCGACTGTAACAATGCCTCGCCGAAAGATTCGTGCTCATTACGAGCATATGTCAGAGTTTGAAAGAGGTCGTGCTATCGGATTGAAAGAGGCTGGTTGGACGAATCGAAGAATCGCTGGACATGTGGGTCGAAGCGATGCGGCGATTGGACGGTGCTGGCAAGAGTGGGTCAACAACGGCAGATGTCAGCGTCGGGACGGCAGCGGTCGACCTAGGGCCACAACAGAACGGGAAGACAGAGCGATTATCAGAGCATCGGATTCGTCGTTATCAACTATCCAACGTGAAGCCTGCACACATGTGTCCAACATGACCCTCTGCAGACGACTGAGAGAGCGGAATTTATGCTCGCGCCGACCTTTACTCCGCTTACCTCTCACGCCTTTACACCGTCAAGTCCGATTACAGTGGTGCCGGGCTCGATCAACTTGGAACTGCGCTGACTGGGGACGTATAGTCTTTAGTGACGAGTCCCGTTTCCAACTGTGTCCTGACGACAACCGCAGACGTGTCTGGAGACGTCCAGGGCAGCGTGGGGATCCTGCCCTTACTATCGCACGCCACACATGCCCACAACAGGGCGTTATGGTCTGGGGTGCCATCTCCTTTGATAGCCGGACCCCTTTGGTGGTCATTTCTGGCACACTTACAGCACAGCGGTACGTAGACGACATTCTACGACCGGTTGTGTTACCGTTCCTTTTGCGACACCCTGGACTTACGTTTCAACAAGACAATGCCCGGCCGCACACGGCACGTGTTGCTATGAATTGTCTTCAAGCTTGCCCAACACTTCCTTGGCAAGCTAGGTCTCCTGATCTCTCTCCCATAGAGCACATTTGGGACGCTATGGGAAGGCGATTGCAACCATCCCGGAATGTTGACGATTTAGCCCGACAGTTGGAGACAATTTGGCAAGAAATTCCGCAGGACACCATCCGGGATCTTTATCAGTCTATGCCACGCCGGGTGACAGCTTGCATCCAGGCCAGAGGTGGACCAACGCCTTATTGACTTCCTCCCTTTGTAACGGTCAAACTCTGCAATAAATCATTCAATTGTTCTGAAATTTTAATCGTTTCTTTTTCTATGTATGTTCTTCACATCCACCAATTTTTATCGCAATCGGACAACTCCTTCTTGGTGCGTCGATTTTTTTTTGTTATAGAGTGTTTGACATCTAGTTTTGTTCAATGTACTTAATTTTAGCCAACTTCTAAAGACAGGTTTTTTTGTTAGAAATTTGGCTTCCAAAAGAAATCTAATTCTTCGTACTGCTGATATTTGGCTTTTTTTTTAACTAATGAGGTCGCCGATCACTGGCCTAAAGTGTTTTTTTTTTCTGTTGAGTAGATTGTTAATGCTGAAGTTAAATATAATGTACTGTTTCTGTTAAATTCATAACATAGTGTAGCTTGCGGTAAAGTTACTAATGTTGTATGGAACTGCTGTAATTCCCAGTGATCCACAATTATTTCTTAATGTCAACCTTTGCTAGTGGATAGTATGAATGTAGTAGACTCTACATAAACGTAGAATAATTTTTAGTTACTGATTTGAAGTTAAGTATAGTTATCAAATTAAATTGTTCTAATTTAGATTGCATGCAAACTCTGACAAGCAAAATGCATTAGATTAAAAAGACTTTTAATAACCTTCTATTTGTAAGTTACTACATAAGGTTTTGAAAAAAATTCATTAGTTTATAATATCAACAAAGAACTGTTAGAGGGAAATGATTGCAAAAAGAAAATGGGAAAGAAATGAAAACATAAAATATGCATAATTTTCTTGTAAGAAAACATTTGCTTTTTGTAAAAAGAAGAATTTAAATTGGAACATGCTTCTGAGATGTATACAGTAATGATAGAATATAGTTTCTGTGAGCAGCATTATTTTCATGTACGTTTGTGGTATTAAAATTTTTATGTTTTGTTGCATTTTAGTTTGATTCTGTAAATTTAAAGAAATTGTACGAAAAATATTCATCCACAGGTTTAAGCAACTTGTCTTAAACTAGTTGTATTATGACCAAAATTCTAAAATGAGTAGTCAGAAAAGATGACCTTTTTGATATCACCTTTAAGTTATTAGAATTTGCAATTTCTGTGTCTGCCTTGATAATGTAGTTAACTTCCATTTTTTTCCCTTCAGCCATTAAATGAAAGGGAAAAAACTTTGCATGGAAACTTGTTTAAACGATTTTCTCTGCTTTAATATATAATGTGAATATTCCTTAATGAAAACTTAATATGTAATCAGTTGGAAATGCTAAAGATAAAACTGTCAAAATAAAAAATGTGCTGGACATGTATTTTGCTTATAGTTATGTTCTTTAGAAATTTTATTGTAAAACCAAATGTAATTTCATTGGAGGTAATTTACATTTTGGTTTAGACATCTAATGATCATGGTTTTTTCTATTGAAGTTCGAATATCTGTAAATGAAGTGGTGGCAACACATTGGGCTATCATGTGAATAATCCAGGTTGGATTCCAGCAAATACCAAAACTCGCCTTTTTTTCCCCCCCTACGTATACACAGTTCAGAGTTTGATTCTCTAAATGAAAGGGGTCCAAATTCCTCAAAAACTTATAGGTCAATGCTGCAACATGATCGTAATTATCCGTATGCCATAAAAAGAATTAATCTCTGTAAATAAATCTGTCTGACTATGAACAGCTCATAGTTAATTCATGTTAGATTATTGACATATTCATGAAAATCCCTTGCCTTGTATTTAAGAAAAATGCATATTATATCATTTTGGTATTAAAAATGTGCATAAAGTATTATTTTGAAATTAATTTTTTTTTTACACTTCAGTGTTTGCAAACAGAAACGCAGCAGCATCAGAACACAATCGATGCAGTATCTGAATCTTTAAGAAATGTGAAAAACTTAATCCATAGAACAAGACCTAAACAAATTACACATTCTGATCTGAAGAAGTTTGAAAATGATTTCAAAAAACTTAACGTTAGATGGGAAAATGTCTCATTGCAGCTTGTTGAAAGGTAAAAATATTTCAAGGCTCTGTAATATGCATTCTCTATTTGTAAATATTGTGTTAATTTTTATTAATATATATATCATCATCATATTCAACCATTATCTATCCACTGCTGGATGAAGGTCTCTCCAAATGCTTTCCACACAAGTCTATCCTGAGCAATTCGCTTCCACGTCACCCCAACCTGTTTTCTTATTTCATCCACCCATCTAGTTTGAGGACGTTTTCTAGGTCTTCGGTGGTCTCTTGGAATCCAGTTCAGAATTTCTGTTGTCCATCGTTGATCAGTTCTTCTTGCAATATGCCCAGCCCATCGCCATTTCAGCCCTTTTACTTTAACAATGATGTCCTCTACTCTAGTTTGCTCTCTCACCCAAGTGTTTCTTCTTCTTCTGTCCCTCCTAGCTATCCTGAGCGTGCACTTCTTCATGTTCCTTTGGATGCCTGTAGTTTCCGTATTACTGCATTCATTAAACTCCCCGTCTGATCCATAAGAGAGGACTGGCAATACACACTGGTTGAAGACCTTTCTTTTTAGACATAAAGGCAATTTTTGCCCATCGCATAACCAACCGATCTTACTTCACATTTGTGCATCTTGGCGTTCCAGAGCCTCTTGCACTCTGCCGATGAGTTCCTCGCAGAAACCATTGCTGCCAACACCCTTGAACAGCAGTGTCCGTACGGTGCAGGTGGCAGCCTATTGCTCAGTAGGACCAGCCAGCTTCAAGCATCCCGACTATGCGACCACGTTCGAAGTCATCCAATTGGTTATAAGGTCTTCAACTGCATTAATGGTTGCATCTCCAGGAAGCTATAATGCCGACAACGAGAAAAATAAACCGTTCGCAAATTTTACCTCTTATACGATGATAGTTGCGCAGTAGAAATGCGCGCTATGATCGAAGTTAACACTCATTGGCTTTGAAAATTTAGTGATTTCATACTTAGTCTAAAAGAATATGCATGTGAAATTTCGAGATAATCAGATTACTTTTTAGTGCTGCTGCTTTTTTTTTTGCAAAAAGTGTATTTATATATAATCATTTAATTATGCGAATGTACATGCAATTAACATATACACTGTGCAAATACCATAACATTAAATTTCAACTGATTCAGTCAAACACACAAAATATGATGAAATTTTGAAATAACTTTAAGGTCCTTAGAATGTATTTAACAAATTTTTTTTAGAACTTGAAACTTTAATGGTATGGATAACCATTTAATTGAAAAAAAAAGTATTGGATGGAAGTTAGCGTAGTTAATTTTAGTTTTCTATTGTCCCTACTGGTTCCATTTCATTTGGGGTAAGTTACTTTGCTTTAATTGGGTTGCTTTATTTAGAAATTCCACAGCTTTAATAGCTTTTTTCTCTTGAAAATCAATGAATCACAAAGCCTTCTAACAAGCATTTGTTTTCTGCCCTCCTTCATTTCTAATCTAATCATTAATTAAAAGTTTTTTAATTTGAATATACCAATGTGACAGTCCTAAATAATACTTCTTTTGCACCAGATGTATCATCAAAAATTGCTTATTGGTTGTATAAAAATTTACTTACTCCACCCCCATAATGATGTTTTTATGTTATTATATTTTTCTTTTATTTATAATGTTGTGGTTTTTTTTTTTAAATAGATTTATTTGATACTAGTCAGCCCTGTGGGGACTTCTGCAAAACTGATATGAAATTTTATTATTAATACTCAAAATCCAAAAAATTGCACTTTTTATGCAAGGTTTGGTATTTTTAATCAAACTATATGTGAGCAAAATCACTTTTGAAGTAGATAAGGTTATGAAGGATAATCGTATTTAATGGATAAAATGAAAAAATTTGTATTACGTAATTCCAAACTTGTAAAAAAAAATCATATGAAAAATAAGTTATTCATGGCGGATATTTGGTGCATTTGGCTATGATTTAGAAGAGTTTGCCAGATTGATTTAAAGTACTTTTTTGCATTGTCATAACCCTTCGAGTTGCTTTTAAACCTTTTCAAAATACCATCTCTAGGAAAAGAAATTCATGAATATACAAGCATGCATATAGTAGTATGAATATATGAGTATCCATATTCCATATATATGAAATGTTATGAACAAACTTAATGGTAAGCTATTTAAAAATGCATTTATTGTAATTTAAAAAAAAGTGACAAAATCGCATGAAATTTATTTCATATCTTGAGGTTATACAACCATGCTTTTTGAATTAATTGTTGAATTGTATTTTTAAATTAAAAGTGAGAAAAATTAAACTACGTACTTTTATGGGAAGTCATGAAAGTGATGCAGTACAAAATATGTATAAAACAAAGCAATTCATCACAATTGGCACCTTTAAGAATGATAGATTTTTGTAATTTTTGTAATCAAATTTCAAAGAAATTTCTTTAACATTTTTTAATTTTCCTAGATTATGATCTGTATGACAGCACTTAAACCAAGCATATTTCAACACAGGACAATATTTTTCAGACTGCAATTGATTGTGAACCAAAAAATGTATTTTCATTATCTCATTTCACTGTTTTATATCACTGCCCATTTCATTGATTGCTATTCTATTTTATTTTTAGATTTTGTATATTGCTATATATAGGAGCTATCCCATATATATATATATATTTTTATCAAGTTTCTATGTTTCTATATTGAAAGATATAAACATTCAGTGGTTGTATAAGGGATCTTATTTTAATGGATATTTTCAATGTTAAATTTCCAGGAAAATCTTTGTAAATGTCTAGATCTTTACTACCTGCCCATGAGTCTAGTAAAATATAAAGAGGAGGCATGAACAGGTTTCATGCAATATTCTATCCCCACTCTCCTTTTGATTTTGTCTATTTTTTCCATACTTTAAGTATGTTATATATAAATTTGGAGGTTGAACTAAATTCCTTTTGACACTAGGGACAAATGTTCCCAAAGTTTCTCTTAAACGAAGTAACATTTTCCCTGTCAGTTCCCCATTCATTGATATGATTGGCGTTATTGTATATGAATGTGTTGTACCAAAATCAAACCCTAATAAAGAAAATGTCTGTTTTTCACCTTTATGTGATAGCTGCCTTTGATTTGGAAGAAAATAATTAAAGGTACTTTGACTAGAGTAAAAATTTATTGAGAGATGATATTAGCAGTAAGATCTCTCTTGCGCAAAATAATTTTTTTTGGCACTATCTTCAATGCCCTCTATATTCTGGGTGTATATTTGAGTGATATATTTTGTTACTTTCCGCGCAACTAATTTGCTTTGGCTCTTAAAATTATCTATAAAATTATCGGAACATTTAAAATCTTCAAATCTTAACTCTTGGGATTTCAGGATCAGCTATCTTTTAAAATCTATATCATGAATTTTCCATAGCTTTTGTAAATCTGGCTAACATTTCATTTTTTATTATTTTATACTTTTCTACATTTATATCCATATTTAATAGATATTGCCCTAAACCCAAAATGTAAACAGAATATTTTATTTTCAAATATCTCCTGTTTATTTTTTTGACAACTGTCAAAATACTGAACAATTGTTTCCATATTTTCTAAACTGAATTCATTGGCCAGTTGATTGTCCTTTACACTATAACTATAAGCTTTACTATTGACTATACCAATATCACTTTCTTCGTTGATACTTGATATGGGAATAAACTTTTTCGTTGCTGAGGGAATCAATCATCTTCAAAATTTAAACTTATATTTTCACTGACTGTGTTGTTATAAATTGTTTTTGATTTTTGACAATACATAACTTTCCTCAAGTTCTTGATAAGTTATTACCAACGGAATCATATTTATTTACAGCTAAATTCAAAACAGATTGAATTATGTTCACTATATTTTTCATTTTATCAGAATTAGAAGCTCACAAAATTAGACTGTTAGCAGATGGAAATTAGTTTATATAATTCAATGAAAACATGATAATGAAATGTTCCATCAACTTTCCTTCATAGCTAAATATCCATCATAGATGGCTTATTTTTCATATGAATTATTTTACATGTTTTAAATTAAATGCAAAAAATAAATTGCACATAATTGTTTTTTATTATTTTATCTGTTAAATACAATTGTCCTTCATAATGTTATTCTTCACACTATTAAAAATATAAAAATATTGCGTAAAAGTGTCATTTAAATTTTGAATATTAATAAAAAATATTTCGTGAGTTTTGTACTTCTATGATGAACTTTCAAATGTGGGATTTCTATGTGTCTTATCTCAAGTGTGTTTATCTTACCAAAAGGTTTTCCTTGTGTGTTACAGTAAAATTGATATGGTCACCCCATATGTATGTCAGATAAAAAATTTCCTGGCAAGAAGTTCTTTACGATAATATCCCCTCTTCTATTGGAAAATTTTTCGTTTGTTCCATGTGCAGAGACCATAAAAACCATTAAGCTGTATTTTTGTAGGCTGAAATTTAAAAAATTTCACTTTCAAATTCAGTGAGAATTTACAGAAAAGAGCGAAAACCATATAAATGAAATTTTAATCTCTTACTTGCATTATGTTGTGATAGATGGAGGAAACCCACAGCAGTATCGTAGAATGCTATATTGCCATATTTTCTACCCACCATAATTTAAGGTTTGTTTCCCTAACTTAAGAAATACAATTTAAAAAATACTGCTTTTGTGGCTTTTTATGGTTTCTGCACATGCTGATCATAATCACATAAAACAAAACTAGTATTGCTATTGGAAATTCTCAAGGTTTTGAACAATTTAACCCTTACTATGAAAGAACAAGTACTTTTTAACTGTATATATATTTTGAGCCCATATTTTTTAAAATCTAAATCTCAAATGTTTTCTTAGTGCTTTAAAAATTGCAGTCATTAGTCTTGTTAGCCATGGAAGTTTCTTTTAGCCCACCCTATGTATAATATAAGAGAAACTTAGAAACCGCTGAGTAGGAATTACTACAAAATGATCTAGGGGGGGGAAAAACACCGATGCACAGTTTGCAAATTATCTAAGTAATTCTAAATGGAGAGGCTGGATATAGCAGAAAAATCAGTTTTATTTTTTTACTGAATTCACTACTTTTCCTTTCCAATATGAACATTTATTTTAGTGTAAGTGGCCTAGATTCCTTGGGAGATTAAACTTCGTTTTTCTAGTATTTTTTCAAAGGTCTTTGGTTTAGTATTATATCTGTATAAAAAAATAAAGATGTAGCTCATTTTTATATAATCGTTTAATTAGTTTTTGTTGGTAAGGATAGTATTTATAGAAAACCATATGTAAATAAGATTAAAAAGTTTTTATATGATAAACTAATATGTGAGATATATCATAATTGATTGTTTTTGTACTGTTGATTACTTATTACCACATAGAATATTGTAATATGTACATCTCTGATTTGTTTCATTTTTTAATACTTGCATTCAACAACTAACATTATGAATGTGTAAATAAAATTCTAATTCCTTTGCATTACGCTAGACATTGTGTTACTAATGAATTACTTTCTAAATTGCATTCACTTATGCTTTTACTGGAAGTTTTGTATTCTATATTTATCTAAATCTGATCCTTAATGAAAATGTTATCATTGACAGTTTTTCCTTGGTTATTTAGGGCTTTTTTTTATAAAATTTATATTTTTACTTACTTAGATTAAGAAGCTGTTCTGCTTCATCTGAGTTGTTGAGAACATACAAAAACAAAATTGATGAAGATAATATTTGGGCAAGTGAAACTACTGTCAAAGTAAATAGTTTACAAACAATTAAAACCATGACAACTAAAGAAGTTGAAATGCAAGTTGAACCTGTTATGGTGAGTTGTTTTTTCATTTTAAAAAAGTATTCGCTGTGTAAGTTTTGAAGCATGACTTTAATTTGATCTTTTTTAATGTCACTCTTTAGTATATCCTTAACTATTGCTATATTTTAAGAGTTACAAATTCTCTAATTGCATTAGTTTTATACCCGCATATAACTATTTCCCAATAATTTGACTGTAAATGAAGCTGAAAGTTGAAATTAAATTTATTTCTGAACACCAAAATGTAGTTTGTGGGAAAAAAAAAACAACATTCTATTTTTTTTCTTTTGAGTCTAATTGTTAACCGTAAATAACATAGGTTAAAATCCATATTACTTAGAAAATTTGAACATTTAATGTATCACTTAGAAGTTATGGAAAAGATTATATGTATATTTTTTTTATTTATTTATATATACACACACAGGGTGTCTCAGCATCAGGGTTACAAACTTTTAGGAGGGGTAGGGTACACCTAGATAAACAATATTTGTCATAGAAACTAGAGTCACAAACCCCTCCACAGAGCTATTTCTAAAACCGTCCAGCATGCACAAATAGTGACAATTAGCGCATAAGAAGCGCCAGATAAAACTCAGGTCAGCTGCTCAAGTGCATAGATGATTAGGACATCGCATTTTGCGCTTCTCATGCACTGGTTGTCACTATTTGTGCATGCTGGACGGTTTTAGAACTGGCGCTGTGAGTGGTTTGCGACCCTAGGTTCTATGACAAATATTGTTCGTCTAGGTGTACCCTACCCCTCCTAGATGTTTGCAACCCTGGTGCTGAGACACCCTGTATATATACTCATTAACAGTTGAATTAGAGTTACCTGTCTAGTAGCATCCCTGATGACAATGGTGATGCAAAGTGACATGGACTCCACAAGGTACCAGAAGTGTTTGGGAGCCATATTCGTCCATGAGCAATGCACAGCCTTCCACAATGAACGAAGATCGTTCATAGCAAGATCCATGGTGCACACAGATCCCTCTCGACAGCATACCAGATATGTTAGATAGTGTTTAGTGTTGAGGTTGCATGATCTCAAGGATGTGGTAAGCATCCTCATATTTGTGGAGTGTTTATCCAACCACTCATTCACAATTCAGGCACAGTTGGCTGATGCATTGTCTCGCTGTAAGTACAGGTCTCCTGTAGGTGCATAAATGGGTGCACATGATCGGCCATCAAGTTCCTGTATCATTCACCAGGATAATGGCACATGTACTAAGGAACTCATTTCATCTCATGTAAACTCTCCCCATATGAGGATACCACCACCACTGGTCTGAACTGTACCCTGCTGACATGTGTGGTTCATCTCTGCATGTGCTTATTAACACATTTGTACCCTGCCATCAACAGGGTACAAATATCAGGTACCAACATGTACCTTAACTCACCAGTCTAGGTTAGGGTCCAATGGTGGTGTTTTCATACCCACTTTAATCGTTGCACTGTATGACGTGCAGTGAGCAGAGGTACCTGTAGCGAAATCAGATAACAATGAATATTACTTAGTTTGCAATATCAACCTAGGTGACAACAGTATGTTTTTTAATAAGGATCTTTCTCACTGTATCCAGGCAACAAACAAACTGGCTCGTGATTTTCGTATTGAACAATTTTGTAATCAGTCTCTGGTTTTCCATCAACCATCGTTCAAGTACTTCAGAGGATCTGCCACAATATGGCGTATGTAAATTATGTATCACTCCATACCTTTCCTTTTTCAAATAAACGCATGTGGTTTTAATACATTTGACTCGGATACGCATCATGCATGAATCTCCCTCCAGACAATTTTATACAGATTCGCTTGCCAGGTCGGCCACAGGACCACAGGAAATGAGTGTAATGCAGGTTCCGGTTTCGTCAGAAAGCGGGTTTCAGGGGTTCAGGTCGAATGTGTTAAAATAGAGTGCATTGATTATTTACAATATACAATTTAAAATACGTGGTGAAGTAAAGAATCGCAATCACATTCCCCCATAATTTTTTTTTAAAACCACACATGTTTATTCAAAAGAGAGAGAGAGAGAGAAGATACAGAGTTATATATAATTTATGTATGTCATTTTGGGCTAAAACCTCTGCAGTACGCACACTTCGGTTGACGGAAAATCATAGATTGATTATAAGAATGTTCAGTATGAAAATCACTCTCTGGTTTGTTTGATTGTTGCCTGGAAACAATGAGAAAGATCCTTATTAAAGAAGACACTGTTGACATCCAGGTTTATATTGAAAACTAAATAATATTCACTGTTGTCTGATTTCGCTACATACCTTAGTTTAAACAGTATGTATGGTCTTATCTTGTTTGGCGCAGAATGACCTTGGCTGTCTTCATGCTATAAAAATACAACCAACCAACAAGCATACCCTGATGCGACAATGGCATCTGTGCCTCATAGTGAGGAGATGGTTCTGGATGGTCCTGCTACTTATATGTTGTGGTTGTCCAGCATTGAATTGATGAATGATCTGCTGCACTGTGGCTTGTCTATTCACTCTTACCATATGAGCTAGCTGACAGCATCCCCTGTCATTATCGTTGTATGCCACGACAATGTTAACTGACTGTGGTGGTCTTACCTGAATTCATGTATTCATGACACTTTTGACACTGTGGCCCATGAAAATCCTAGTGCTTGCCTTACTTCAAAGATACGTCTCATGCGTTTGGCTCCAGCAATCTAGTCATGATCAATTACACTGAGATCTTGTTTCTTCCCCATTCGGTGCCCAGCTGTTACTTAGATGGTCAGTATACAGTCTGATGATACCCATATCACACATGACATGGCATTATTCCATTTGCTAGGGCAACCACAGTATCATTTTGCCAACACGACAGATGTCTCCAATTCAACTGTTCATTAGTGTATATATATACATAAAGAAATATTTAATAACACATAAAATATTAACGATGTAATAAAATTACTAATTGCATATTTGTGCCTTAGTTGCAAAATACTTCAGCAGAAATCAATAAATATGTTTAAATAAATTATTTACAAATAAAAATAAAGATAGAATTGAATTGGAAAAGTAAGTAAAATGAAATGAAATAAAATTTGAATTGAATTGGAAAGGAAAGTGAAAAAATTCATTGAAAAACTCCTAAGGACTGGAACTTCTTCAAGGGAGAATCCATCCAGGGGCATAGAATAGAATCGTTTCTCTAGGCATAGATGGTAATTATCCATGTGGCATCCTTTCTCCTAGTGGTCCTACATGAAAAAATAATAAAAATAAAAAGAACATTGAGAAATTGAAATAAACAATGTAAAAATTAGAAAATTATATAATAAAAATAAATTAATTACAAAAATTAAAATTTTAAAAATGACAATAATTATGTACTGCAAACAAAATTACTTACAGAATTTGTACCATATCATGCCACAGCCCAACCCAAAATGAATTGTATCACCAAAACACTGTAACATGCTACCAAAAACAAATATAAATATCTAATTCCATGAAATATCCTGCCATATCCCTACAAGATTTATGCTTCAAAACAATACAGTTTACATAGGATATATCCGAACACTTCAGGGATAATTACATTGATATACCCTTACAAAATTTATACTCTAAAACAATATTATCGGCATATGTACTTTATGTATTTGAATATATATATACATATACAGTGAAATCCCTCATTAACAGACACTCGCTGGATATAAAAATTTGCCCGTAAAAAGGGGTGATCATAAAAGAGGGAGGGGTCATTCTGAATAGCTGAAATATTACATTTCAGTAATTTAAATACTTCATTCTGAAACCCGTGTATTTTTGCACATATAAAACAAGTTTAAGATAACAAGTGTAGTAAACATTTATTGAATGTAACAAGTAAATTTACAACGAAACATTAACTATTAAAATGTATTTACATTGGAAAAAATTGATCAATAGCTGTTTGGTAGGTTTTACTCACCGCTCCTCCTCCTCTTTGGAAATGAATTTTTAATTGAGAGGTTAAATCCACAGCTGTTCCATCATTATACGTACAAGGTTGGTCGGGGTAGTTGAGTAAACGATAATAAATTTGAACTGCGATAATTTTGTGTTGATAATTGTTCATTGTTTTTGCACAGAATATCACTAGGATTATTTATTATATTATCAAAGTCTTTATTAAACAGTAGTTATTTGAATTAGCTAATCTGAGTCAATTGCCACTTTTTGTTAATGTGAGGGGAAATTCTGTGTAGTTCTTATCCTGTTTATTCTTAGTTTCCTGTTGTGAGAAGAAGTTGTGAGGGAAGGCTTAAGTTTAAACATATCTTGTATATAGATGAATTCTAGTCTAATGGAATAAATCATGAAAGCAGTGTCCTCGTCCATATCTGAAGGTGGCCACTAAGCAGGGGTTTAAAATGTATTGCTGTAAATTAATTTCTGCTTGGAAAATTTGTATCTGACCATAAAAGCAGGGTGACCTACTTTAGGGGTTTCACTGTATATATGTGCGTAGGAACTGGTGTCTTCGGTGTCTAGGGATTTTCACTGTAATTATCATTCATGCAAGAAATACACTTCTTCTATTAAAGAATTTATCAAACACACAAAGAACAAAAGTACAATTGTATGACAGACATTGTAGACATTCAGAATTGAACCATCACGTCTGTTTATCCATAACATTGTTCAACTCTGTTCTAACCAATGCTAAAACATTTTCTTTGAAACTGTCAGTTGTACCTTCTTTCATTTAAAGCTTGTGATGCCATCTGGTAGTGGGGTGCTTTTAACAATCGAAAGTGCTGGAAATTTATCCTCCAGCCCTTTGTTGGATGATATCAACTGCTAAAAGGTCCCAGCAAAAATTTTCGGTTAATAGATTAATATTTAGGACTTGTCCAACTCACAGGTTTTGATATTTTTCAACAATATGAGCATTGTATTATAAAAATTTAAGTTTTCCCTATTTAGTCAAAATACTTTTAATATTCACACATAATACAGTACAATATATTGTAGACTGGCAGTGCATTGTGATGGTTTAGTAATGTAGTTTGCAATCAGTATTATTTATCAGTTACGTTGAATACCTTAATGACTAATCTAGTTTATTGTCCGCGTGTCTGGATGGCTTTATAACGTCAGCCTTGGTCAGTGCAGAAAATTGCTTCCTGTACTCCTTAACAACCTGCAATAAGTACTGTTTTTGTTCTTCACTATGGGGGAAGAAAAGAACTGCTGAATTATTATGTAAGTGCAACCCCTTGCCCTGCAAGGTTGTTGACCACTTTTAGAGAGTTAACAAGAGATTGATTATTTCGGTATTCCTCCTGAAATCTCCATTTACTAGGATCACTATATAGAAATCCTTCAGACAGACCAAGGAATTTTGAAAAATCTCACCGTCAAAGTTGCGACAAAATTATGCAGTCCCTTCGTTTCTAGATCCTGGAATGGTTTTATTCGTTTAGAAGGAATATTTAACCCTTCTCTTTTTGAGAGAGGAACTACCATTATTTTTTTTTTTCTTCTACTGAAACCTCATCATCAAAAAATTTAAAGCCAAAGAAAAATTCAGATAAATACCAAAGATGATGACTAAATGCGGTGGCAGCTACCTTAACTACATCTTTGTTTGGATGCTGGGGCAGTTCACAGAGCAATCCGAGACCAGTTCTTGGAGCTGCAGTAGAAGATGGACTCTGGAACCAGTATTGCATATAAAGTGCTGTTACAAAAAGACACATATTCTTTGAATGATTCCATATTTGTCCGTAATGCAAAGGGCCATGGGACCTTCGCATTTCTGGTGATCTTTTTTGGAGTGGTTCATTCTGGTTATGAAAGAGCCACATCTTAATTGAGTAAATAGCCCTAGCTATCTAGTGGGCACGGTGAACTTCTGGATATCGAAAGCTTGTCCCATAGGGTGGATAGCCCCTTAAAAGATAATTGACAGTTCAAGAGCTTCGCTATAATCATCTTGTGGTTAGAATTTCCTCAATTTTGCTACTACAAAGTCAATGACACTATTTTTCCAGGGAGCAATCAGTGCTGTCATGTTCTCATCGTCCATAGCTGTCGAAAATAAACACTGATCTATTTGTTGCCAGAAATTCTTAAAATGGTTAAAAAGTTCCATATTTGGATATTTTGAAACATCATACAAACTGAAGACTTTCTCAAACATGATCTCTGAGGTATGATAATGGCAGGTTAAATTTAACATTTCTCTGCCAAGTTATAATTCAATGAATAATTATTTATTAATAAATAATAATTTATTAATAAATTATTAATAAATAATTAAAATTTATATGATGAGTATTTATTCAAGTTATAATTCACTAAAATCCACAGGGAATTTTATTCAAAATTATCAAATTATCACACTCACATTGGGCAAAATTGCAAGCATAAAAATCAAAACACAAGTGCAAACAGATTTGCACAAGGTTGTCTATTTCAATCTTTTAAAAAAAAAATCGACCAGAACATTAGCAGTCATGGGCATTGTTTGTGATGGGCAGGGAGGTTGGTTGCCCCCCCCCCCCCCGAATGAAATATATGCAATATTTTGAATACATTAAAAGGTTACAATGGTTATTTGCTTTGGTTAACATTGGTGAAAAGGCCCCCGTAATCTGCTTTACCGATGCCCTTGTTAGTAATTCAACCTGTATTTCTTACCAGTAACCTTTTTTTAACTTCTCAATGCTTCAATAAGCTCTTATAATGTTCCAAAATGCATTACAAAAGGTGTCGCCCTCTGTGCTCAGAAATGGCAACTAATTATCAATTATTCTGTAGATCAACTAATTAGCTACGTAATCACATAAACTTAATTAATAAAATTCAGTTAATAATTCTATAAAATTGTACATGAATATTTTCATCATTGTAACAATAAGAAGAATCAAATTCTAACCGTGAATGCTCATAATGCACACTTTTGCATAAAAAAGTAGCTTTTAAGTGAATTTCAGTTGAATTGGGCCAGTCCTAAATATTGTTCAATTTAAAAAAGATTTTGCACATACGCTTCCTATATGAGGCATCATCAAATGGTGCCCTGGAGAAAGATTAAATACTAAGTTAAGATTTTAACATTATAGATTGAAGCATCCTAATCTGGTAGTCTGTTTCAACACTAATTTTAAACATTAATTTCACATATTGAGATTATCATCACAAATCATGTGAATATGATGCCACTTTTTTTCGGCACTAAATGTGACTGGTAGCCATTTGTCACCAAATGATATATATTCTTACGTATCCACTGTAATCTCTGCATCTTGGGTCATGGTTTCAATGGTGGTTTTCGAACCATTTTCTGGTAAACTAGTCCACTTATTTGGCTAATCCTTTGGTGATTAGTATCCCTTGAAATTTGCAGCTCACTTTCCTTTTTTGTCTTAGGGACATTCTCTTGAAAAATGCCGTTCTCTAAATTCTTTTGTCACCATGTATGGAGTTCGAACGTGGCCTTCCAGTTCAAAATTTTGCTTTCCAATTATGACAGTTGGCTAACACTCCATAAATACTATGCTTGAATCTATTTAATTGCACTGTAATTTCTAATAATCTTTCCATTAGATTTCAATCTTAACATCAAAGCTATATCTTTGTTGTTCAACTGTTTTGCTTTCGGTATTCAGATAATGCGTTTCAGAACAAAACTTAGCTTTATACTAGCTGTCCATGATGTCAATTTCTTCATTCAGGCCTGTATTTAATAAAAATTATGTGTTACTTAAACTATGACTAAACATTTGAGACAAGCATATTTTGTTAACTTTCATATCAATTTATTGAATAAATACCAGGGGTTTTGAGTTTATATATTCAACCAACATGTGTTGAATAATAAAATCATGTATTTAATATTTTGTTTATATTGTAACTTTTTTCTTAAAAGGTAAATAAATTTTATGACATACCTTATATTTCCTTTCAACAGAATCTGTATTCTTCAATTGCGGAACGAAACTCCTCCTTTGAACTCACAAATATCTTAGGTGCACGATACATCAGAGAAGCTAAAGTAAGATTTGTTTTGCAAATGTTTGTATTAGTATTAATACTGATAACTTAAAGATAAATATTGACCTGAAAATTTGTATCAAGTCCTTTACGAGTTATCTGTTTCAATTTAATGTTTGCATATCTATTTAATTTTGTATATTTGACACTTTGAAGATGTTTGGTGTATGCTTATTTGCATTTCGTTTTTAAGAAATTCTTGCCTTGGCTTGCTTTGTAGATTTTTCTTGTCATATCCTGTTGCATGTTTGTGGTAGAAAGCAAAAGGACAATATGTGTAATAGGTGGTTTTTGTTGAAAATTATTCAACATGTTTCCTTTTTTTTTTATTTTATGATATGGTGTGAGAAAAAAAAATTACTCTAGTATTTGCTAGTATGCAATTTTTTCTCCTTTTCTTTTATGGTATGTGGAGCTTCAAGCAGAATCAATTTTGAGTACTATAATATTGGAAAAAAATTAAGACTTTTCTACCTCATTCAGAACTGTAAAAAGTTTCTTACTTCTTTGAAGTTTTGTGTTACTTGTATAATTTAAATAATAAAAGACTGCACATTTGAATGTAAAATATTTCTACATTTTCAGTATGCATATTGCAAGAACAAACTTTATTTCAAAGCATATTTGTTTGTGTTCGCACGTTTTCAAAGCCAATTTTTTCACTATTTTGTTATCCATTGTATTTTAATTTTGTCCAAGGCATGTGATTTGTGCTTGGCTTATTCCTTTTGTGCGGTTGAAGGAATGCATCTTCTGTATCATTGCATCTGCTACACAATGGATTTGCGCATCTGTGCATGCTTCATTTTCCTATCTACCTCCCAACCCAGCTGCCATAGTTATTTTCCTACATGTGTCTCAGTGACTGCTCTTGTGGACTTGGTTTAGTCTACAACTACCTTTGTCCCTTTAGATTTATGATCTGCGATTGAAGCACTACAAAGAAAATCTTGAAGAAGAGCATCCGAGTTTGGATGCTAGCCTTTTAAAGCGAGCAAAACTTACGTGTGGAGCTGATACAATTACATGTGAATTAGACTGTCTTAATCAGACATATGAGAAACTGATGAGGAAAGTCCTTGACTATTTAGAAGAATTAAAGGAATCATTTTCCATGCACAACAAGCATAAAGTAAGTGAACCATTTAAAATATGTAATTCTTTTATTTCGTAATTATATACAGGGTTGTCGAAATTGAACTTCCCCAACTCAGAGAGCTGTGTAAGGCGTTGTATTGGTCATAATGAGATGAAATCTTAACAATATATACACTTCAGACCATGTGCTCGAGGTTTATTTAAAAAAAAAAAAAGTATAAAAATTTGCTGATAGGTGCCATTGCAGGATGACGAAACGTTTTACAAACGTTCTATATGTTCCCTGTGGTTCTCCATAACCTTTTCAATCACAAAATAGTGTGTTCTACTGCTGAATGTAGTAAGTTTGCATGAATTCCACGAACATACCGATGAATGCTGTCTTCCATGTTTGACTGGATTGCTGGTTGTTCTCAGTAGACCTGATCCTTTAAGAATCCCTATAATCAGAAGTCACATGGAGTGGGATCAGGTGAGCGAGGTGGACAAGCTGTTGGAAAACAATGGCTGATCACACATGCATTTGTGAAAGTTTTCCGTAACACCATGATGAATATGGGGAGGTGCACTGTCCTTGACGTGGTGACGTTACTGCAGTTCTGGTATCACGAACATTGTCAACATGTTCTGATACTGTTGTCCAGTGATAGAACAGGTTTCAAACCCTGTTGGAGATACCTCTTCAAAAAAATCCCACACATAAAACAAAAATAAAGCCCAATGATAAACGTTGCACTAAAACTGCACCATACTGTCACTTTTGCAGGGTGAATGGGCATATTCACTTGACCCTTCAGATAAAAGTGGATTTCATCCATCCACAGAATATTCCAAGATCAAGCAGCATCGACTGTCATTTGTGCAAGGAACTGTGGTGCGAATGTTTGCCTAACTTCAGCATCCCTGTCGCACAGCTGGTGAAGACCATGGATTTTATAAGGATAATAACCCACGGTTCATCCCATCACTTGCCAAATGGTGGAATATGGCATATTAACAGCACAAGAAACAACTGTTACACACACAACACAATTTGGCGATTGGCTAGTTGCTTCCACGGTTGACGTAGCCACATCTTGCCGAGTCCACAGGTTAACATCCTTTACCTTGTAAAATTCCAAGCTGTCTGGTTCATAGGAATTTTTTCACCATGTTCCGTTGAGCGTACAGGGTCATTGATCTTTGACATACATTCTTCTCCATGCATAACGTTCTTATCGCAGCAACAGAGTTCTTATCATTCTTGTAGAAAAGCTTCACTAAGAGAGCTTTGCCTTTCAAGGTTGGCATTGTGCATCAGTGAACTGGAAACTCCTGCTTGTGCAGCTAACTTAAAACTTTTGCTTATGCAGTGCCTGTCTTCCACTTTTATCAGATTTGTCATTTGCATAGATCATGCAGAGACTCCATTTCTGCAAATAATGTTTCACTAATGTGGCAGTGCCACCTATCGGTGACTTTTAGTAATAATTTTTTTTTAAAATAAAGCTTCAGCTCAAGATCTGAAGTGTCTACTGTCCAAATTTCATGTCATTATGACCCATACAACACCCTACACAGCTTTCTGAGTTGGGGAAGCTTAATTTCGATAACCCTGTGCATTGAAAAATTTTAATGCATGTATGCAAGATAGTAGAAATTCAGGAAAAAATAGAGGTTTTGTAATTAAATAAATTAATTTATGTTTACTACTTTAGTTATTTAAGTTCAGGCAGTCCTTAGTTTTTATTGTTTTACTTTCCATCATTCTGTTTCTAGACCTCTAGAAAATTACTGCCTTAAGTCATTTCCTGGCAGATCAATTCTCTCATGTGTCGTTTTATTATTAAGTAACTAATCTGGAAATATTTCTAAGAAAATACATGCTAATTGTGTAATATGTGCTCTAGTCAATAGCTTATTGCTAAGATCATTGCAATAATATAAATGTATATACACATTTATATTTTTGTACATGAAATATTCCATCTTTCCATTGACATGCTTATTATTAAATGCAACCACTTTGCATTCTTATGTCAATGATATTTTTTATTATTTAACGTTATATTCTTTTCTTCAGACATTTTAAAAAAAGAATCAATGTTTAATGTCTTTGAATTGCTTTGCCAGGAAATTGATCTAATAAGATTTTTCTTTCCAAGTAAAACTAAATGCAGTTTACTTATGTGGTCATGTTTAAAATCCTTTAATAAACTTAAACAATTTATTTAGAATATCTAGTAAGGCATACTATTAACGTATTTTACTTACAAGGGCAATCCACAGTGAGTGCCCCGCCGATTTTGATGAAATGTTTTGATGGAAGTAGAGCCAAAATAGGTGAAATACGTGTCTGGGCATTCGCGCCAATGCAGCTTATTTTCGGAGATACGAATTTTTAAAGATTTTGCATATTATATATGAGCTTAAAACACAACGCCCTCTGCAGGCAAATCAGTAACTTGGGCGGTAAGTTGTCGGCTTTTCGCGCCGTGTTTTCGTATTCGATGCCTGGGGAAATCGATCACTTTTTTTTTATGTATCCTTTTTACATATTTATGTATTTTTATTAGTAAAAATACTTTGCTTACAATCGAATTTTGCTCATAAACTTACTTTAATAAAATTCATATTTACATATTTAATTCTGTGATACTATTTTTCGCAGTTATAATTTTTACACGAATTTTAATTTTTAATTGAAGAGTTGTAAAGGTACAAAAAGTTTAGGAGTTAGCTGTAAGTTTTTATGTGAATATAACTTTTATAAAATTTGCGTACTCATTGTCAACCTGTGAAGGGATGAAATTACACCAATAACGCAGTTTTGTTTTATTTAAGGATTGAAAGATTTTTTCTGAAAACTTTTAACAATTCCATTAAATAAAAAAGAAAACTGCGTTAATTCGTCTTATTTTGTCATTATTAGCCTTTGCAGTCATCCTCTATTAGCATCTATTACGCCTAATATTTTTTTAAATATATTTATCTATTGAAAAATGTATTTTTAGTATGTAATATTTTATTTTATAACATATAAACATCATTTTATTTTATAACATGTAAACATTTTATGTGCATCTCATTTATATGCATTTCATTTATACAGAAACATTTTATTTTATAAAATGCAATCAATTTTATTTTAAACTGACTGACGTGAACATATTTTTTGTGTATCACTATCGGAGGTGTCGGAATTGTATACTGGTACACGGTTATGGATGATAATTATCATAAAAACAATAAAAACATAAAAAAATTCTACAACGTGAGCATTTTATAAATGAATTGTTCGAACAACTGATTTTCTTTGTCTAATATCATCTGGAAAACAAATACCATCTACATTTTCAAAGACTCTTCTTTCGTTTGTTAACTTTGCAACAAACCAAGAGTACTGTAATGTATTCTTAAAATTCGGCGCCGAAAGTTGATTGTGAATAAGTGAATGGATCTTCAAAGCATCTATCTGCTCGCGTGTTTAAATGACTATTTTTTTGTAAGCTTTCAACACAATTTTGTAACCTTTTAATGAAATTTTTTACTTGACGGAAGAAGTACACATCACGAGGTTGACAGTATGGGGTACAATGAGGTGGAATTACTTCAACAGTAGAAGAAGAGGTGCCGTCGTCATTTGTAAAAACATTATTAAAGTGTGCTGGATCTACTTAACTACATAACAGGCTGGATGGCTACACCAAAACTTTTTCTACTTTTTAATAATCAACAATTAAAATTCGAGTAGAAATTATCACTGCCAATAAGCATACAATTAACATAACTACATAAATATGAATTTTATTAAAGTAAGTTTATGAACAAAATCTGATTGTAAGCGAAGTATTTTTACTAATAAAAATACATAAATAAATATGTTAAAAGAATACATATTAAAAAATTAAAGAAGTGACCGATTTTCGCGGGCATCGAACGCAAAAACACGATCGTACGTACACATCGTATTTTAAGCTCATATATAGGAATCAAAATCTTTAAAAATTCATATCTCTGAAAATAAGCCGCATTGGCACGAATGCCGAGACACGTATTTCCTTATTTTGAAACTGCTTTCATGCGTCAAAAATCCCAGTAAGGGGCCCTCACTATAGGTTCCTCTTGTTAGTTTAATATTTTTAATTGGAGAATTTTATTTGATGTTTTCTTTATACGCTATTGTATTGTGCATAACATATGCACCCATAACATAAGCTTTCCAAAACATAATTATTAACAATATAACTTAGATCATCTAAGTCTTCAATTGGTTCTAACATAATTGTGCAAACTTCTTGATATTAACAAATTAGGCTTTTCTTAATGCCTAGGATAAAATAGAAAGTGATACATTTGTATGAAACTTTAATGATGGGTTTTCTTATTTTTGGAAAGTACAAGATATATCATAATTATAAGGTATTCCAATAGGGATTTAAAATAAATTCAGTCAGAGAATGAATATAAAAATGAATCCAGCTTTGTTTAGAGTTTCATATTTATTGCAATTATTTGTAATTAAATTTTTAATTTTATAAGCTCTAAATTATTATTAAACAAAAAAGGGAGATGAAACTATTGTGTGATATGAAGATTTCCTTATATAACATCTATATTACTTACATGATGTTCATTCGGTTCAGTCATTTTTGCTAAGTGTCAGTGTTGCAGTGACAAAACATATTGTCTCTTACTAAATTCAGTTTCAGTTTGGGTGCTGCTGACTTCTTGTGACTATTACTATTCAGAGATCATGTTAATATGCTAATTTGTCAGGTTTATATCTCAGATAATTACACGAATTATCATAATGATTAAAATTTAAAATAGTTGACCATAAATCAGTATAATAACTTTCTCATGGCTAATATACAAGGGCCGTCTGGAAAGTAGTATCCATTTTTTAATTAAAAAACAACCAAAAAAGTCTTTCAGAAAGAACTTTTTATTTGACGATGACATATGTTACACTACTTTTCTACATAGTTACCACATAAACTCAAACACGTTTCATGGCAAGCAATGAGTTTTTGTATCCCTGCTTCATATTACTCTGCCGCTAGTTCCTTGAGAAAAGTAGTGACCCCTTCTTTCAGGTCTTCATCACTGTGAAAACTAATTCCTTCTAAAAAGTCTTCCAATTTTGTAAAAAGATGAAAATTAGAAGGATCCGTGTGTGGGTTGTAGGATGGATGGTCGAGAATTTTCCACTTAAACTATTGAAGTTGTCATGTTTTCAAAGAGCATGAGGTCTGGCATTGTTATGATGGAG
>QLNU02015360.1:207037642-207054650 GCA_006491805.2 Dysdera silvatica
CTAAATATCAAATTAACTGATTAATAAGAAGGTTGATGTTGATTTCACATACAGGCTGAATATTTAGAAGTTGAATTGTGAGTCCTGACTACATTGCTCAACCAGTTTCTCTCTTTTTAAAATAAGCAAAATCAAGTTAAAATTTCTTCAAACCTTTGGAGACCCCTTGTAAGGACAGTTCAGACCTCAAAGGTGTGTGAACTGCTGATCGTAATGCTATCCTTAAGACCAGATAAAAATTTCATGTTTGTAACTTCATTTCTTCACATCAAAATTTCCCTTTAAACACAATTCTTCTACCTTGTCTTTTTATTTGTTCGATTGCTATCATGTTACCTTTGTGTATGCAAGATTAGAAAATTTGCATTTACATCAGCTTTTTACTGAATATCAACATCTATGCCAATTGCACACATTTTTTGTTGGTTTTGTGAATATAGCCTTTAGAAGTAGTGGCTGCTCTTAGATTTTGTGTATTGGCATATATAATTGGTTGTTTGCATGATGTTTTTAGCCCTATACTGCCTAACGCTGACAAGTTGATCCCCAGAAGTTGTTTCACTAGTTTAACTTAGAACAGTTTGATTAACCAAAATGAAGTATGGGTAGCGATACAGGGACCTTTGTTTATCAAATTTATATGGAACCTGTCATTGCTATTATATTTGGTAAGCAATTGTCAAAAAAACAGTTATCCATTATGTAGCCTCCCTAACTCCCTCACACAAAAAAAAATCAGTCTGCTTTGATTGACAGTTTCATCAGGGCTCATCTCCTCAGCATTGGACTCTATATGCAGAGTAGAAATTGCTCATAATGACCTCTAAGGGACAATATATATTCAGCTATTATAACCAATAGTCTTTACAAGTATTTTTTTTAACGTCATAGTATGGTAATATATTTCTACAATTATTTATTGCAAATTTATTTCTGTAAGCATATTTATACTTTTTTATTCAAAAATATTTCGAACCGAAACAATGTGATTCAAGTTGTTTGAAAGGCAAACATCCAACTGGATCTGATAGTCTGTCAAGTCAGTATATCCAATTACACGGTATTTGAACCTGGTAAAGGCAGGGAAGTTTTTCTGACTAAAAAAAACAGAGAAATTTAAAGAGCAAAGGCTTAAGTTAGGGGGAATTTAAAATTCAAGGTTATAATAAATATATTTTATTAAAATAATTTTCATAACTGTATTTTTATCTTTTTGTACTGCTTTGCATACTAAAAATTTTGACAAAACTTCCTCCAAAAAAATAATTTGTATAAAATTATTAAACCCATATTTCTTAGGAAAGAACGTTTGCTAATCATAACTACAGTATTAAAAATAAACAGTGGTTTTAGATAAATTATCTTACTTGTAGAGAGTTCTGATCATGCTAGTCTCTTTTCCCTTGTGTACAGTCATACATACTTTTTAAATGGAATCAAAGATTATTCTTCTAGCTTTGCAATTATATAATGGAACCTGTCTATAATGAATTCAAAGAGGCTGGATGAAAATATCCCTGTAAATATTTAATTACTATAAGATTTTTAGTGTAAAGAAATGTAATTTTTTTTTCAAATACAGTCATTGTGTTTGCCAATTCACTAATTGAATTATAATCGATTTTGGTTGCTGTTAGTGAATTTTGTGGCCTTGAAACTTCTTTTGAGTTTGCAAATTTCCATGCATTTTAATGTATTTACTATAATTACTGACTGCAAATTAAGATTTTTTGGTCTAAAAAACCTGGAAAAGTTAAGCGAAGTTTGTATTTGGCCAGATATACCATGAAATTACTGAATCCTTTACACAGAAAAAGAAATGTTATAAAAGGTTAACTTCATATATGGTGTACAAAATTATGAGCAATGTGTTTAACATGAAGATTGGGAAACCGGACTTCTTGTAGTATACAGTTGTTTGGTATAAACAGTGTCATTATAAATGATACCCACTCTATATATTTGGCCCGTTTTCCAGTAGAAGTAAATCCTTAGAATGATGAGGGTATTTATTACTATTTTTTTTAATCAAATGCTACAGTTTAAAACCATTATTAATTTACATTTCTAAATAGAGCTTGCCTTTTAAATTTCATTATCATGCATCATGACATTATTAGTGCTGCAGTACTGAACCATTACATGCTTAAATATTTCATGAACTAAATCTAAGTTCAATTTCATGCGTATTTGAATATTTATGAATCTTAATTTTTCTAACAATACGATTTTAGAATATTTTAAGGGTAGTCTTGAAATATAAAACTTAAAACACAAACAATATATCAGAATAATTTCAATCAGAAAAATGCCTAAACTTTAAAGAGCTGAATCTTCAACTATGTATAAGGACAACCTTTGACTAGTCCTATGTTTATTTTTAAACAATGACAATTTACACTGAAGAACCATAATGGCCACTTACCTAATAGCATGTTGCTTTACCTTTGGCACTCAAAACAGCTGCAACCCTCATGGATACCCCAAGTGTTTGGTAGGTAGCCGGAGACAGATGGCACCAGATGTGCAAGTAGCGGTCACATAATTCCCAGATATTTTGGAACGTTAAATTTTTAGCTCTGAGCTGCTGTTGCATGACATTCCAAATGTGCTCTTTGGGATTAAAATCCCATGAGTTAGGTGTCCAGAACGTCAGCTGACATTTACCCACATGTTCCTTAAACTATCGTTTGCAGATGCCATGTAAGGATGCAACTGATCTGCAATGATGTTGAGATAGTCAACAGCTATCATGATGTGTTCTACCATGGCCAACGGTCCTAGAAATGACAATAAGAACATCCCCCAAACCATAATACCTCCAGCACTGTCTTGTTTATGACCCAGAATACATGTGTCAAGGAACTGTTCACCTGGAAGGCGGCATACTCTGAAGCAACCATCGACATGATGATGCAAAAAACGTGATTCATCCGGACAAGCAACTCTGTTCCATGGTCCGGTCATGATGTGCCTGGACTCACTGTAGGCATAAATGGTGATGACACTTGGTTAACAGACACACACATGAGAGGGCCATCTGCTACGGACTCTCATATGAAACAGTCCGCTGAACTGTGTGCTCCGAAACACTTCTACTTGTATCTGCATTAAAACCAGCTGTTAGTTAAGTCGCTGGTGGTTTCCGATTTTCTTCACCAAGCCAGACAACCATCAATGACAAGGTGCTGGATGTCCAGGTGTCATCAATGAAACTGCACAATTTTGCTTCACCAAGCGGAACAGCCTTTAATGTCTAGTTTCATTGATGACACATGGACATACATGCCTTGCCATCTACTACTGGTTTCACCATCATTCATTCACTTTGCATAGGTCCTCACAACAGCAGCTTGCGAACAGCTGATGAGCCGTGCAGTTTCGGCGATACTCATCCTTAAGCTGTCTGGCCATTACAATCTGTCCTTTATCAAACTCACTTATATCTTCAGCCTTACCCATCACACACAAATATAATCGAGAGAATTATGCCTCAGAATCACCGTCAGCCATTAAATAACCTTCTCACCTGATCTCTGGGTAATCCAGATAAGCCCATTCGCACACGGTGAGAGTGGTCATAATGTTTTGGCTCTTCAGTGTATAAGAACCATAATTTGTCTAAAAAAAATATACATGTTGCATTTGAATAGACCTTAATTTTATTTATATCAATCTCATAATGTAGCCTTATGGACAAATAAATTTTCTGCCTGTGTGACAATTAAAACCAAATTCCGAAGCTATCTTGATGCTGAACTTGACCTTTGTTTGTGAATATCCTCAATAAAACCAGACATCGATGAACTACGTAAAACTAAACAAAACCATTTTTCTTATTATTTACTACATTTTGTAAATAAAATAAAATATATCTATCTGCTGTTTATCATTAACTTATATATAGGCTCTACCTAAAGAATGCATATTAAAAGTGTCAGGGACCTGCGATTAAAAATTTTCTTAAAAAGGGTTCCACATGAAAAAAGGTTTGAGAACCACTGACATAGACATAATGTTTTTCTTATGTACCATTAACCAGGTTTTAATTCCGATGTTACCATGGAACATGCACATTGTTTCCTGCCTACATAGTTTGAGATTTGTTTTCCTGGGCAACATGAATTCAGATTCCTCTGAAAACTGTAGGTCCTGACACAGCATGATCTTAGCTGTCCTTGTGGCATAAAACGAACTTAGTTTCTACTTTTTTTAAAGTACAATGTAAAATATTTTACATATCTTCTTTGTTTGTTAACTTCAAATAGTTTGTTACTATAATTTATTGTGTTTTTGATTAGAAAAAGGGGAATTTAATTAATTCAAATTTTTTCTTTATTATTTACTATGCTGCATTAACCACCTTTTTCTTCAGCTGAACATAATAATGTAATGTAAAAGCTTGTTTTAAAAAAAAACTTAATGCTTTGTTTCTTTCTAATCTAGTGCACTCCAATACCTTAGTGTAATAGTAAATTCTATGTGTATATATATGTTCAATTTCCTGTATATTTTGTTTTTTTATTTTTACATTTTAAATACTCTTTCTTATATAAATGTACATGCATGTGTAGTATGGTGTATGGTTTCTGCCTTTCTGACCTCCTCTTTCCTTTTCTTCATTTTTAAATAGTTGTGTAGCATCATCTCCAAGGCTGTTCCCCCTTCGCTGGAGACTTTTCGCACTGTTATTGATCAAGCACCTGCACTTAATTTGATGGAAGTTGACCATTATTCTCTTACAGCATCTGAAGGAAAATCACCTATTATTCAGGACGAACAAACGGTTTTACCTGAATCATTTAAACTGGAGTCTTACCAAAAAGATATGGATTTGTTTAATTCGAATCAAATAAAAGGCCTTAATAGTGTTGCACAAGCAAGTCAGGTATCCGAAAAAGGAACAGTTATAAATTTTCAGCCTTATTCGATGCCAAGCAGTACTTCACAGGAAAACATATGTATTGTTAAAGGTATATTTAACCTTGAAACTCAGACATTTGTTACTTTGCAGATGGCTATCAAGCAAGGAATTATTAATATTCAAGAAGAAGAATTCACTGATTTAAGAACTAAAACTAAAATGTCTATTTCTGATGCAGTAGATAAAGGATATATTGACAATAGTTTGTTTGGGAGACTTTCTTCAAAATGTGGAATTTTTTATCCAGATTCAAAAGAAGAATTGTCCTTGTTAGAAGCAATCCAAAGAAACCTTTATGATCTCAATTATGGAATGTTATGTAACCCATTAGAGGGAACAAGAGTTACATTAACTGATGCATTCCATATTGGTATAATAAAAAAAGCGGGAATTAGAACACTTATTGAAATGGGTTTTATTAAAGTATCAGAACTTACCATTTCTGAAGCTGTGCAAAAGGAATATTTAGATCCAAATACTGGCATTTTTCGTGATCCACTTACAAATTTATCTATGAATTTTTCTGAAGCTATCAATAAAGGGTTTATATCTACATCAGAAACTAATGATTTTATGACGGGGATAACTTTAGCTGAAGCCTTAGATAAAAGTCTCCTAGATGATGCAGGACAAATTGTTGATGAAGACTCTGGTGAAAAATTTAATATTAGAGAAGCAATTTCTAATGGCTGTCTTAACTCAAGCATTAAGGAAGTTGTGAACCTAGAGACATCTGAAATTTACAGCATTGAAGATGCTATATTAAATGGTATTTTAGATATTGATACTTGTAGGTATATTGATAAGAAAATGAATTTACATCTGAATTTGCAAGAAGCCCGTAAGAAACAATTGATATTTCGTCCTTTAACTATAAATGAGGCTTTGGAAAAAAATGCAATTGATGACTGTGGTTTAGTTGTTACTCCTTTTAAAAAGGAAAAACTAAGTATTATTGGTGCTATAGCGAACGGCATTTTAGATGCAGAATCGAAGTGTATAGTTCATCCACAGTCACATGAATTATTATCATTACCAGAGGCATTGAAACATGGTATTCTCAGCCCATCAGGAAAATTTTGGGACCCAGTAGGAAACAAAGAATTATCCATGCACGAAGCAAAGAAGTCTGGATATGTAACATCTGTATATTATAAGAACATTTTTGATATTGAATGTATAAAAGATGTAAAATCTGGGAATTTGATAAGCTTCAAAGAAGCACTTAATAAAGAAATAATTAATGTACAAAAAGATGAGTATATGGATAATTCTTCTTTAAGGAAAATGAGTTTAAAAGAGGCAGTTTCTGAGGAGTATATTCAGGACCAAATATATGAAATGCTTACTACATCTATTGGTGTTAAAAATGCTGATACTAAAAATCTTTGTCTTCTAGACTGTATAAAATATAATATTTTTGATATTGAAACTGGGCGTTTCAGTGACCCTTCATCCAAAAAGCTATTGTATCTGAAAGAAGCTATTCAGAACCAAATTATCACACCTGAAGGAGCTTCGATACTAAAAGGCTTATTCAATATTAAAATGACAACAGCAACAATCACAAAGTATATTAATTCTCAAAATATCAATGAGGACAGTGATAATAACATAAAAACATTTGAAAATTACCCTCAAACTGATGATTTTAGCTTGACTCCGGAATCTGTGCAAACAAACTACCCTGCTGAAAATTTAAAATACAAATTCGATGATCATCCTATTGAAATTGATTCAATGCCTTCAATAGGGGCCTTTGCGAGAAAAAGTGAGAACGATAATTTTGGTGAAAATATATCTTATTTGGACCAGCTAAATATTGAACAGAAATGTGATTTTCCAAAAATATTGCATTCAAAAGCTTATGAACAAGAGGTATTGTTCCAGGTACCTGAAAATATAAAGTGTGAAACTAATTATAAAAGAGTACAAAAGAAATCACCTGATAACACAGATATGTCTGACTTCAAAATAATAAAAAATACAGAGTCAACACACACACAACTTCATCACGACCCTGTACCAATTAGACAGTTAAATGAAATATGCAATCAGCATGTTTTACCAGAACATACAAACTCAGGAGTCGAGCAAGTAAATAAGCCTATTGGGCTAAATCCAAATATCAATTCAAAAAATGCATCAACCCTTAGTATTTCCAGTGAAACCCTCTCTCCTACACAGTCATTTTGCCACATTCATGTTTTAGAGTTACCACCAAATGGTTGGTATTTGAAAGAAGCAATTGAGAAACGTCTCTTTGATCCTGAATGTGGTATGTTTACTGTCCCAGGTACTGATAGACTACTTTCATTTGAAGAAGCTGTGAAAATGGAAATAATCAATAGAAATTCTGCTAAAATTTTAGAATCAAAGACAGGTAGTTTTATATCTTTATCCCATGCCTTGGTTAATGGTATCCTTAATTCTATTGGTCATTATATTGATGCTACACAGAACTTGAACATTTCAATGAAAGATGCCATTGAAAAGCAAATTATATTATTAGATGATCGAATTTGCTTTGAGAACTCAACAAGCACAAAATCTGTAAAAACCCTTCAGTTCATTGGCCTTCAGAATCAAGCTAAAGTTTCTTCCTTCCTTGATGAACAAAACAATGATACAGTGACACAATCACAAGATAAAACTGATGCAGTTCTTTATAAAAATTTAAATACCTCATTAACTAAACATGGAAGGTTTGAAATTTTACCTGGTGTTTTTTATAATTCAGAAGAGTTTGTTATTTTAAACACGCACACTGGGGAAAAAGTTCAGTTATTACAAAGCTTATTAACTGACAATTCTATATCTTCCCTCTTTCGAGTACTGGATGTCTCTGCTGGAGAATTTATTAAATTCCAAGATGCAATTCAGAACAAGCTGGTTGACCCCAGCACTGGTGATTACTGTTCTCCTGAACTAAACTATAAAATTCCATTTAAGGATGCTGTGCTTGCTGGTTATATAGCAGCCCATTTTTCTGATATACAACCTGACTTTACGCATATCAACTCTAAAGATATGGATAAAAACTATGGTGTTCCAAGATCAGTTAATGAAAACTTTAAGTCAACTTCCACAGCTACTGCTGTTACACTAATTTCAAATTCTACTGAAACAAAAGTTCCTAAAACAAGTGAAATTTCTGAAAACATGCATGAAACTCTAACGTTGGAACATTTGCCTAATGATTTCAAAACTGTTCAAGAAACAGCCATTGACAAATTATATACCAATAACTCAAATGAAACAGAGGTAAAGGTAGTTCATGTATATTCTCAAAGGGATGAGGGAAAATCTGATTTAAAAATGCCTGCTATTACAGCATCTTCACTAGAAGCTAATAATTCTTCAGTTCTTAGTGATGAAAGTATATTATTTAAAATGCCAAGAATTTCTTTGCCTTTGGATGAAGGTGTGAAAATGAGTCTTATTGATGAAAAAACAGCTGCTAACATCACTGATGCTATTCAGGTCAATAATACAAAGGAATGTTTAAGATTGCAAGATGCTTTAGATAAAAATATTTTAGATGGGAACACAGGTGCAATTACTGATTTTTGCACTTCAGAAACAATTTCTATAAATGAAGCCATCAATTGTGGCATTTTAGATTCAAGCACTGGCAGACTTCTAATTCCTGTAGGCCATTCCTTGAGTATATCTGAAGCATATAAACAAGGTTTGATTGAGCCTTCATCCCAACGCATTATTCATCCAGAGCATGGAACTTTACTTAACTTGCAAGATGCTATACTGTGTGATATTATAGATCCTACGTCTTTGATTATTATTCCACAAACCCAGTGTATTGCATCTTTAAAAGACTCTATCTCTAGTGGTGTTATTAATGCCATTGAAAACATTGTTAATGGATCAAGGAAAAGCATGACTCTCTCAGAAGCTGCAGAAACTGAAAATATTTTCAAATCTTCCATTCAGCACAAATACATTCCTCCATTAGCTCTCACATTCCCTATTGCACTTCAGCATAATTTAATTAATATATCCAAAAGAGAATTTATACATCCTGTGACAAAAGAAAAATATGACATTAACGAAGCCATTGACAATCATATGATTATGGTTATTCCGAAATGTAAGTTATCAAATAGTGTACTTTTGAATGAAGCATTAAATAAAAATCTCATCAATCCTCTACAGAAAACGTTTAAACATCCTGTAACTGAAGAAGTAATTTCCATTTATGAAGCTGTGGATAAAGGCATTCTTATTATTAAATCTGAGACTACTGACTATCCTTTGGTGGAGTCTTCACTTCAATTACCATCAGTAGAACAAGAGATTACGTTGAGTTCACCTACTTTTGAGACATCATTAGATATACTTCATACTAAAACCAATTTTCATGAAGATGTTGACATACCAACTATACAAACGAATGAAAATATTGTTCTTGTGAATAGTGCTGCTGAAAAATATGAACAAGAAATTTCAATTTCTCCAGATTTAAAATCAATTGAAACAGTTACTTCGCTACCCAAGGTGAATACAGACACCTCCTTGGAAGATACTTTCCTTTCATTATATGAATCTGAAACAGGTAATTTAGTTGATCCTCTTACAAAAAAGCATGCTACTTTTCAGGAACTTATTGAAAATAACAGCATTGCTGAAAATGCATACATTTATGATAAAAAATCCAAAACTACACTAGCTTTGAAAGATGCATTAAAAGAAAACATCATCGATTGTAAAACAGGCAAATATGTTGACAAAAATACAGGCCAGCATTTTGTTATGAAAGAAGCGCTTCAATTGGGACTGTTAGCTATTTTGGGTGCACCACTAATTGCAGGAGCAGCTGTTATATCCTCCGTGGACTTAGTTTCTAAACAAATAAAGGTATCTGACAATTCAACTTTCACTACTGATTCAGAAAAAGATAAACGTAGTACTGTATGTAACCAACCGAAAGCTGCAGTCAATACATTTGCAAAGCATAAGGCTAAGTCTGTTACCAAAACAATAAATAATGAACCCATTGGATCCCATGTTAATAAAATGCATAAAGTACCAAGCACAGAGTCAACTAATGTGGAATACTTAAATTCTCCATTGAGAAGTTTAGATTTGCCATGTACTCAACATGTAAGCATGCCACATATTAAAACTGACAATGGGAAGTTAGAAGATAAGCAAATAGATCTAGCCATAAATGTGAAAAATACAGACCAATTACCTTTCGAAGATGAAAAGAATAAAGAAGAAAATCAATTACATGAAACTAATTCATTAGATTCGCAACCAGTTGAATTGGCTATAGATTCTATTAAATTAAAAAGTATGTTAAAGCCTTCTTATAATGCCCCATTACAAAATCCAAATAGGCATGAAAAATCTGATGCTGACAGTTCCAGTGAGCAGAATTCAAATACAACATGTAAACAAACAATAAAGTCATGTGTAAAATCAGAAGATAAAGCAGGGAAGTTGCTGGAATTAATTCATGAATCTGATGCAAAAAGAAGCGTTATTCAGTTAAAAAATGATATTCCACATAAATCAATATCTAATCCTTCTTCAGCAACAGTAACAGACAATCAAATTAACACGCAATCTTATGATGAATGCTGCTTTCTGGATACAAAAGACAAACCACAGGAATTTGATGAGAGTTCATGTAATTTTCAATACAGTCCATCACATGAGCCTGTTAACGGAAGTCAAAAACATTTTAACATTATGAAGTCTAAAGATCAGCCTGAGGAGTATTTTAAATATCAGTCAAGCATAACTTCGAACGTCATAAAAATGCAATTGGAACCAATTTCAGATAAGGAAACTTCTGAGATATATTCAAAAATTGATCATAAGCAAAGTAAACATAGTTCTACTGAAGAGCTTGAAAAAAAGCCGTTAGAATATGGACAATCTTTTGAAGTGTCAAAATCTTCACTTAGTGAAGATGCAGAAGTGAAAGCCCCAGTTTTATATGACATTTCTCACTCTGAAGATGATAAATTTACTTACATTTCAAAAGAACTTCACACTTTTGCTGATACAGAAAAGGAAGACGTGTCATTACTAACATCTGTAAAGGACATTAGTGATATCTCACCTTGTGATGAGCGTATTGAGGCAAATTCTTTGCCACATGTGATAAAGTCTCATGTAAATCATTCCGATAATAGTAAAAGTGTTAAGGAATCCATAGATTTTATAAAAGACACAGCGTTAAATTCAGAAAAATTATGCGATTTTGTACCTGATATTTCATCCAATTTGCTAATAGAAAAACGTTCTGATTTTGTACATTCAAAAGCACCAGAGTTAGTTAACGAAAAATCAGATTTTGTATTTCCTATTTACCCTGGTGAAATTTCTAAAACGCCCAATGTTATTGACAGTACAAGTTCCTTTAAAGATTCGCCAGATTCTTTATTTCAAGTTGTAAAAGAGTTATCCGTAAAACCAGCTAAAGCTAAGTTAGAAACAGTAACAAATGCGATGGAACCTGCATTAGCTAAGACACAGTTTCCAAATGAAGATGACATTAACTACTTACCAGTTGTTTCTGTTCATCCTTCTTCTTTTCCATCAAATATATTGCATCCTGAGTATGAACCCAGTCCTGTGTTGGACATATCTGATGAATTGATTCCTGAAAAGGACCGTGAAAGTTCTACTAAAACTAAAGAAAGATTATCTTTTAATCAGTACTCATCCATTCCTTCATCTGAAGATAATCTATTGTTACCAACAAAAGAAATAGCTAGCAAGGTATTTGAAATGGAGATGGACTCAACCTATGGAGATATACATAGACCAATTGACGAGTGTCTATACAATTCACCTAATTTTATGGACCCTTCTAAATCATCAGTGCCTGCAGGCCTTCAATCTAGATCAAGAAAAGATGGACAGCTTCCAGTTTCTAAAGAAGTTTCTTCACTACCTCAAAGAATTGCAGCTGATACTGATATTAATGATTCTAATGTCTCTATCTCTCCTCAACCTGACCAAGGTGGGTTATATGAAGAAATGTTTCCTAAAGTGTTCAACTCTGATAACAGAACATTAGATTCAATTGAACTTTCGATCGATTCGAATGAAGCTACTCTTCCCATTTCAAATGAATATAGTTTAGTTAATGATGGCATAAATACAAACCCAAGTAAGTTATCAGATTTGAATATCCACATTTCCTCGAATACAATACCAAGTATTGATCACGATTCAAGCCAATATTCTGTAGCCACTAATGCCGTTGTGGAATCATCTGGTGGTGTAGCATATTCAAGCACATTGTATGAACGTTCTATTTCTGTACAAGATTTATATCCTGAAAAGGGAAAGGATACATCTATTATCCCATGCCATGAATCTAGTACTATTAACTTTGACACGGTTGATCCAAATAATTTCTTTATAACCGTTGGAAGTGAAAAAACATCCTTAGAACAGGCTCTGAGAAAAGGATTAATTACGCGACAATCTATTATAAAAGTGCAGAATAACGATGAAGTAATATTGGTTGGTGAATCTAATGAGAATTTGAAACATGACTCTTCTAAGAAATTACCTGTTGTAAGTATTTAGCAATTTAAGAACGTATTTCAGTAGAAAACCATTTATTTATTTTTTTAGTTTATATTTTTATATGAAGTGATTAAATTTTATATATTTGCGTGCACATATAAAAATGTATATTTTCTAATATGTTGCAACATGTCACTAAATCTTTGTCTTGTTTTGTGTGAGCTCTTTTGGTAACAAAGGGAGGAGGACCTACATCATATTAAATGGTTGGTTTCAGTGTTTCAGTTGGTGTTAGTATGTATATTTCTACATGTATACATATATCCCACAGCCATTTTATGTTCAAAACATAACTTCTCATCTGATCACCAGAATTAAGCAGCTTGGTATGTGGTCTGTTTTCAGGTAGATGACCACTTATAACTGGCCTTATGGTTTGAAATTGAGGTTCAGCTTTCTCATTACACTGTTGGTCCGGTTTATCAATCTGCCTGGTTAGCATGCTGAACTTACAACAACTGCCTTTAAAATACTTTCATATCATATCATATGAATATTGCATGGTGGCATTTAGATCTCCATCCTGCAGTGGGTAACAGTTGTTGATAATATATACAGAAAGTGTTTACACATATTTATAAAGATTTTGATGGAATAAATAAAATACAATGAAAAAAATTATTTTCTAATGTATTCTATCTGATAGCCCTGTTTTTGAATTATCATATTACATCTAGATTTCTACGATAATAGGACTTTTCGTAAAGTCACAAACGGGATTTTCTCCAATTCCTCCTCCACATCTTTCCACAGTCCATCCAAGGTAGTGGGTTGGCGTTTTGAAAGAAATTGTTTTAAAAGTCCAAATGCATAGTAATTCATCGGTGCTACATCTGGAGACTGGGTAGGAATATGGCTAACTGTAGTATTCATGGGCGTCGGCAGCATTGGGCAACAGTGGGCACTTGCCCTCCCTTTGATTTTTAAAAAAAAATTTCAGTTTTTTTTTCTCAAGCAAAAATATGTAACCTCTTTATTCTATTTGAACTAAATTGTCTTATTATTTAGTTAAACAAATTAAATACTTATTTAAATAATTTAATTATGGTATTTTTGAATGAAGGTTTTTTATTTCTGCTGAAGTAATCTTTGCCCACCCCTACAAAAAATTCTGCCGATGCCTATACTGGTATTGACTTCATGCCAGTTTCTTGTCTCATTTTTTCTAGAAATGCGGTTGTACTTTTGGAGGTGTGGCTGCTCGCTTTGTCCTGATGGAGTTCCACAATTTGAAAGTAAGTAGGATACAGTTTTGGAATATTTTCTTTAAAAATAGGAGTCAGAACATTATTTTGATAATATGTAGAGTTGATATTTGCCTTTTTCAATTTTTTTTTTGTTTTTAATTTTCTGTTATAAGAGATCTCAACAATAACCATTAATCCTTTACTGAAAATTCCTTTGTTCTCTTTGAACCAAACTGTTTAGTCTCTGGGGCCTCTTTTTCGATAATAAATCTACCTTTTTTTATTATAGACATTTAAATAAATCCATGCTTTGTCAGTTGTAATAATTTTTTTCCATCTATTTCCTGCTAAATAACTTCCATATAACAATCCGCATCTAGTCTTCCACTCAGCAACATGCCGAGGTAGCAGACGATAAACTGCACTTTTTTTGCTTTGATTAAATTCAAATCTTTATTAATTTATTTATTTATAGTTGATGCTGATGTGTGCACAGCTTTTGTAACTGTTCTTTGAGGTTTTGGATTTTCTTGTAAAACCGTAGACTGCACTTTAGAAATGTTAGAAATAGTACGAACTTTTTGGGGATATTTCTTTTGGTTTGTTTTTCCTCTTGACATTAAAGCTTGACTATTTTTTCATTTTACATTAATAATATCACTTATTTTATATTTTGAAACATGAAAACCATGCTTCTTGCATCGCTTTTTAATTATTGAATATGAATATTTCTCTTCGGAAAGGGCAAATATATAGCCTTCAAGCCAAAGCTTTCTGTCGTATGCCATTTCACAGCGCAAACTTATTTTTTAGTCTCAAACAATTTTTCACTTTTCAGGTAATAAAATAGTGTGTTGTCATATTTTTTCCGTGGCGCTATTAGTCTTTTCTTAATTTAAAATCAATGCCTTTATAAATATGTGTAAACACCCTCTGTATATATATATACAGGTTTGTGTTGAAATTAAACTTCCCCAACTCAGAAGGCTGTGTAGAAGGTTGTAAGGGTCATAAGGACATAAAATTTGGACAAGAGGTACTTCAGATCATGCTGTCAAGATTTATTGAAAAAATTAATACAAAAAGCCTCTGAAAAAAGATGCTGCTGCACAACAAAACATTCTACAGATGTTCTATATGTTCCCCATGGTTCTACATAACCCTTTCCAATTGCAAAACAGTATGTTTTACTGAATAAAGTAATTCTGAAATTCCATGAACATGCCAATGAATGTAATCTTTCAAATTTGGCAAGGTTGTTCTCGATAGACCTGATCCTTTAAAAATCTCCATAACCAGAATGCACATGTGGTGAGATCACTTGTGCAAGTGGTTATTGGAAAAGAGTGGCTGATCACCCATTCGTCGATGAGTTTGTCATAACACTTGGTAAATGCCATGATGTATATGAGAAGTTGCACCATCATGTATAAAAATTGTGTCCTGGACATAGTGATGTTGCTGAAGTTCTGGTATTACAAATATTCTGAACGTGTTACGATGCAGTTTTCCAATGACAGAACAGGTTTCAAACCCGGTTGGACTCACTTCTTAAAAAAATAAGGCCTAATGATGAAAGTTACAGTGAAATTGTATCATACCATCACTTTTGCAGGATGCAAGGATGCTTCGTGGATTGTGCATGGGTTTCTGTTGTACAAATGTGGCAGTTATGTGGTGTATTCACTTGACCATTTAGGTAAAAGTGAACCTCATCCATACACTAAACGTTCTTTGGTGCAATGAACTACAGCACAAATGTTTCCTGAACTTTAGAGTCCCCATCGCACAGCTGGTGAAGACTATGGATTTTGTAAGGATAATAACCCCTGATTCGTCACATGACTTGCCACATGGGGGAATAAGGCATATCAACAGCACGAGAAACAGCTGGTACATTTAAAACAATGTGTGGCAATCGGTTAGTTGCTTCCATGACCGCCATAGCCAGATTTACTATACATGCAGAGTCTACAGGTTTCTTCCCTCTACCTAGTAAAATTCCAAGCTGTCCAGTTCTTTTGAATTCTTTTATCATGTCACATAGAGTATGAGGGGTCATTGGTCCTCAGCATACATTCTTCTGCTGGCAGAATGTATCACAGAAGCAGAGTTCTCGTTATTCTTGTAGAAAAGCTTCACCAACAGAGCTTTGTCTTTGAAGGTTGGCATTTTTCATCAACGAACTGGAAACTCCTCTTTGTGCAGTACCTGGCTTCCTCTTTTATTGGATTTGTCATTTGCATAGGTTATGCAGAGACTCCGTTTTTACAAATCATATTTCACTAGTGTTACAGGTATTACAGCATCATCTATTAGAAACTTTTTATACTATTTTTTCCCTAGTAAATCTTTATGCATGATCTAAAGTGTCTGTTGCCCAAATTTCATGTCATTATGACCCATACAAGGCCTAACATTGCTCTCTGAGTTCTCGAAGTTTAATTTTGACAACCCTGCACATCACATGCTTGAAGTACATATTCTTTATTATGCTGTCATTTTTATGGTAAATTCCTGATTTACCACATATTTGGTTTGGCTTTTGATAATACGATATGTTATCCCTTTTATGCTAAAATCATGAATATAAAAAGTTATAATTTTGGCTTGCACACATAACTGAGTTTAGTTTTGACTTATCTGTTATGTAACAGAATGACAAATATGCAACTGTGATGCCTGGGAGGTTAAGCATTATCTTGAAAGTAAGTTTTCCCACTTTTTTTAATGCCTAAATCATTCTTCAATTGTGTTTTTCTCAGAACAAATAAAATATAGATTCATTGCTTTGGCATAAAGGGATGTATAAAATGATTAATTTAAATGTGTTTGCTCATGCAATTTTAACTGGTAAAAATATGTGTAGTTAAAAAAATGTGTAATTAACAGAAAGAGAGAGGAAGAGAGTTATGGATAAGGTGTTAATATTTCTGAACCATATTTAAACATAAAATTAGAAAAATCGAAATTTTATTTCTATGTACGTATAGAGCTCTTTCTCAAAGGTTCGAAATGATAACACTGTTTAGCATTTTATTTCTATTTTTTATGAAGCACTGTTCATTGCTAATAAATAATGAGAATATAATATAGTAGTACATTTTTTATTTTATTTTAAGGATGAAAGAACATTAACCAAATGAAAAATAAATTTAGAAATCCTTATCTGTGGATTAATCAATAATAATAGTTACAAAAATAAGAGTCAGTGTGTAGATTGTTGCATTTAGGATAAAAAGTTTGAATATCACCAACAGTGCATAGTTTAAAATAAAAAAAACTTGCTTTCATAGCTTAAATTTTTATAAATAGCACCTGTTTA
>QLNU02015360.1:207054750-207073811 GCA_006491805.2 Dysdera silvatica
GTCTACTGTACTGAATCCACTTCGAAATCCAGCTTGTTCTCTTGGTTGAGCTGCATCTAATTTTTTCTGCAGGCGATGTGTTAGCACTTTTGTGAAGATTTTATAAATAGCAGGTAACAAGCTAATTGGTCGGTAATTTTTCAAATCCTCTTTATCACCTTTTTTATGCAAAAGAATTACTGTTGCAGAATCCCATTGGTTTGGTATGTTACCGCTGTTAAGACATTTGGTAAAGAATTTTGCAAGTATGTCTTCTACATATTCTCCAGCTTCTTTTAGGATATCTAATGTAATGCCATCATCACCACCATGTTATCTTCCTTCATAATTTTATTGAAAATGCTACTTCTTCTTTTAAGATTTTAGGAGCTGTTCCTTCGACTATCTCAGAGTCTTCGTTTAATTCACTGTTACTTTCATATAGTTTTTTGTAGAATTCTTCAACTCTTCTAAGTATTTCTTCCCTATTTCTTGTTACGGTGCCATCCTCTCCTTTTAATGCAATGATGTGTTTCTTCCCAACAGATAAACTTCCTTTAACAACCCTAAGGCTCTTGTTATTTTCAATGGCCTTCCTTACTAACTCACAATTGAATTTTCTTATGTCTTCTTTCATGCTTTTGCGCAGAGTTTTACAAAGTTCTATGTACTCAATCCTGGAACTGGTATTTCGATTGTCCACCTTCATATCTCTTCGCCTTTTCATGAGCTGTTTCGTCTTCTCAGATAATTTGCTATTGTGCTTTTTACAGGTTACACCACCAATTTCCCCAGCAGTTTCAACTATTGTCTTAACAATGTTTTCATTTGCTTCTGAGATGTCAACTTCTTCAATAAGTCCTTCCAGTGCAGAAAAGCGATTTTTTAATTCCAACTTGAATGCCTCGGTATTTACTTTCAGTTTCATTAAATCCACCCTCTTACTTACTTGTTTCCTAATGAGCTTCTGCCTTTCTAGTTTAGTATTTAAGTGCACTTTACATCTCGCCATCTATGCAGCAAAAGGTGTAAAGTTTGCTTTGTTAAGGAGTTAAAGCATGAATTTTTGTGACTTTTGAGTTGCAAAGAAAATATGCAGGTAATGTTTTTCAAAACATCGTTGTGCATGAATGCTGTATTAAATACTTTATCAGGAAAAGTAAGCAAATTCTTGAGAACAACATAATATACATTAGTAGGCTAGGATAAATAAAATTTTTCAGGTATGCGTTATGCATTCCTCTACATGAGGTACTAGTTTATATGGGTGGCATTGCTCCCATTTGCCTGATGTTAGTTGGTAATACAAAGTATAATCACCTATTGAAAAATCTTGTATGAATGAACATAATTTTGTTTTAGTTTTCGTATTCCCCATTTATCAACCTTTTGAGAGAAAACTTGTATATATTACAAGTTCTTATTATAGGAGAAATAAGCACACATACTTGCTTTCTAACTTTTTTTTAAACTTATGTCTTTCTAACTCTTTAGTAACCAGCAAGTCTACTGTAGTATTTATTTATAATTCTTACAATATGAATCCATGTAGCCATTTTACCTTTTAATGTACGTATGTACTGATGCAAGAAATGTTTTGGTGGTTATTTTTAATTCCCTAGTGCCATCTTAAGCAGTTTATTTAAACATTGCTGTTTATCAGATTAATCACTCATCCTACAGTTTATCCTTTTGTAAAAAAATATTGTTTATGATAATGCATCACTCTTTTATGAAGCTCATCAATAACCATGTCACAGGATGGTTTTAAAAACATAGTATTTTTCTGATGCAGTGGTCTACATATTGCTTAAGTTTAAAGTTAATGGAGTATCATGTGGAAAATACTAAACCGGTAATTTGGAGTATGGTTATACTATCATAAAAGATTTTGAAATTGCACAATTCTATGATTCCAACATTGTGTAGTATTCTTACAAATTATATCCCTTAACAAATCTTGCAAAATCATTATCCTGACAAATTTAGAATCACGCACAAACATATATATTACAAACTGAAAAGTTTATAAAATTTTATATATGTGCACACATAATTTTCTCTCAAATTTTTTTTCCAGACTATTTATGTTGATCTGTTTCTTTTGTATCTTTATCTATTTACCTTGATTATATGAATGCTTTTTTCTGATTTCATCCACTCAGCTTACCTGAGGATGTTCCTTTGGTTTTGATGACCATTCATTATCCAGTCAAGAATTTGCTTTATCTATCATTAGTTAATTTTTGCATTGTGTCTAACTCATTGATATTTTAGTTTTATATTATCATTATTTCAGTAATAATGTTTTCACCTCTATTTTCTCTTTTTCTTATTTACTGTCTTACAATTTTTTTAAGCTCTCCTGGATATTCCTTTCATTTTTTCATACCCCTTTAAAGTGTTTTCAATTAATATATGGAAATCTTCATTAGACTTTATCTTTCCAAAGAAATAAGTGACAAAGTAAAACACATTGATTGAAAACCTACTTTCAAATATAATTGATTAATGATAAAACTTTTTTTTCCAAATGTTGTTCAGCAAAATTTATACATCTATATAGAATTCTTTCATAATGTTGCTGTCTATTAATATCAATTGATAAAGGTAGATATATTTTCTAGATGAACACTGTTAACTAATGTCCTTTCTATTTCTGTATTAATTAAACATGACTTTGCTTTTATCGTGTTCATTTTTCTTATATTCAATTTCTGTACTCCTTTTCAAATGAAAAGGGAAGTTCCTGTGTCATGATTTGAAGTTATATAGAGTTCGTTGTAAGTGTATTGTTTATAAATGCACTACCGGCAAAGAAAAAAAAAAAATTATCAACAAAATGATAAGCATGTGTAGGTTAATTAAATTAAAAAATAGCAAACTGGTGCAGTTACATTATTTTTGGTAAAAACATGTCCACTGCATGAAAACAAATCTGAAGAATAGTTGTCAACCTGTGGAGTAGAAATTCTTGAAATGTGACAGATTCATATCACTATTTTAGTATCAAAAAGGAAGTAAAATAAAAAATTTAAACTTGTTTACTCATTTAAGGTGCAGAAAATATTGTAACCTTTGGGCAGAAGACCTTTTCAAACTAATCATTGAAACTGTCTTTGACTTTGATGAAAATATTAAATGTGTCTTCTTATTTTAGCCATGTAAGTGATCTAGCCCTTTTAACTGGTTTAATGTTAGAAAAGAAAAATATCTGGTAATATTTCCATCAATGCTTTACTATTGCTGATCGTAGTATCTTATTTACAGGTGCAGTTTAAATATTCTTTCACTGTAAGACAAAACACACAATTTGTGTATCTAACGTAAGTTTCACCACATTCATAATAGGTACCTAATCACTTCAATTATTCAAATCAAGAATTTGGATTTAATGAATTTTTCTCAGATACATTGAAAATCAAATATGATAGGCCCCTAAGGAATCGTGCAAATTCAGTCACCATAACTGATAGTTATTATAAACAATTTTTTTAAATCATATTATGGCAATACACTTTTTGATTTAGAGAATATTTTGATAGTAAAAAGTATTAAATTTCTTATTTTTGAAATTAAAAATATACTTAATTATAATGAATTTAATTACTGTATATATTAAAATATATTGATAGTCATACTAAATGCATAAAATGCATTTTTTATATAAAAAATTACAGGAAACATTGAAGTACAATATAAAAAAAATAGCCAATAAAAACGTGCATAAAATTCATTTTGTACAAAAGGACAAATATAATGTTATATTCATAATACTAATGACTTCTGAAAAAAAAAAATTTCGTTTGTTTTCATGAATGCATTTTAAAAACTGTTTTTCTAAATTGTTTACAATAAAATTTAAAGAAACCTCAACATCTGATGGCATCTCATCATGAAAATAGAATGAACAAACTGCCATTGCCAATAATACTTCTGAAATTGTTGGCTGTTTGAACGAAAGTTCATTGTTTTAATTTTCAAGTTCTGTCTCATCCTAGTTTTCTTGGGATCCAACGAGGGATAAAATATCTGCATCTGACAAATTGGGCATTGTTTCAACTTTATTATCAATGGTAGCATAATCATGGAAATTATTCATTTTTAAACATTCTGGTATGTTTAACTGTCCTGCCCAAATATTTAAGTCGTTATCATCATTGATCACATTTCAATTGGCCATGTTGGAAAAAAATCCACTGTGTTTGAAGCAGTTGGCTATCGTTTGCTGGCTGATTCAATCCCATCTTTTTGAAATCATATTCTTTGCAGCTGGAATATTTATTGTAAAGTCAACCCTAGCTTCAATATTTTAAATCATCTTTTGGATAAGCAATTTCCTGAAATTAACTTTCAATGTGTTTATTATACCTTGATCCAGTGATTGTAAAACGCTGGTTATGTTCACTGGTAAAAGCACAACTTTTATGTGCTGAAAACATTTTAGTTCAGGGTGGGCAGGGCAGTTAACTGGCAAAAGATTTTTTTTTTTTGCATGCAATGTTGCATCCTATTCATGTCATATCTTCCTAAAAATCTTTGGTGTCATCTAAACTGTTTCGTTGTTTTTGTATACCACAGGAAACGACTTTACATTTTTGAAGCACCTGGGTATATTTTTATTTTCTAATGATATCAGGGTTTTTTTATATTACCAGTCATATTTGCAGTAAGTAATCAAGTTGTTCAGTCTTTAGAAAATTTTCCGTCAGATCATCTTTCTCCTTTAAACCGAAGTGCATGGCTTGGAATATGTTTGGCAGAAGGTCTGATTTTATTAGCATTGAATATTTGGACATCCTTATATCCTTCATGAACATTTGGCCAAACAATGCTGAACCAATTATCCCTGATACTAGAAGATACTGCTCCTGACTCTCCATTGTCCTTCTGCTATAAAAATATAATCAACCAACCTGACTCGCCACTCATCTTTCCGAAGATGATACCATGTCTCTTGCAAAAACGTTAAATCCAGTACATCGCCTTCTCTTGTAGCATCAGGCCATTAATGGGAACATCAAAGCGCGGTTCGCATTTTTTATTTTACAAGATTTTGTCAATGTCCATATATCTTCAGGCTCCCAAATTTTTTTGCAGCGAAACGAATCATTTTCAAATGCTCCAAAATGTGCCCCTAACACTTCAGAATTGTCAATATGGTTTAATGTGATATTGAAAGTTCTGTACTCATTGCTTTATTAGTCTCACCAACATCTAATCGAGATATTGTGTTAGACTTTTTCTCAGTGGTCAGAAATTTGTGTTTCGACAATTCATAAAATTTTGCTGTAAGGTTGGTAATGCTCCTCAGTTACTAGTTAGTGGTTTAATAGAGGTTTGTTCTAAATGACACATGCTATACACAGTGCCCACCCTCACTTGTTAGGTGTGGCTTATTGCTATTCTCTTATTTCTTTTTTTAATTTGCTGGAAATGTCATTACCATGTATGAACCCATGTTGCTTTTATTTTGGACTTCTGAGTGTAATTTCTGTCATCTGAAAATCTCTGTTGCTTTTCATCCATCTTTGGTGGTTGTAGCACTCTTGATCAATACTCTCCTTAGTTAATTTAGAAAGATGTAACAATGTATTATGTACTGTATTGCCATCCATACACCTACATATAGCCAATCACATTTGCTCTTAGTGAAACCTAATAGTACCTACCTATTTACTGTACACAAAGAACACAAGTGGCTAATGCTACAGTACAGGGATAGAGGCATTATTTCCAAAGAATACATGCATCCTCTTTCTTATGCATTTACCGTTAACAGTTTGAAAAAAAAAAAAATTCAGTTTACTTGACTGAACGATGAAAAAAATCGAATTCTTTTATTTGAATGAAACAATATGATTTCAGCTTTGTCTCGATCCCACATGGTTCTGATGAATGGCTATCAAGCTGCATCACTGTGTACGGTATGGATTTCCCTACTTAGAATAAAATCGCCATTATTATAACAGGTTTTATCATTATATGCAATGTCGGTATAACCGATATATTTATAGTAGAGAATATAATAGGAAACCAAACTCCCTGCAAAAATTCTGTCATTATATGTAGTTGGTTGTTATAATCAGCATCATTAAAAATGATTTACACTGCATATGAGTTAACTGAAGACTGCTTCTTGTGAAGAGGGTAGTTTCAGAACATGGAATTTCAGTCTGTAGAAACTCACTTTTTGCAGATTGTGGGTATGTAAAAACAGTATACATTGCAAATCCTAATGAACCTGGCTTATGATAAGGAATGGTGTCAAAACCATATATTTTTGGGTTCAATTCACTTTTGAAAAAGAATATTATGCACTAGCCTTCTTAGGTATTTGCAGTAAACGTGGGTACCAATGTTTATCGCCAGCCAAGCTCACAATGTCTTCTACTATATATACACGCTCAGTGGCTAAAATATTAGAGACACTACACATACTAATATTAAGTTTGTCCATCTTTAGCTTTGATCACAGCAGATAAACTTCTGGGCATGGACTCAACAAGTTGTATCATTGCAGAGAAATATTAGCCCATGCTGACATAATGTCAGCTCTTGCTTCATTCAAATTGGATGATAGCACTTCTAGTAGGGTGTCTACGGGTCTGGAAAACATGGAAAACTAGGAAAAGTCAGAGAAATTTGAAATACAAAGGCCTGAATCAGGGAAATTTGAAATTCATTGTTATAATAAATAACTTATTAAAATAATTTTCCTGAACTGTGCTTTTCATACCACATTACCTACTGAAAAATTTGAAAAACTTATACTTTTGACTAAACTTCTTCCAAAAGTTACCATTTTGCACCAAAACTAATATAATTTATATAAAATTATTAAGCCCATATATTTCTCAGGAGAAAATGTTTGCCAAATATGTAACTAAAACTTGAAAAACAAAAAGTGTTTTTAGCTAAATTATCCAATCTGTAAGGAATTTTTATCATACCAATCTCCTTTGCCTTATATACAGTCATACACATTTTAAATGAAATAGAAGATGAAGCATCAGCTTTGCGATTATAGAGTTAGACTCTCTTATAATGAACTCAAAAAGGGCCAAATGGAAATGTTGCTGTAAATATTTAATTAATGCAAGTTTTTAGTGTAAAGAAATACACTTTTTAATACAGCTTTTGAATTTGTAAATTCACTTTAATTGAGTTATAAATGGCTTTGGGGTTTGTGTTAGTGGATTTTATGGTCTTAGAAACTTATTTTTATTACGCAAATTTTAATGCATTGTGTGTTGTTTACTGTAATTAGCGACTGGAAATCGATTAAGACTTGGTCTGGTAACCTGGAAAAGTCAGGGAAGTTTGAAACAGAATTTGAGTAGACACCCTGTTCTAAACTTTGAATGGATCTTTCCATTTCATCCCACAAGTGCTTAGTGTGGTTAAGATCAAGTGTCTGTACTGGCCACTGAAGCAATTGGAACTCAGAGTCATGTTCCTCAAACCAATCTGACACCAGTTGAGCATGGTGACAGTCCTGCTGAAAAACACTGTAGCCATAAATATGAGAACTTGGTTAGCAATAATGTTAGGGTAGGTCCTGGTGTTTAAGGACATTTCCAGTAGTATTAAAGGACCGAGCAGGGTGGACAGATGTCCTTCTTTAGGAAGGACAGTCCTTCTTATGAGCACCGTCCTTTCACCTCCACCACTTAAAGAGGAGTTTTATTTGTCCTTTTTGGGACTTGCTAAAAAGGATTTATATACATATACTAAAACAGCGAAAAGGTAATTTTAATTGTAACGTGTACTTTTATGAAGTAGAGGGGTGTCACTGTAAAGTAGAGCCCTGCACAGGCCTGTTTTCTTAGGCCCGGCCTGACCTGAAAGCTGGCCTGTTGATCCAACCCATTGTCCAGGCTATTCTGACTTGGAGTGCAGAAAGACCTACCTATACATGAGTGCCTTGGGGAGGAGGAGGAGGAGAAATGTGTTCGTGGGGGGGAAGGGTGGTTTCAGGAGCGAGCTCTTCACTCACACTCACTATTAGGCATGGGGGAGTTGGGAAGGATGGCCGCTGAAGCAAGCGACTCGTGACCTATACTGGGTTCTAGTTTGGCTGGACGAGCTTGCACAGGCCTAGACATTTTCGTAACAAGTCAGCACAGATTAAACCTTAAACCCGAGACCTTCACGGAACCCGTTTCTTTAAACCGAACTTGGTTTGTAAGCCCAACCCGGATTTCAGGCCTGGCCCATAGCCCAATAGTTGGCCCATTGGCCCAGCATACCATTGGCCAACACAACCCATGGGCCCAGCCCATGCAGGGCTCTACTCTAAAGCCATTTCTAAGAATATGTTGGTCAGTATAGTTTTTAATGATGTACATTAATAAACTAGAATTCATATGATTTTGTGCATACAACTTAAGTCATAAGTTAGTATGCTATTTTAACTGAAAGTAAGCAATTATATGGGAAAACTGATAGTACAATACAAAAGTTTGGAAAAGTGTTAACTTCTTTTGTTTTTAAATAGAACACATTGTTTTGTATTTAAGGACAATCTCTTAGAACAGCCTTTGCAGTCTAGCAGCTTTCTATGTGATATATATATATACACACACAAGGTGTCTCATAAATATACGTACAAACTTTAAGGGGAGGTAGAGAACATAAAAAGGATTGATAATTGCATAGGAACCCATGACTGAAAACGTCACCATACGTCAGTAGGGGGTGCTGTTCCATGAGAGCGTTTTCTGGGAAATAGCTGACCTTTCTTCTTTAGAGCAATAGTCATCGTCGCAAAAAGAGCATGCAATGTTATATGAACAGGGAGCTGGCAGACATGCACTTAGTGTATGGATTGGCTAATGGCAATACACGAGCAGCTGAACAGTTGTATCGAGAACGGTTCCCAAAGAGGCATGTATCGGGCCACCTTTTGCTTTCGCTTGTGCATCTCAGTTTGTGCGAATATGGACCTTTAAGAGGTGACAGGCATAGTGATGGCAGGCCACGAGTGATTCATACGCCCGCCATGGAACAAAATGTGTTGGATGCCATAGACAGGAATCCGAGTACCAGTATACATGCCATCGCTGCTGCCGTAAGATGGTCTTGGGCTACTGTACAATGTGTTCTGAAAGCCAAATCCTTACACCCATATCATCTTCAAGGGGCACAGTTACTACTGCCCACAGATCATTCTGCATGTGTTTGTTTTACACAGTGGTATCTCCAAAAATGTGCCCAAAATGTTCATTTCCCATTTTAGGTCTTGTTTACTGATGAAGCGTATTTCATGCGAGATGGCATGTTTAATCAACACAATGCGCATTTGTGGGTCCACGAGAACCCCCATGGTGTAAGACTGTATGCTGCACAACATCGTTTCTCAGTGAATGTTTAGGCCAGTTTAGTTAGCGACTGCTTAGTCGGGCCTTACCTATTGCCATCCCCTATGACATTAGCAAATTATCTCATTTTTCTTGAACAGGTTCTACCAAGCTTATTTCATCCTGTGCCACAAAATGTGAGACGCAACATCTGGTATCAACATGATGGGGCACCTCCCCATTATGGAAGGTGCATTCGGGAACATTTGTGTGGGTCGTTTGGTCAACGATGGATTAGGCGTGGTGGACCGGTTGCCTGGCCTGCACGCTCTCTGGATTTAAGCAGCCTGGATTTCTTTCTTATGGGGCACTTAAAGCTATTTTGCATGACACACCTGTAGAGTCTGAAATGGATCTGGTCGCAAGAATCGTCTGCGCTACTGCTAATATCCAAGAAAATCCAGGTGTTTTTGATCATATCCGCCAATCCATGATCAGTCAGTGTAACGCATGCATTGAGTGTAATGGTGCGAACTTCGAACAACTGCTGTAACATTCTGAAATGGAATCATGTACTACGCCATTTGTAATATTTATGTGCAATAAATGTATCCGGTATAATCTGTCTTGTGCCCTTTCATTCTTGTGCTTCTTCTACCACTTTCCCATAACGTTTCCAGTCATTGGTTCCTATACAATTATCAATCCTTTTGATGTTCTCTACCTCCCCTTAAAGTTTGTATCTATGTTTGAGACACCCTATATATATATATATATATATATATACACACACACACACACACACACACAGACCTAACTTGAGGGGTTAAATACAATGTAAACTGGAGTGGAGGGGGACAAAGAACCCAAAATTTTATGGGAAAAGTATGATTTTGCATCTTTTCTAAAAAAACTGGGGGGACAAGTGCTCCCCTTGTCCCTGCCAGGTTATGCATATATATATATTATTTTGAAATTATTAATATAATGCTACATTTTGAGTACTGTCTAGATACCAATATCTATTTATAATACTGCATATTTTTTTATGGAACTTTCTTTTATATAAATGATCATATTAAAACTTCTGAATCTATGACATACTGCAACTTAAATTCCATGCTACTCTTATGGAAAGATAGTCATAACCAATAAATGAATATTTTTTCCCTATAGAATGAAATTCAAGAGAACTACAAAACATGCAAAGAAAATACTTCAAATCTGCTGCAATGGATGGCGGAAATTGAAACACGCTTATCAAATCTTGGATTAGTGAGAGAAGACCTTTCTTCTTTACAGCATCAAATAAACTGTGCAAAGGTCTGTTCACATGTGATTGTATCATTGCATTTTTAGTAAAATGTGATGAAATTGTGTTAGAACATGGCGGGAGGATTCTTGCAAAACAGTTTTAAATATTTAAATACCGTTATCCTTATTTTAATATAACTGATTATCGTTTTCTTTCTGTACAAATAATACTTTGAAGTTAAATACAATATTTTGTATTTAACACCACTAGGGTAGGAAAAATGTTCATGTTATTGTAATATAAAATGTGCATTATATTATAATTCATACAGATATTGTTTTTATCCTGCATATTTTTCATAATCATTTTATACTCTCAGTTAACTCTAACATGAACTTTAATCTGTTTAACAATGCATTCATTATAAACAAAATAATAAAATTAGTGAATTCCTGTTAATCCTATTATATTCATTTTCAATTTATGTTTATTGATAGCCGGTGCTTGTGCATATATGTATTTTTTGTTTCGTTTAACAGGAAAATAGGAAGCCTCACATAGTACTCTTAATTATTGATATCTACTTGTCTTATTCCATATCGCTTGAAGTTCCACAACCATTGTTTTCAATTTTTTTCTTTTTAACATACTATAAAATATATTTGTTCTCTTGTATTGTATTTTAAGGTTCTTAAAGATGACTTGGAAAATCAGCAACATCTTGTTAATACATGCTTAGACCAGCTTCGTCAGCTAATTCAAAAAGGTTTAGAAATTTTAAGTAAAGAAGAAATTCATGAATTACAAAAGGATTTACAATCAGTTAAAAGGCGTTATGATATTTTAATTAATGAATGCGATAGACTTCTTCGGCGACTTGTTGCAGCATTGGAAGAATTGCAGAAGTTCAAGGTGACTTTAATACTATGTAATGTTATGTTCATGTGATTCCTCGAGTTCCATTTTTATCTATGAGTTTACATTTTTTGCAAAATTAATATCCAAAATTGATATATTTTATGACTTTATATTCCTATCATGTGGAAGCTGCATTAAAATTGTTTATTAACAAGAGTGCCATGTCTCGGGGTTACTTAAGCCACTTTTCAATTTAAAACATCTGCGAATTCAACATCATTTACTTTAGAGATTAATTAATTGTTGTAAAACTTGTGTCTAAAGTTACGCTCTATATTTACATGTATGAAAGTCTTCTACAACATGTATGTTAAAAGAAAAACAAAACATGGTGGCTTAAGTTACCTCTCAATATGGGGTAACTAAAGCCAGCAGTGAGAATTCATTGTTTGATTTATGTTAGTGATGGGGTATCAAAATTCATATAAAGGGTTAAATAAATGTACATATACTGCTCAAGATATTTATTAGTAAAAATGAAAGTAAAAAGTAAATTTTTTTACATTTTAGTGTTTCATATGTTTCACACTAAAAAAAGTTCAATATGCTTAACCCTTTAAGCGTCGCTTATTTTTCAAGAAAACCATTAAAAAATTATTTTTTTATTCAAGAAATTAAAATGTTAAGTTTGTAAATGAGATATAAGACGACAAATAAGAAAATATATCAATGCTTTCGCACCATTTATTACATAGCTTCTAAAACGCTTCAATCCGGCAATATAACGATGGCGACAAATATGGATTGATACCACAGCCCATTATATTGACGGGAGTGACGTTTAAGGGGTTAATTTAACATGTGTTGCCAAATACGAGTCCGAAATTTACCCAGTATAATGGCTTTATACAATAATTTTCACCACCCATGTATAAATAGCTCAAGCTAGAGCTTTTTTGTTTTTGGAGAAAAGGAGACGCCGTCCTCATCCTGGACTCGAACCAGGGTCCCTCCGTTGAGCCTGGTGTGTCTTTACTGCTAGATGAAAGAGGAACAACGCTCCCTTTCTCCGTATATAAGGATGTAAGATATTATTACCCTTCTCAGGGATTACACAATTGCCAAATAATTGTCAACACAGAAAGCCTCCGGGGCGAGTTTTTGTGAGTTTTCGTGGGGGGGATTTATTTTTACTCAATAATTTTCGACACCCACGTAGAAACGAACTCAAACTAGAGCTGTTTTTGTTTAGGAGAGAAAAAGATGACGTCCTTATCCAGGATGAAGACGGCAAATACCACTCTGGTTTGGTGGCCTTTGTTACCTCGTACAGGGAGCAACAATGAATTTAAAAATATTGAAAAAAACAAAACAAAATGGAAATATAATCTAGGAAGTATAACAACCGTAAGAGTATTGTTTGAGGTTATGTTTAAAAATGATTTTAGTGAATTTAACTTAAAAATGTGATTTTGGCGATTAAAGTTATGGACTGTATAAATTTATGACGAAATTATCCTAAATACAAATAAAGGTTTATAAACTTAATTTTAAAACATACACACTATTAAAATATGTGGCCCAAAGCTTCGTCAAAATATGGAATTGATGGCATGAAAGTTAACAATCAAACTCAAAACAGTGTTGCCAGAATCAGTATCCAAAATTTACCCAGCATAATGGCTTAAGTAGCCCCAAGATACGGTACTACTAACACATGGTTATTAGTTTTTTATTTAATAGCTAAGTGGTCATTTATTTTTATTATGTTAGATAATTAAATTATTTCAAAAGTTCGGTAGTTTATATAAAATCTAATAAAAGTGGTATACCAGTTAAACCTATGAGATCATACCTTTTGCTGGATGTAAATTTTAATCTTATTGAACACATGTAATTTTAAATGCATTTTTACCCAGGGCCCTGCGGTGGCGCAGTGTGGTAATACGTTCTGCTATTGCACGGCTAATCCGGGTTTGACTCCCAACAGTGTAAAGAATGCTTACTCAGAGATCTCATAAAAAGATCGCACTGCTCACTGTAGTCCAGGGTTTGGTTCCCTAGGCCATAAGAGGTTCGGATTCCTCGGAAAACAGTAGGTCCCGGCGCAGCATGACCATTGTAGTCTTTGAGCCGTAAAACCACAAAACAAACAAACAAACAAGCATTTTTACCCCTTTTGTGAAAATGCCACACAATATATATGTAACCATGTACAGTGAACTTGCGTTTTTATGAACTCATGGGAACTGTAAAAGGTTTGTAAAATCGAAAGTTCCTAAATGGGAGTTGCATTAAAAATGGAAAAGTGCAATTTACACTCACCTTTGTTATATATTCAAAGAAAGTCAGTAATTTTTGTTTTTTTCATAACAACACTTCGTAAAGTACACAATTCCATAGAGTTATTGCTGGCAAACATCTCAGAATTATCGGCTTCAAAAAAACAATGCAATCCTAACAGCCATTCTTTGACTTCCTTCATCATAGGTGTTGAGATCAGGAGTGTAGTCGTAAATTAAGAAGTGCCAGAATACCAGTGCTGGATTGCCTTGATTTAAATAAGGCACTCTAACTAATGCTTGACTAAATCAAGGTACTCTAACCAGTGTCAGAACACTCTGTCCTTTGTAGTACTGTTAGGGGGCTGAGGGACAGAATGGATCAGGAGAGGCCTTAAAAAAAGCAGTGCCAGAACAGTATTCCAGCTCCACTACACCTCTGCTTGAGATGGTCTCGGCACATTCTTTGTCCTTGTCGGATTGTTTTTCACCACTCTTGTTTAATACTTGATTGACAATTTCATCATCTGATATTACTTCTCTGCATGCTTGTACATTGTCATCTAGAATCAGAAAGTCCTTAAAAGTAGTCTTCAGGAACTTGAGGGTCCCTTCGACGAAGTTACTGCATCAAGGTTTTGTCTGTACTTCGATTGCTCTCAGAGATTTCTTGTATTGGAATGGCGAACTCTGCCTGTCAAAATTAGTTAGCAATCGTTGCTTGGGAGATGTCATTCCATGCGCTAACTGACACATGCATTGCATCGAGTACATCAATCTTGTATCATTTTTCAAGTTTCAGGTTCAAAATAATCCTTTTTCAGAAGCGTCTGCCTATATTTTTGTTTAAAACAATGGAAAATACCCTGATCCATGTGTTGTCTAATCAATTGTAGTTTCGGAATCGGTTCAAATTTTCGGCGTTCAGAGAAAAACATTTTAAAAAAAGTGATGAAACTGAGTTCGTAAAAAAGAGTTTTTTGAAATTTCAGTTAATATATTGGAGCGCAAATTAACATTGGTTCTATGGGATACTTTTTTGGAACCAACTCATTTGTTCGTAAATTGGAGGTTCGTAAAAATAAGTACACTGTATTAAGTTTGAATATTTCCTTAATTATTGGCAGATATCTACATATCCAATATTCTTAGGTAATGCTTAAATTTTATTGGTTGTGATATGGTTTATTTCCAACTTAATTTAAAAGAGGTCACTTATTATATTTTTTGTATATACAATATTAGATTGGTTGACTAAATTTATTCCGTGGTAATGGAACAGACATTAAACTCTTCTTTTAATATTGTACATGACTGGAGAATTTAATAGTCTGTCTTTCTAATATAATTTCTCTCGTTGAAGTACTGATTAAACTAAATAGTTTATGTGGTAATTTTTGAACATAGAAACTGCATTTAAAAGAAAATTAAAAAAATAAGTAAAAGTGATTCATTTTACAGGGTTAGCCCTGCGGTGGCGCAGTGTGGTAACGCGTTCTCCTAGTGCGCCGCTAATCCGGGTTCGACTCCCAGCAGTGCAAAGAACGCTTACTCAGAGATCTCATAAAGATCGCACTGCTCACTGTAGTCCGGGGTTTGGTTCCCTAGGCCTTAAGAGGTTCGGATTCCTCGGAAAACAGTAGGTCCCGGCGCAGCATGACCACTGTAGTCTTTGAGCCGTAAAACCAAAAAACAAACAAATTTTACAGGGTTAATGTGCTGCAAAAGATGTAAATTTACATACTGAATATACAGGATGATTATAATTAAAGTTCCACTTTGAAATGGCCATAAAATGAAAACTACTGGACCAAATGTTACCAAACTTAGAAATATTATAAAGGAGGTCATGGAATTTGATATCCTGTAAAAAACATTATTAGTTCAAAAAATACCACCAGGAGCAAATGATGCTGTATGCTGTAATCAAGACCAGGGGTTTGGGCTTCATGAACATGCCAGAGTTATAATTGGACCATTCTTCTTTGAAGAGCAATCTGTGGCAGGACCCATCACATGCTCCGTAACTGTCATTCATTATGAATCCATGTTAAGAAGTTCCATGGTACCTGATCTTAGGCAGCACAATTTTTATGTATGACAAGGCTCCACCTCATATTGGTGGATGTGTGGAACTGTTACTTAAACAACATTTTACGGACAATAGGGTTATGGTTCGACACCTTCCAGGTTCATGGCCACCTCAGTCACCAGACCTCAACACATGTGACTTTTGGCTATGAGATTGTCCTAAAATCACACTTTTTTTGTGATAACATAAATTTACCAGAGTTGAAAACTGTGATTCACTGACATATTCATAACATTCTGGCTAATACGCTTTGAGCTACTGTAGAGAGCATGATATTGCACTTTAACCTGGTTTCAAAAAATGGTGGATAGCAAAATGAACATGTAATACCATCACTGTTATTTGCAAAATGTGTTATGACGTCAATACCAGGAATAAACCTTGATTTCCCTCCATGATGTTGACTTTTGAACTATTTATTTATTGCAGAATATCAAATCTCATGACCTCCTTCACAGTATTTCCAAGTTTGTCTGACTTTTGGTCCAGTAGTTTCAATTTTATAGGAGTTTCAAAGTGAAACTTTAATTATAACCCATTGTGTATTAATAGAAATAAAAATATATGCATAACACAGTTGAAAGTTTTGTTACTAAAAAATTTCCAAAAAATGTATATGTTTATTCTACAAAACTCAAAAATATATGCTCTGTGTTCAATAATATATAACAGATAAAAAAAATGTATTCACATTATTGTTACATAGAATGCCCCATTTAATTTTCCTTAATACCAGTTATTTCTTATTTGCAGTTTACTACTATTACCGATACTTTATTATTACTAATATATACAATTATTTAGTTTTCAGTATTCACATATCTATTTAATTTCTATGTTTTATTTTTAGTCTGAATTGAGTTCTTTTAAAGAATGGCTAAATTCTGCCCAAAAAGAATATAATGAAAAAGAAACATGCCTCGGAAACTTGAAAAAATTGGCGCAGAATTCTGAAGCGTATCGGGTTAGTGCTAAAATTCGTGTTCAATTTAATACTTTCCTGGTTTTTTTTCATTTTAATTTTTATTTTGTTTCCATGAAAATGTATAAAAACAGTTAATAGTCATTGGTTGAATTTTATGATTTATTACCTAATTAGTAATAAAAATGTTCAAGAGAATACTACATACTTTCTTTTCTAACCTTTTTTCATATGTTCTTAAAAATTTGTCTGTATTTTTCTTAATAATAAACATGAATTGTCTGTAAATAATACACAAATATATATGCCTTATTTGACATATTATGACCTTTACTGTTATTTTGCCATAAAATTTCAACTAAGTTGTACTACTTTTTTTTCTTTCTTTCTAGAAAGAAATTAAAAAAATATATATATTTTCTTTATTTTGTGTGAAGTAAATTAAATGAAATCTAGTACATATATTGTTTGAGTTTCTAAATTTTCTGTAGTTATCCATATTGTAATATAATAAACACTTATTTCCTTGACTTATTTGCTATTATATATGAAATGTATTTATAGTTTGCAATTATTGCAATATGATAATGAATGAACTTTATATTTATAGATTTTTGCTAGTGACGTAATTGCTCATCAAGCAGACCTGAGATTTATTGCAATGGCTGCTCAAAAGTTTTTGGATGAATCAAAAGTAAGAAGTTATTCAAATACCAAATAGTTTAAAATATGCTGTGCAGTTCTTACGACTGTTTGGTGATTAACTTTTAGTTTGTATTTTATTGAGCAGAATTGACAACTAAGATCATGTTGCACCAGGAACTGCAATTTTCCAAGAAATCTGAACCTATTTCACTTAAAGGGTCAATCTCTGGAGATCTGGATGTATAGGAAAAAAATCCGGCAAGCTTTGGATAGTTGTTGAAATAATCAAACCTGGATTATTCACATAGTAACCGAACATGTTACCTCTATACCACCCCAGGGCTTCTTTAAGAGTTCTGTTTTATAAACAGTGTTATATAAATATTGCTATTAATATGTAGTGCTTTAATCAGTTAAGAACACCCCTAAATGAACAATTTATATACATACAGTAATTTTTATATTTACATTAAATAAACAGATATAGCGTTTTTTGAAATACCAGATGGATTGAAAAGTCACGGGACTTGCCACTAGATGGCATCACCAATCAGATATCCACATGACTTTCAGTTAGTATCGACCTTCAAATGATTGGTGTCAAATTTTCATGATATATCAGCCATTTGTTTGCGAGTTGCGGTCATGTAAGTGATGATACTTTTGATTTTGTGAAAACAATGGACCAAAAAGAATTTTGTGTGTTAATTAAACATTGCTTTTTGATGAAAAAAAAATACCATCCAAACCAAAGAATGGCTCGAAAAGCTTTATGGCACATCTGCTTCATCGAAAACAACCATTTGTCGATGGTTTTGTGAGTTTAAATGTGGCCGTACGAGCATCGATGATGCTACACGTTCTGGACGTCCAATTGAAGCAACAACTGCAGAGACCATAAAAAAGATCCACCATATTGTTTTGGATGACTGCAAAGTGAAAGTGAGGGAGATAGCTGGCATCATAAAGATATCAACAGAAAGGGTGAGTTATATTTTACATGAGCATTTACATATGAAAAAGCTTTGTGCAAGATGGGTGCCGCATTTTCTAACAATCGACCAAAAACAGAAATGTGTCGATGATTCAGAGTGCGCTTTGGAGCTATTTAAGCATAACCCAAATGAGTTTTTGCACCGATTCGTAACCATGGATGAAACGTGGATCTATTACTACACACAGGAGTCCAGTCTGCAGAGTGGTTGGAACCTGGCGAAAGCCGCCCAAAGCGAACAATCAGCTGGAAAAATCTTCGCCAGTATTTTTTGGGATGCACATGGAATAATATCCATCAACTACCTTGCGAAAGGAAAAATAGTCACAGGAGAGTATTATGAAGGATTATTAAATTGTTTGAACAACAAAATCAAGAAAAAAAGGCTGCATATGATGAAGAAAAAAGTACTGGTTCACCAAGACAATAGCCCGGCTCACACACATCTATGAAAGCGATGGCAAAATTGAATGAATTGAAATTCGAATTACTCTAGCATTCCCCATATTCTCCAGATCTGGCCCCCAGTAACTATTATTTGCTTACTGACTTGAAGAGGTGGCTCCAGGGGAAGAGATTTGGGTCAAATGGAGATGTCAAATGTGAAACTGCTGCATATTTTGAAGCCCTTGACAAATCGTACTATATGAAAGGTATTCGAATGTTAGAGGACCGTTGGAATAAGCGTATTGCTCTTGAAGGAAACTATATTGAAGAATAAATTTGATTTTT
>QLNU02015360.1:207073911-207106202 GCA_006491805.2 Dysdera silvatica
TGGATCTATAAATGATTTCATTGGCTCCCGTAACATCTCTTCCCATTGGTTAAAATTCCAATAGTCCCATTGGATAAAGTTTCGGATGTATCAAAACTATAAATGAGAAACATACAGCAAACTCAAGGAGAATGCCTTTGAATCTTGTCTGGAACCGAATGTAAGCGCGGCCGGGCATAGCTCGAAATGACCTCTTAAGTGTTAAAAAGAAATATCTGTAATATCTTTAATTTACGTGAATAAATTGTTGGTGTTTAAAAAGCGCATATTCTTCTCAACTTACAATGGATACCACAAATCTTATCAACATGAAGTTATTTATGATGCTGTTATGAAGCTATTATGATGCTTACAAAAATGTAAGTACTTTACATTTAATTTCCGCTCAAGGAACTGTTTAAGTGGAAATGAAAGAACCCACCTATCTCTAAAGGGAAGATAGGACAGTTTAGATATTGGCTTTTGAAAGTTTTCTGTCCTTCATCAAAAATTGGTATTTAATATAATTGTCCATATAACCTAATGTATTTTCTATTTTTTACTTTGTCTATTGATTCTAATTTAAATAAATTTATTTAAAATCAAGCAAGGCAAATCCTTTTCTTTATATAAACAAGCATCAATTTTATATTTTTTAACAGTACCTAACTTTTAAAAAATCTATGTTAGCCAAAACACTAATTTTTTAAAACAATTTCAGTTTCAATTATCGTTTTGAGGAATTCCTCTAAATTTTAATAACACATTCATGTGTCTTTAAAATTAAAGAGTTTGATAATGTGGAGATTGTTATATTCTACAGGAACAAATTAACAAGTCCAAATGTTTTCTATTAAAATAAAGGTTGGATTTTAAGTTTTATTAAAAATTTTGCTTTATAATTTACAAATGCTATTTCTTCTAAGGAAATCTTTAACTACAAATCATTTGTGACCAATCAATTGTCGGGGAAAAAACAGAAGTTTCATACTTCTTCTCTCCTTTTAAAAACATACAGAATTTGTTAAAAGAGAAATGAAATTTGTGTTTATCCTTTTTTTAATTTGAATTCAAATTTTTTTTAACTGATTTATTAGAAACAGTACAAAGCTTCACCAGGAGATCCCATAACAGCTGTTTCAAACATGGCATAAGGTTTAAAACACAACTTTTTGAGAGTCAGCTGCTCTCTTTATCAAGTGAAGGTGAATTGACATTTATATGCATGATATTTCAATTATAAAATTCCAGAAAAAGGCAAAGTAAGTAGAATTTTCAAAAAGGAAGGCAAACATATGTTTAAATCTTTTCATTTGGATGTTGTAGTTAAAATAATTCATTTATATATACTTTTCAGAAAGAACTTCTATACAATAAAATAGCTTTTACAGATTTGATAGATACAAAATAAAAAATTACTGTAAAAATATGGCAGTAATGCATTACTAAAAATGAAAAAGACTAAAACGACATAAGTATTGTCTTGCATATTAGAAATTAATGGTGTAAAGCTTTAAAAATTTATACAGGGTGATTTACTTCGGACTTTATCCCCCACAAAAAAAAACCATAATTTTGAAAGAGGAAAACATTTGATACTGAAATTTTAATACAAAGTGCCGTGCCTCTCACAATCACACTGATATTACAAAAGTTGCTGAAAATGTCCACCATTGGAATCCAAGCAGAGAGATCAACTTGTCGCTGCATGTTGTCAAGTGTATCCTTCAGTATGTTGGTATTTATTGCTTGAATGTCCTATGTGATGATGATTTCCAGCTGCTGAATAATCCTAGACTTATTGTTGTATACAGTACCTTTTAAATGACCACATACAAGGTAATTGGTTTGAGTTAGATCTGGAGACCTCTGAGGCCACAAACCTTTGGAGATGATTTGATTGTCGAAAAAACTTAGAATTTCAGCCATGCTAACATTAAAAGTGTGACAGGTTACATCATCCTGTTGAAGGAAGCCATTTTACAGTTTAGTATCTTCCACTTGGTTCACAAAGTGCGTGAAGAAATTAAGATATTCTTCTTTGTTAACCATCTGTTCAAAACAAATGTAACCGATTATCTAGTCCTGTGAAATAACGTACCATACACCAATCTTTAGTGGGCGTTAAAGTTTTATGTAAGCAATATTTTGGCTATTTCAAACACCACTTTCCCCTGGTAAGCAAAAATTAACATTGGCTAACATAGGAAAATAAGCACAACAGCAACTCCCCTCCCCCAAAGGTGCTTATGTAATACTTGAACTTTCCCTTATGGGATGCATTCTTTTCTTGTGAATGGCATGAGGATTCTCTCTTTCCCATATCCATCTATTCTGTGAGTTCACGTAACCTAAAATATGGAACTAGGCTTTATACCTGAACTATGTCATGTCTTAATATTCCTGGATTTTGACTGATAAATTCTTCTAACCATTATCAGTAATGCCTTCATTTCAGTATTTTAATCAACAATAACTCATGAACAACTATAACATGTGGCTTCATTGCATCCATTTTTGCAGCCTTCTGGCAGGTGGAATATGATCAGAGCTCATCAAATCCAGCCGTCATTGTTCACTAGTTTTTTGTAGTCAGCATGTAAATCTTTTACTACTAGGTTTTTTATTGAGGCAGGTGAATACTGTTCTTGTCTGATGAGGTCTGTTTACTGTGATTTGTCAAACCGTGAGTATGACAGCCAGCTGAATGATTTCTTTGGAGACTACAGCAAACTTTGTTTCATATGCACAATGTTTTCTGATGTTATGAGTTGCCCTCTTGAATGTGCATGAATAAGACTTCCCACCCCTTCAAATTTCTTCACAAAATTTGAAATCGTGGACAGTTCTTAGCTGGGATATTTCTTCTTAAACTCTTCAACACTCCTTGAAAAATAGCTAGAAATAAAATACTTTCAAATGATAAACACACATTCAGCACTCATGAATACCATTGTACTTGATGCTAGCCAACAAAGAAATACCATAAAATCACTCCAATCGGACACCATTCATTATGGTACCATATAGGCATACAAGCTAAGCAGAGCAGATATGGATGTGAATATTGGATTGTACGACACTTTGTATTCAAATTTCATCTTGAAATGTTTCTTCCCCTCTCGAAATTGTAGCACTTCAAAAGAAATTGAATGAATCATTAATAAAATCTTATGTAATTGTGAATTTAGATTGAATGTGCTATGGGATGCAAAATAGAAATTTGTGCATATTTTAACATTTTACATAAAGGATGAAAAAACCTTCACACTTTTTGATTTGTTAAGTTTCTTTATCTATAAAAGCAATGCTAATCATTTTTATTTTTTACTATTTCAATTTTATATCAACATGCAATTCCTTCCTAGGTTCAAGAATTTAAAATTCTTCAGTCGGATATTAACAACCAAAAGCAAAGCATTGATACAATTGACATTCCTTCTAAAGAATTAATGAATTCAAACGCTAAATCTGCTAAAACAGTAGAATCAAAGTTGAAGGATATAATTGCTCGCTATGGCAAAGTTTGCGAAAAAGTGAATAAAAGAGAACAGTTGCTTGAAGAAGTATGTGGATTTTAGTGTTTCTTCTATAATTAATCTAATTAGTCATTCTAAAGCTGAATAAAACTTTTTTGCTATAAGGTAATTGTATTAAAAGTTAATTCAATGAATGATAATTGTATTAGAAGTTAGATTTTTATGTCCCTTTTTTCTATTATTTAAAAGTTAATTTTGAAATTGATATTTTTATTCAGTGAATTACCTAGAGTATATTATTTCTTTTACCCTAATATAGTTATATAATATATATATATATAATTTATTGTATAATTAAAAATTAAGTTAATATTAAGTGTACATTTTTTTATTTCCTAATCAATTGAGACAGCATCAAAATGTGTAATCAGCAATAGTTATTCCTGTTTTAATAAGTAACATACTAAATATGGAAAACATTTAATTTAAAAATAATGGCCATACTTCTCTGCAAAGTATTTGATATTATCTAATTATGAAAATGAAGATAGACAATACCTGGAAAGTTAAGCAGATGGAAATGCTTCAGGCTGTGGGTGTGTATATCAAGCACATTGATATTAGCTCAAATTCAAGTATGAATGTGGAGTGTGTATATGTAATCCATAGTGTGGATGTCAACTAAAACTATCAGTCCTATTTCAGGTTGGGTTTAGTACTCTTAACATGTCAGAATCATCACTGAATAACTATTTTTGTGAATAATTTTTTATTATAAGTAAGATATGCTTTGTTTCCATGTTATGAGTACAATAATTATATTGATTTTTATCCTTCTTTAAAACTTTTTACGTTTCTAAAATAGGTGACAATTTTCTGTATTTGAGATTATTTGTATGTGTGTGTTTATATATACCTTTATTATCACTATTAATATAAGGTAATTATAAGTTATTGTCAGAGTTTCCATGGCCTATAGTATTCAGACAGGAATAAACAAAATAAAACTATTTATGGAATATGAAAGTGTAACTTAAAAGATTTTATTCTATGTTTCTCATTTCATGAATTTCTTTATATGCATTTTTCTGGGTGCTAGGTTGGAAGTAGTGAACTGATTCCATGCTCACCCAATATTGCACTATTTTATTCCTGTAAGAATACATGAAAGATATTGCTTGTAATACCCATGTGACTTCCCTTATCGAACTAAAGACCACAATTCTTACTGCATTAGAAAAGTTTATATCACAAATACTCTAGAATACTTTGTGGATATTTGGGGTACCATGAAAAAACACACACACACATTGTCACACACAATTGTTTAATATTCTGCAGTATTGATTCTATAGGTAATAAAACTTCTCGTGTTGCACACACTTTTATATTATGTAATGTTGTTTCTGGTATGAATATTATAAGCCTCCGAAACTCCGCATATAAGTGGGAATCAACTTGTATATCTGTGGGACAACATTGGATATTGGTTTTTCTCATTCTATGGGGCCACACTAAAAATGGATTTTTCCACTGTTTGGGTTTTTCCCATTCTATGGGACTCTGCTGAAAATTAGGTTTTCCAGGCATCTCAGAAATAAAAAGATTTGGGAACACGCTACAGACATTATTCTTGATGGACTGCTGCTGACACGTCCGAAAGCTTGGGTGATCTTTTTCATTGCTATTTTACCAGTGTTTAACCTTTTGTATTGAAACCCATATCACTATCATCATATTCACCCATTATCTATATACTGCTGAATAGTCTTAAGTGTCCCCATATATATATCTATTTTCATCAATTCATCCCCATATTACCTTAACCTATTTTCTTATTTCAAACACCTATCTAGTCTGAGTTAAGGGCGTTTCCCAGATCTTTGATATTTTTTTGGAGTCAGATTAAAAATTTCAGTTATTCATTGTTGGTCAGTTCATCTAGCAATATGTTTAGCTCTTTTTCGTTTCAGCATGTTTACTATAACAATGATGTTCTCAACTCTTGTCCAAGTATTTTGTTTTCAATCCCTCAAAATTAATCCATAGATACCTCTCTTCATGCTTCTTCAGGATAGTTTACAATTTCTGTATATATATATTTTTTTCAATTAAACCATGTCTTTGATCTATAAGAAAGAATGGAAGAATTGTTAATAAACAGGGGTTGTAAATAAAGTAGTGGCAACGTGAGAAAGTTGCACAAATTTGCGCATGTGCAAAAACAGGATATGGGTTCCATTAGGTGGCCATAGTAGCGATGTGTAGAGGCATAAAGCAGTCAATCCAGTCAGAAGGGTAATTGTTGTGCAGGATTGAAGTGGAGAGTGTCATTTATACCACTCTAAAGCATGTTTACAAGAATTGGTCAGTGATCGTGTATTAAAATTGAGGTGGCCAGTGGCAAAAATGTGCAGAAATGTTATTACGGATTATGTAAAGCCTGTAGCAACAATGCATTAGCATATAGGACTTTTGCACAATAGGTCAAAGCGTGTTGTCTAGGCTGGAATGAAATAGCAGATTTACCCTGCACAGGTCTGCCAGTCTATTCCTGATCATCAATGATTGTGGGAGGTCTCCTTGCAACAGACTGTCAATGAACTGTCCGAGAATAATCCGTAGAAGTTGGTCACTATTATCAAACTGTGTGACACATAATGAAGGATATTCTGAACATGAAAATTGTGTCACGCTGGCTTCCACATCGACTCATCGAAGTACAGAAATGTTACCATTATACACTGGCTAGTGTCTACCTCGACAGATACTGCAATAAAGGGGACACATTTCTGCAGCATATTGTTGCAGTTGATGAGACCTGGGCATGGGCTTATGAGCTTGAATTAAAATACAAATCTAATTATTCGGATCACCCAGGTTCACCACACCCACAGAAATGTCAGTAGGAACTTAGTCAGGGGGAAAGGTTATGCTGATTATGGCATACGATGATGAGTGTGTCATCATTAGTCATGCTATGCCTGCAGGTGAAACTGCCAGTGCACCATACTATTGCCAATTTCTAGCATACCATCTGCATCTAACTATGCAGTACAAACATCCACATTTGTTTTGGGACGATCTCCCTCTCATCTTGCAGGACAATGCTTGTTGCCATGCAGCACAAGGTGTAACCAATCTCTTGTAACGGTGGCATTGGGAGATCTTGGAACACCCTCCATATTCACCTAACATGAATCCTTGCAACTTCAACCTGTTTTCTCAGTTGAAGAAACCAACTGCTTTATGATGAATTTGCGATGGTAAATTGATGAATATAGATACTCTAAAATGACAAGAAGCTATATAAATTATATAGACCATTTTTTGGGCACCACCAAATAAAGCTTATTTTGGAAATGATTACAAAAGTTTTCTCTTTTGCGAACACTTTGGAGAATGTCTATTGACACCAATTTTCACGTTGCTTCTGATTGGCTAAAATTCAGTGAATTATTGCGAACTTGTCCTCTTCCACTGAGTCGCTCGTATATAGTTCTCTTTGTACTCCAAGTCAGTAAAGAATGGGCTGGGCCTAAAAAAAACCAGGCCTATACAGGGCTTTCAAGTGTAAGGTAAAAAGTTAATTCAAAAACTACGATATTTCAAATTAATTACTTGAGATAAATTAATCTATCAGGTTTAAAAATGAAGTGGTCATATCGTTATGAATCACAGTGCATGTGTGTGTATATATATATGTGTGTGTGTGTGTGTATGCCTGTGTTTATTTATTTATGCTAAAAATAGTATCCTTACTTATAGATTTCAACATCTGTGAGAATGTTTGAAACTATATCCAACCAATTTGAAGAATGGACATCATCTATGCAAGATCGAATTGAAAGCCACGATGTATCTCAACAACTGAACGTCGATGGATTTGCATCTGTGATTGAATATACTATGAATCAACAAAATGCTAAGCAAAATGAATATGAAGATATGATTAAAATTGGAAAGAATTTAATAGTAAAACGTGATGTCACTGATTCTCTACAACTGAAAGAAAAGATTAAAAACCTTGAGCATGTGTGGAAAAACTTAGGAGCTCTCTTAAGTGAAAAGCAGTCTTTTGCAAAAGCACGATCAGAACAATTAGCAGCTTATGAAATAATGCGAGGTAAAGTTGTAGAATGGATTTCAAAAATGGAAACTACTGTAGATAATTCAGAGCCAATATCCCTTGACCAAGTTATTTTAAAAAAACAACTTGCTGAAATTAAGGTAATGTTCCGTATTCAAAAAATCTTTAACAATTTTGACTTTGTTTTTTAGAAAATAGAAATGTATGATTTATAAAGTTAACATAAAATTATTTTGGTTTTCTAAATTATAATTTCTATGCCTTTAGTTGATTGTCATATTTAATCATATGCTAAATACAATAAGAAAGATGACATTCCTATTATAAAATATAAAAAAATAAGATGTGCAAATGCTGCTGCCAAAGTAATTCTAACATCCAGGCAGTGCTTAAGACACTAATTATTCTGGGGGTGGGCGGGTTGTTTGGTGTGACTGTGTGAAATTAACTAACTTGGTATGAAAATAGCACTAATCCTTGGTAGACTGCTACACTCCAACATGCTTTAGCAAAAAGAATAGTTACTTTAGATATTAAGATAATTAAAATGATAAATTTTCAACATTTACAAAGTTTCATCTTTCAAGAAAAGCATGTTATTGGCCCTTTTATTTCCCAGAATATTCCTTTATCATCTAACTTGTTTCGTAAGATGAGTTACTGATCCCATGAATTTCAGTTCGAGAAAGCATCTTAAATTTTGGTTTTAATTATTGTACAAAAGTTGACAAGAGAATTCACCCTATGTCTCCCTATTTAAAATTACGTAGAAATTACTAATATTAAACCTTTGAGCTCACTCAATATCGTAGAAATGACATCCCAAATTCCCATCATCAAATCATTCAAATCATCCCATCTAAGATCTCATGTCTATAACGAAGGTATGTCCTACAGCTTGATTGACAGACATCTCTGGAATGAGAGTGAAGAATGATGGTTTAGCTTGGGTTGCTAGTGCACGGTGCTTTTTTTCAGCTCAGCCATTGTACCACCATGAGAGAAAGAAAAACATCTTTGTGTATATTTTCCTATGTATCTGATGTAAAGTTTCTCTCAAATAATTCACTAATAAACTAATATAGAAATATATCATTACATTTAAAATTTTCCGGATTGTATTTTCTGAATATGTGTTTCCTGCGACTTTAAATTTTTAATTAATAAAATACACAAAATGCAAAAAAAAATGTATTACTACTATGCACATTGTGGAATTATTCAGAAAGACCTTGCCATTATATGCCACCATAAAAGAGTAGTCATCTTTTAGAGGCCATGTGTGTTTTACAGAGGAATTTACATTTTCATCTGGTAGATGTCATTCGTTCTGGAAGCCATGATGTAGACACAATGCAGTTAAGCCGGTACCAGTCTGTCATCTTACAAATTACATCTGACCTGTAGAACTAATCTGTTGTGCACGTACCTGGGTGTGAAATGTTAAGAATAGTCATATTAAAGCAGTTGAGAGCTGTTGTTGGTAAAGCATTAACATCTCAAAAGATGCCTTTCTGATGTATGCTGCCAACTGTGCTGTCTAGAAGACATGTTTTTTAAGAGCAATAAACAGTTATACACATTCTCTGCAGATGCAAGTTATTTATTGAACACAAATTTAGTCACTTTGGATCTAATTTTAAATTTAAGAGCTTTTTTAAGATCTTGTTAAGCTTCACTGTTTGTACAAGGCTGCTAAATGGTTAGGAAATCCTGATCCATAATTAAGCTACAAAAATAGCCTATGCATAATAGTAAGCATGTAGCTTTCTTTTCTTTCTTTCTTTTTCTTTTTTTAATAATGTATTAAATGTACGCTCTCCCACCAACTCAGCACTGTCTTAAATCAGAATAAGGCATAAACGTGTATAATTATATAGGAGTTACAGGTTATCTTAAGCCATTAGCTTTAAACACTCAGACAGTTTTAGAAAGCAAAGGAATGCCAAACAAACTGAATAAAATACCAAATGTATTTTAGCATCTACCAACTTTCATTAGTAATATTTTGGTTGAAATGACATATCTCATTATATTTTGTTATAAATATATCATAGCATGGAAAATATAAATACATTATAGCCTAATCAGTCATAAATTGTATTATGTGCATGTTTATGTGTGTATCTTTAAAAAAGCAATTGCAACTAAAAAATTAACTTAGATACCTTACTTTATATTATAAACTACTATGATGTAATTTTATTGGTTTTAGCCATTACTTAAAGAATATTCGGACTATTCTGGTACAATCGAAAAGCTCATTAATTTGGGCCATAGTTATGAAGTTGTGATAAAAGGCGAAAGAGAGAGCCCCCGTCGAAAAATGACTAGTCCTGTAAAAAAGCAATCTAGCCCAACTAGGAAATCTCCATCCAGTAAGTATTGCTCTAATAATTTAGTTATGTGTAATGATTAACTGTATTTTTCTGAAAATTACCCTACTAATATAAGTTGCATGAAAATAAATAAACCTACAAAACTTCAATGCAGTGTGGTGTTTTTTTTTTATTTTTTTACAAAATTACTTTTGATGAAGCTTTAAATTTCAAGGTACTCTATATAAATTTGTCGTTTTTCTTTCTCTGAAATCTTCAGTTCTATATTATTTATCATATTTACAAATCTATATCATTAATATGATGTTACTTATTTCTTAGAAGGCAAATCACCTGATAGTGCTCCTACATCTCCAGTAAAGAACCAGCTTAGTACCCAAAGTCCTCTATCAACAGTGTCTAGTGGATTTAGCAGTCGTAGAAGTTCAACAGAAAATTTCAGTGCTGTTGAAGGTTAGCTATTTATATACTATTAGAATAAAAAATAGTTCGAGGAGAATAAGGATAATAAAGCAATATGGAAATATACTAGGACTTAAGGTAATTAATGAAAATCACACCAGTGGTCAAAATATAAATATATGTAATATACATTATCTTTCAAGAACTACTATTCTCTTTATCAAGTAAAATATTTAGAATGTATAAGTGTCTTATATTTATATTTCAACGTTAGTTCATTTACTTCCCTATTAATCCGATATTGGATTCTATCAACTATGTTTTATTTTGCTCAATCTTTATTTTCTTCATCTTAAAGAAATTTGATGGCATTGGTTTTAAGATGTTGATAGTGTGATTCCCTCTCCTACATGTAAGTTCTATAAAACTTTGATAATGAGAAGTAATATTTTTATGAAGGACTATTTTGTATTATTCCAGTTAAGTATATATTGTATTCTATAGAACTTTTTGTTTACTGTGTGATGGTCTTTTCTTCATTTGTAAACAATTCTTTCTCACTGGTATATGTTTTATTATATAGTAGGGCTAGGATTTATATGTAAATAAATATTTTTACATATTTTTACAAATATTACGGTTTTAAAAAATATTTTACATATTTACTCTTTTAATACATATTTTACATATTTACTCTTTTAATACATATTTTACTTATTTTCACATCACGTAAAATGTTTTTATGTAAAATTACCCAACATTTTTTGGGAGTCAAAAGTTTTCAAACTTCATAGCACCTTAAAATAACAAATGGCAGCACTACATCGGTAAAACGATGTTTAAAAAAAAAAAGGTTGAGGGATTTTTCGGTTACTCAGTGGAAATTTTTTTTATTTCATGGACTGGAAACAACTGAACAACAAAACAGCATCCGTTGTTTAGTCATATGACCTGGTGTTAAGTTTCTTCTGAAATCCTTTCTTTGGTGTTATTGTCAGATATTATTTACTTCTGACTATTTAAGTTAATCGATATGCCTATAATTAAACCAACTGTGTCATCAAAAATAAAGGCACTTATTAAAGATTTTCCTGGCGAAGAATTGAGAACTAACAGAAATATTCTGTTTTGTGGTGTGTGCGTGACGTCTGTTTCTTGTGACCAGCGTTTCCAAGTTTCGCAGCATATTAAAACTGGGAAACATCCAAAAAAAAAATTGAAAAACACTTCATTGAAACAAAGCCTTTTTACAGACATTCCTGGAAATAGCAAACAAGTCAATTAAAATTTCAGTTTGGATTTACGCCATGCACTAGTGGGTTCAGATATCCCCTTTTCAGAAGTAAACAATCCAGTGTTTAGAGGTTTCTTGGAAAAATACTGTGGTCAAGTAATTCCAAACGAGTCGACTTTACAAAAAAATCATTTAGATATAATTTACAACAAAACTGTACAGAAAATCAGGGAGAAAATCGAAGATTTTCCGATTTGGGTCTCAGTTGATGAAACCCCTGATGCACTGGGGAGATATGTAGCAAACGTTATTGTCGGACATCTGAACGAATCAGCACCATCTATCCCATACTTACTTACATGTGAACAATGAGAAAAATATAATCATCACACTATTGCTAAATTGTTCGACGAATCGCTTCAGATTTTATGGCCAGAAAAAGTAAGATATGATAAAGTACACCTATTGGTAACTAATGCTGCAACCTACATGAAGAAAGCAGCTACAGCACTTTGTGTACTGTTCCCCAAGATGATTCATTTGACTTTTCTTGCCCATGGACGCCATAGAATTTCTGAAACTGTCTGCTACAATTTCCCGCAAACTGATTCATTGATAGTAACAGGTAAAAAGGTTTTTCTTAAAGCTCCCAGTAGAACCGAAAAGTTGAAAGAAATGTTTCCATACTTCTCTGCCACCTTAATCTGTCATTACACGTTGGGATACTTCGTTGCAGGCTGCAAGATATTATGCGGACAACTTCAACGAAATCAAGGAAGTAATCTATCAATTTGACTTGGACGATTCTACTTCCATTGGAAAAGGACAAGTTCTGCTGAACAGTGATACCTTATTAGAGGAATTGACTTTTCTAAAGACATATTTGATTGTTTTAGAATGAATCATTGGCAAACTTGAAACTTCAAGTGCTCCTTTGATAAATATGTTGAATAAATATGAAGAGACGATTGAATTATTAAGAGAGATACCTGGCCCCATTGGAGAAATTATAAAACATAAAGTATTTCTTCCCTATTTCTTGTTATGGTGCCATCCTATCTCTTTAATGCAATGGTGTTTCTTCACAACAGACAAACATCCTTTAACGTTCGTAAGGCTCTTGTTGTTTTCAATGGCTTCCCTAACTGACTCACAATTGAATTTTCTTATGTCATCTTTCATGCTTTTGTGCAAAGTTTTACGAAGTTGTACATACTCAATCTTGGGGCAGTATTCTGATTATCCACCTTCAGATTCCTTCATTTTTATATGAGCTATTTCGTCTTTTCCGATAGTTTGCTATTCTGTTTTTTACATATTAAATCACCAGTATCCTCGGCAGGTTCAATTATTGTCTTAACAATGTTTTCATTTGCTTCTGAGATGTCAACTTCTTCAATAAGTCCTTCCAGTGCAGAAAAGCGATTTTTTAATTCCAACTTGAATGCCTCAGTATTTTCTTTTAATTTCTTTAAATCCACCCTCTTACATACTTGCCTTCTGATGAGCTTCTGTCTTTCTAATTTAATAGTTAAGTGCAGTTTGCATCTCAGCATATGATTGTCACTTCCAATATTAAATATTTTCAGTATACTCCAATCTTCAATAATCGATTGTTTGTTTGGTTTTTTTGGTTTTTTTTTTGCCAAGATATAGTCAATTTCACTGTTTTCTCCGTTGGTTGTAGTAATATCTATTTTGAATTTCCCTGTATGAGCATACAGCTGGACCAGTTAACTACCTTATGATTTTTCATAAATGTCAATGAATTGGTATAATGCTAATCAGTCACTGTCTTTTTTTAGTATAATGCTAATTAAATCACTCACTGACATATTCAGTTTAGATTTATTTATTGAAGCTAGATAAACGTTACATGTTACATCGAAAACAGAATGGCTTCTGTCATAATATAAAAAAAAACTGTACTTTATTGCTGTTAAATTTTGATTCGAAGTTCCTCATTAGTCATTAGTTTTAATGTATGTTTAAAAAACAATCAAATGAGTTGTTTTTTATATGGAAACTCTTTTCTTAATTTAGATCACAGTCAAATTCAACTGCAACTTTCTGAAATTAATCACCGTTACAGCCTTTTGGGTGCAAAATTATCTGATCGCTCTCAAGAAATAAATCAAATGAATGATGAGCTTAAATTATACACTGAAGTTATTAAAAGTATAAAGGCATTTTTGGAAGCCAAAGAAAAACAGTTGCCTAAAGAGAGTTTACCTTCATCGAAAGAGCAAGCAGAAAAATATTTAAAATTATTAAAGGTATTTTTCTCCTGTTCGTGTGTTTCATATTTTAATTTTATTCCTATGACTATTCTTTAATTATAAGTTAAATTATCTTCTTCTCGAAATATTAATGATGTGCATTGTTTTTTAAAATATTCATTAATTAATACAGAGTTCCCAATCACCTGGAGAACCTGGAATTTACTATAATAATGTATCTGTATTTATACATACGACTATAAATAATTTTACATGTAAAAACATGCACTGTAATTTATAATTTTTTGAGCTATTAAGTTTTCTTTTTTTTTTTGCTTGCTATTAAGTTATCTCAGTGTGTCATACAAAATGTAACAAAAGATACTTTGAGGAAAAATTCATTTCTGCCTTCTCAGAAATCACCAGAGGATATGTATTGTAAAGACTAAAAAAATATAAGATCGCTAAGGAAAAGATGCTTAACAACGTATCAGCATCAGTGTAAAAGTACATCTCATGTTAACATGTTATTTAAATTTAAGTGATTGAGATTCGTTTTTTCCATTGACCAACACAATGGCTGATCAGTTCACTTTATGGTATCATAATTTTCATTTTTATAAAAAACAGTCGCAACAACTATTTTGTTTTTGCTAATGGATTCTACAGTTCTTATTGATAACACATTTCTGCATGCAGGATGTCAATTTTCAAAATCTCAGGCTCAGAAAACTCTATACCCTTTGGGGTATTTTATTTATTTACTTATTGTAAGCATAGCTGTTGCATTTCATGCATTCGTGAAGTTGCAAAATTTAGATATAACATTTGTATAAAGAAAATATTGATAATTGTTATAATATGTATTATGATGAATAATTATAATTATTACAAGCACTGCAGTGGTAATATTTTCGCCTATCGTGTAGTTATCCCAGGTTGGACTCCCAACTGCATAAAAAAAAGAATGCTTACTAAATAACAGCCACAGTAGTACAGTAGTTTGTTCCCTAGGTCTTAAGAGGTTTGGATTCTTTGGAAAACTGTAGATCCTGGTGCATAATGATGCCTGATGTCCTTGCACCATAAAACTCAAACAAAAAAATATAATTACATTACTATTATTAATATATTTACTATTATTACATTAGATATTTACAATTATTACATTAAATATTTATAATTTATAAATATATATAACAATATTTTGTGATGCAAAAAATTTTACTATAATAAAGTATCCATATTTATACAAGCAAACTATAAATAATTTTACATGTAAAATCATGCATTGTAATTATAATTTATTTAAATATTTTTTCAGGGTGTTCAAGATGATATGATGGAAAAACAATCTGAAATGGACAATTTTAGAATTAGGGCAAAAGAAATTTTGCATTCAAAAATCGATGTGAAAGGTGCCTCTGAACTACAATGTCAGGTTACTGAGTTAGGTATGCAAATTTTCATAATTTCTAATGCACTGATACTGCATTTCTTAAGTACTTATTAAATAATGCCCTTCTGCATTATCATGTAATAAATTTTTCCACTGTAGATGTGTAAATTATTTTCCAGTTAATTTGGCATAAATGTTTTTTACTGTGTTTTATCAATGTAAACAAAAATGTGTTTTTTATATAAACTGCTATATATAGACATAGTGGTCTCTGCATGTAGAACTCTATACCCAATCACTAGATTTCATGCAAAAAATGTAAATATAAAAATAAACCAATATATCAAACACTGGTAAAAATATCTCTGTTCAATGCAAATAATTTCCTTGTCCTATCTTACTAACTTGTCTGCCGTGAAGATGTAGATTCGCTCACAGAGGAGAGTTGTATAGCTGTCCGTAATTAATGGGTAGAACATTTCACCAGCAATGAAAAGGGATCGTACCCCTTCAGATGTACAAAATCGTCCTTTCCTCTGCGAGTGATTTAGCAAGTGATATCTCTGTTATTTTGTATTTCTTTATTGATCTTAACTAATGAGGAAGAATGTTTTTTATTCTAAATTATACATATTTTTAATACACATAAAAAATCATACCATAAACTAAACTTTATTTGTGTTGGCCTTAACCTTTTTGCTACCAACGGGACACATATGTGCGAACAACTATGCAATCTTCACCATTGGGGGAATATGCATCTAGGGCTACATTTTTCAATGTCCCATTGGTGTTCAATTTAATTATTAAATAAAATTTTTTTCTTTATTATACGTATAATACATTTGTCCTTTGGATTTTTATTTTTTCTTAAAACCATATGTATGGTCCTACCTTGTCTGGCACGGAATGACCTTTGTTGTCCTTGCACCATAAAAATGCAACCAACTATTAAATCAAATAAAACTTTTTTTTTTTTTTCAACAAATCGAATTATACTGATCAATTTAATCATGTAATTCAATTATGAAGGATTAATTGGCATATATTGGTTTACAAAATATACACAAATGTATTATTATTTATATTTATATATAAAATAAGATCTAAAAGTTTGGGAACTCTGCCTACCCCTGACAACATAAGTATGCTAAGAAGTTAAAGTAATAAGTTAAGCTAAGAAGCTATAAAGTTATGCTGTCTGAAATACATCCTACATACATCCTACATACAGTTACACATTTCTACATATGTGTATTGATATTTTATTCTTCCTTTATAGAAGAGAAATGGTCGAAAATTTGGACAACTATTAAGAAACAAATATTGTTTTTACAAGATCTGAAAGATTTTCAAGATGCACAAGTTTTGTTGAGTAGTTGGTTATCACAAAGAGAGAAAATGTTCTTAGTATTAGGACCTATTGCTTCTGAACCTAGAATGGTTTCTTCACAAGTTCAACAAGTGCAGGTGAACATTTTTTACTTAGCTTATTCTAACCTCGAAGTTTGTCTTTCCCAGAAACACTTTTATTACTTAAAGTTTGAACTTTTCTTCATGTGTTTCATTGTTTCAACTTATTATTTGTTTCTGCTAACTTCTAATTACATGTTTTTTATACTTTGACAAATACAGTAAAACCTTGTTATTTCGTCACCCTATGGGACCAGGAAGAAATTACGAATTAAATGGGCTGACAAAATAACGGATATTAGGAAGATAGCCCATGAATTCTCAAAAATTGCTTTATTTAAGAAAATAAGAATATATGTATGCATTTTATAAACTCATGTTTGTAAAAATTGCAATACCATGAAGGAATCATGTGATTAAGCTGAAAATTTCAGGAAATGCAAATTAGGGTATGCTATTCAAATGATTAGAATTTCAGAGTCATCAGGCATGCGTGGACTGAGCAGCGCCCTCTGAACTGCTGATGGATCCGTATAAATAGAGGGCTGTAGCGGGGCGTGTATGGTTATCTGCTAGTGGTAAACGTTACATGAGACGTCACTATGCCTCTACGACGAAAGAGGGCGACATTTCAGCAAGTTACGGAGTTTGAACGGGGACGAATGATCGGCCTTCGTGAAGGAGGGTTTTCTTATCGTGCAATAGCAGCTCGTATGGGGCGTAACAGCAGCACAGTGATGCGAGTGTGGAAGCAGTGGGTTCAAGAGAACCAGACAACTCGGAAATCCGGGAGTGGACGCCGAAAGGTGACATCAGCACGGGATGATAGACACCTGGTCCACATGGCGGTGACGGACCGTTTTGCTTGGTCCGCATGGCGGTGACGGACCGTTTTGCTTCATCTGGACAGTTGGCAGAACGTTGGTGCACTGCTACAGGTGTATCATTGTGTGCTTCATCAATTCGTCGGCGTCTACTGCACCGTGGACTGCGTGCAAGAGTTCCTTTATACAGGATCCTCCTGACGCAAAACCATCGGCGCCTGCGGCTACAATGGGCTCATGGACATAGAGACTGGCGTGCTGATTGGCAACAAGTGGTGTTTTCTGATGAATCCCGCTTTAATTTGGGGTACAGTGATGGCCGCATCTGTGTTAGACGCTATACCGGTGAACGCCACCTTCCGGAGTGCGTTATCCAACGTCATAGTGGACGAACCCCCAGCGTTATGGTCTGGGGTGCGATTGCGTATCATGGACGATCTCAGCTGCTACGAATTGTGGGTAATCTTAACAGCAACCGGTACATCAATGAAGTTCTGGAGCCCGAAGTTGTTCCCTTCCTTCAAGGCATTCCCGGAGCTGTATTTCAACAGGACAATGCCCGCCCACATATTGCCAGGAATGTTCAAGACTTCTTTTCATCACAACAGATACAGCTTCTTCCTTGGCCTGCCTATTCGCCGGATATGTCGCCGATTGAACATGTGTGGGATTTCGTTGGTCGGCGTCTCGCTCGTGATCCTCGTCCCATAGCTACTACAGATGAATTTTGGGGTCGCATACAAGCAATCTGGAATGCTCTTCCTCAGGCACACATTCAACATCTGTTTGATTCCATGCCACGTCGTATAGCATCACTTATTGCAGCGCGTGGTGGCTTCACCAAATACTGATTTTCGACATGTAATATTGTTTTTTTGCTTTGTAATTTTAATCGTTTATTTGTATCAACACAGGTCGTTTGTACATTAAATTTCATTCAATTCGGACGAGTCCTTCATGGTGTTGCAATTTTTACAAACATGAGTTTATCAAGTGCATATATTATTTTTAATAAACTCCCAACATTAATGTAAGTAAACAAAATAAAAAATTACATACCTCCTGTAGTATTTTATTTATGCATTCCAAATCCAATTTTTACATACCATCATAATAATCATAAATATGGGTTTACAAATGTTGTACTTCTGACGATGAAACTTTTTTTTTAGTTTGATTAATTTTTTCAAAATCAGCATTTATGTCCTTAACAGACAGCAAAAAAATGCCTCAAAATGTTTATAGCAAGGAATGCAGTTTTTGTTATTCTGGGCTCATATTTTTTTCACCTTTCATCATTACTGCTTACACTCTCATTAAGCACATTGGAAACAATATCTTTTATTGTTACTGAACCCAAAATTTCAATGTTATTATCTACCGTGGTGTATAAATTTTCTGCTAACATATGATAGCCATGTTGATGTAATTCAGAAACTAAATTTGTTAATAATACATCACCGTCATCGGATTTAAAAGGTTTAATGTAGGATAGTGCCCCTCTTTACGTAGCAACCCCTGTCAAGCTGTCACTTAAGGCACACTTTACAGATTACGAAATCATCTTCTACCATTAACATATAAAACAAAAACATACTCTGGTGTCTTTGTGTGTTCACCATTTGGAAATTGTGCTAACCCTGTGGAGGATAATATCTACCATAAAAACCTTTATATACAGAGAAAAAGAATATTATTCCTGTCCTGGTGGCCAAGCAGGTAAAAGCACAATGAGTAATACATTGGGTCCCCGATTCGACTCTGGGTAAGGGCGATCTCTCTTTTTCTCCTATACATAAAGCTCTTATTTGAGCTTAAACATAGGTGGTAGAAATTCTTATTCGTATAGCAGTCTTACGACATAATGCTATTAACAAACGAATCCTTTCTTGGTGCTGCTCTTTCACTGTTAAGAAGCATCTTTGCTAGTGTAATCAACCAGTTAAATGGTGGCTATGCAATTTTACTAATATGAGGCATTTTATTTTAATATTTGTTATCTAATCATCTTGCCAAGACTTACCATCTTGCTTTGTTTTCTTAGGTCTTATTTATCTCACTTTAGTAACAGCTTACCTTACTAACTAAAAATAATTACCGATTTCATTGCATTTTCTTATAAAGAAATTTTAAAACAACGAAATGTTTTATTTATTTACTTAGTTTTCTTGGAATATTATTTGTTTGCAAAATCTAACAAAGCATACTAATTCTGAATTGTCAGGGAAGGTTAAAGTACCAGTTTAAAAACATATATACAGGGGGTTCAGAATCGTCCGTATGATGACCACATAGAACATTCCACGAAGAACTGCAAGCAAAAAGTTACGGTGCAAATGCTGAGAATTAAATTCTAATCAATTGCTAATCAAATTGTGTTTATAAACGCCTTTCATAGTCAGTTTAAAACCTATTATAAAATATCTGTACAGCCCTGCAGTGGTAACATGTTCCCCTAGCACACAGTTATCCTAGGTTCGACTCCTGGTTATGGGGAGAATAAAGCACTTGCCAACTAATTGTACACTGTAGTTCGGAGGTTAATTCCCTAGGGTTTAAGCAGTCTGGATTCCTCAGAAAACTGTTGATCCTGGCATAGCATGGCCCTTGCTGTCCTTGCAGCGTAAGACTCACACATAAACAGAACACTCAAAACGGAGGTGTGATATAAGAATCTAGCTTATTTGCTAATTTAACTTTAAAAAAAAAACATGCATGTGCAAATCTTTCTCGCAGCCAATCTTAAGTGTTGGTTATTTCATTTCCAATGCTTTAGGTTGTGTACCCAACAAAATGTCAGTCTGCACCAATACCAATAATTCATGCCAAAAAGTGAGTGTACAGAATAGTTCGCAAATGTTTTATTTATTTATTCATAGCACATATGTAATATCAGTATTTCACATTAAAATTAGTTTTGTTGCTTGTGCAATTTACTACCTCAGGAGGAAGGGGAGAGATGGGTCAGTGATAACTCTCTGCAAAAATTAATATATCTGATCGCAAAACGTTAAATGTCAAACAAAAACAATTACGAATACAGTTTCAGGATTAATTATATCGAAATATCATTTTAAAAAACAAATTTCTTTAACCAAACCGATATCATGTCGCTACAAAATTGGAAACAGAATTTTTTTTCTTGCATCATCACAGCATTTCCCAAAAAAATCAAGTACATATCTTGATAGTCATTTAGTCCCAATATCACTAGTACAATAAGTATACCGGGTAATTTCTCATGAAAAACTAACTAGAAAATGCTCTTGTATCAGTCTTACACTAACTGTTTTTACAATCAGGTATTCTTTTCAAAATATTTAAAATATACCTCCTGTATACTGAAAATGTATGAATGAAGATTAATGTAAGAACAAGTGTGTACTTTTCAGAAAAGCTTTTTCAAACTGTTTTTTAAAAAGCAATTATTACAACAACCCTTGTTCTTAATGTGATGTAAAAAATGTAGCACACATGATATCAAAATCAGAGTTTTCCCAGTGTGTGTAGCATGTGTGTAAGCAAATAAAATTTGTGGTATGCACAAATAACTAATTTGTTTTTTAATTATACCAATCAAAAGTTTGAATTTCTGTGAAATGTCAAAATTTGGGGAAGGGTTTAATATGGTACGTAAGTTGTTGCTTTGAAATAATGGTATTTAAAGTTATATCGTGATGGGCTGTGTTTTAATTGTGATTAGCTCAAAAAGTTCTGTTTTCCAACTTTATCACTATGATATTTTTTTGCCTAAAAAATTTCAAGAAATGTTGTGTGTTAATTCTAGTCGATCTTGCACAACCTGGATAATGAAATAATGAGTATTAATTACTCAAACTTCAATGATTTCATTATCTTTTATTTGCAAGTTATTTCATATATTTTTCATTATAGCATAACTTCGTATAGTTACCATTTTTTCTTTATTTTACATTTAAGGTGATGAAGGACGAATTTTCTTCTCAAAAATCCCTCCTTGATAGACTCAACCAAAGTGGAACAGCTATTATTCAACATCTGGAGTCAATTAATGCCAACACTAAGAAAGTAACTGAACAAATGGAAAATATTCATCATGTGTGGGCAGACTTAGTAGGAAAATTAGAAGAAAGGGATAAGAATTTAGAAGCAGCCTGTGGTGTAGCGAAACATTTTTATAAAAATCACAGCCAGATCCAAGAAAAATTGCAAAAACTAAGTGATTCATTTGATCAATTATTTGAGCTGAATACTAGTGTTGATGAACAACTTAAAAAACTCATTGTGAGTAGTTTGCTAAATTATTTTATAACTTTTGTTATTTTGGATTTAACACTTTTTTTAACGTACTTTATTACTGTACATTAGATATTGAAGTAAAAACATGTATTTTCACCATTTTTAAACACTAACAATTCACTGCTAAATAAATATTTCTCTGATTCTTCAGCATATTTCTAAACTCCTGTGCATAATGCTGTTATAATCTGTTGGATATTTCATTGTAATACTGTCTATGAATGTTTTTATATGTTAGTATCCATTTAAACACTCCATTGTTAATTTTTATAAAACGTAAAACTCATATAGACATTTAACAATGATGTAACTCTTGTATTCTCTTAAATATTTATTTCAGTTTCTGCTAGATATTCAAAGCATTCTTTATATTGTGACGTATTTCTAATCTTCGTTCTTTTTTTAAATTCAACTCTTTTTTCCCTAATGTATAACGCCGTGTAATCCATGGGTAGTTCCATAGGCCTTAAGAGGTTCGGATTCCTCAGAAAACTCTAAATCCCAGTGCAGTATGACCTTTGCTTTCCTTTTGCCATAAAGCAAAAATAAACGAATGATCTAATGTATAAATGGAAACTGGTAAAACGTTAAAAACATTTCTCTTTAGCCATAATTAATTTTGCACTTTAGAATAGAAGTAATACTTTTAAATGTATAATAGCCAAGTTAAATTCCCTTACTGAATTCCTTCAAAGTCTTACCATTCATTGCTATTAACAGGGTGTGTCATAAATTCGTGCAAGCTTCAAAAATTCACAATAAAAGAAGTAATGCTCAGAAAAAATTTCGGTTTGCACAAATACGATCAGAGGGACATGGGATTTTTTTTCCATGTATAAAAAAAAATGATTCCAGAAGTAACCGAAAGAGGGTGCTCACACGTCATAATGAAACATTTTATTCAAATCAAGCAAACAAAAACAGACAATGAAACAGATCACAATAACATTACACTGTGCATTTACTATTTTAAAGTAAAAGATGTTCAACATGACCATCACCACAAGGTGCGTCACTACGCCTATTGCAGCTGAGTGTAGCATGTCGGCATCGATTCCACTGACGGTCCGTTGAATGGCATCTTTCAGTTTCATCAAAGTGGCAGGGGAGCCCCGGTACACACAAGATTTCAAGTATCCCCACAACCAAAAATCTTCCGGGGTAAGTCTGGTGATCGTGAGGGTCACTTAAACTTACAACCTCGACTTATCAATTGGTCTTCAATGAAAGTTTCCAACAGGAACGTCTTGACTGCATGTGCAAAGTCGGGTGTGGCACCATCCTGCATGAAGGTGATGACAGGTAATGTATGTCTTTCCTGCAATGCAGGCACAGCGTGGTCACACAAAAGTGTAACATACCATTCTGCAGTGACTGTACATGTTTTCCAACCGGATATAGGACAATGCACTTCAAAAAAGAAAGGGCTCAAAATGAAAGACGCGGTGAAACCACACCAACCAGTCACATGAGGAGAATGCAGTGGCTTAGTGAGGTACTCATTAGGGTTTGACGTCGCCCAAATATAACTGTTTTGCGTATTGATGTCAGCATGCAATGGAAAGTGAGCTTCTGTGAGGAGTGATTTTGGTTTTAGTTGCTTATATACAGTAGACTCCCTCTTGATGACAGGATCCCTCCATGACAGGACTGGGACCCCAGTCAGTTAATCCGAAAATTGAACTATTCATAGAAAAAGGGTGGTAAAATTTAGGTATTAAATGAGTTTGTAATGGAAAACTCATTAAAAAATAAAAATTTACACTCGTTCCTTAACAACCATTGCTTTTTTAGGTTTTAGCTAAGTGGAAGGAGGCGGCTAGTTGAAATTATGGCCGATTAAAATGAGCTGGATAAGAGGGAATCTACTGTACACATGTATATACAGTAGGGCTCTTAAATAATGAGGAGATTGGGACCAACAAAAATGCTTGCTATATCTGGTTGTTGTTAAATCTGTTTTAGAATTTAAAATTCCAAACTTTGAAATCAAAACCTGTATATGTAACGTGCAGTTAATATGCATACAATAATGTTTGGTTTAGAATTTGCTTAAAATTTAATGAATGATATATTATATAACCCAGCGGCAGATTTAAAAAATTACTATCCCTAGGAACAGATATTAGCTGCCCCCATCCACCCTTACAAAATATATATGTTTGAAAAAAATGCAAGTATCTTGTATTCTTAACTTTTTATGTGAGGGAAATAACTATTCGCATAATTATTCAAATGAGTACTTTAACTACTAATTTCATATATTAATTAACAATTAATTTTTGGGCTCTCAGCTTCCACCCCCCCAACGAGTGCTGCCCCTGGACATAAGCTTTTTGTGCCTTCTTAGAAATCTGCCACTGATATAACTACTTGAATTTCCATGTATGAAAGAATGAGCATTAAGAGAAGCATACATACTGAAATATAAAACTTTAAGCCACTGTACGCATTTCTACATTTGTTAGGCCGTGGGGACTCTCTTGCCTTACAATTGCTTACAATTTTCTAACGGAAGTTGGTTAATGTCGGTTTGTGTATGGACAGGACCAATTGTTATATGATTGTAACAATCTATTTTGGGTATTGGGTGTCATTCTGTCTGTTCTTAATGCTACAAAAGAAATTCTCATCAAAATTTTGTACGGTAAGCAGACCAATGCATTCTTTTGTACATTAAGCTGATCGGCCATTTTTTCTCATTCAATCTTTGGAGCATAAGTCTTGTTTGTTGGAAGTGATTAAATGTATTGTACTTCAGTACCAAACAAAATCTAAATTTGTCTTGCTAAATTTGGAAACTTGCTATGCCAGAGCTTGTTATAAGTGTGTCCTATTATATATATAATACTAATGTCACTTAATCTCTAATGTGACTAAGAAAATATAATAGTTATGAGGTTTGGAAAGAAAATAGTAGCAACTCTCACACCAAAACTCGTAGGAACACCAAAAGGCACTGTGGTTCACGCGTTTTGAGGACAGTTCTTGCTATCCAACATGTGCATTATTTACAGTGCTCTATATGTGAACAGGCTTACAGAAAGCTGTAATTTGGTAGTGTGAAATTGAACTGCTTTCAATGATGTTTTTAAAGCAAGAGCAAAGTACAAGGGTCAAGATTGAGGTAGCTCATGGCAGAAATTCAAAGGAATGTCCTACAGGCCTTCGAGAAGCCTGTGATAATGAAGCCCTGAAATATCGGGCGGTGGCCCATTGTATAACAACCTTCGGACAAGGATGTGATTGTGTGGAGAATGTGCAACTTCATGTGATTCCTCCGGGCCACAATGTGAATGCTACATACTACCGTCTCTTCTTAGAAGATAATTTTTCTCCTGTGCCAGAAACGGTAGTAGTTCCTAACACATCTACCCATTCTCCTGTATGACAACACCCACTATCACACCACTGCTACAGTGCAGAACTTCAAGAGTTGGGGTGGGAGATTCTCAAACATCCAATGTATTGTGTAAGATATTATTACCCTTCACAGGGATAACACAATTGCCAAATATGGTCAACACAAGAAAGCCTCCGGGGCGAGATTTTTGTGAGTTTTCGTGGGGGAATTTATTATACAATAATTTTTGCCACCCACGTTTTAATTACAGCTCAAACTAGAGCTTATGTAATTTTGGAGAAAAAGAGACGCTTTCCCCATCCTGGTTCGAATCCAGGATGGGGAAAGCGTCTCTTTTTCTCCAAAAACAAATAAGCTCTAGTTTGAGCTATAATCTATATGTGGGTGGCAGAAATTATTGTATAATCCAACGTATTCCCCTAATATGAGCCCCTGTGACTTCAAACACTTTCCCAGGTTTAAAGAACCATTAAGGGGTATCATTAAGGGGTATCATTTTCTTACCAGAGACCCCATTCTTCAAGCAGTAGAGCGTTCCTCCAGAGACATCAATAAAAGCAGAACTGCTATTTTTGTCCAAGATCTTCTACAGGTGTGGCATCAGGTCATGAATGTGACTAGAGATTACGTCAAATGAATGTAACAATCTGCATGTGATACAACAAATAGTGAAGATATATGTATGTATTGCCGCTTCTTCCTTTCCAAGCCTCATGAATAAATCACAGTAGTCATGTGTAAACTATATTAACCACTGCAATTGTAATATTCAAAGCTTTTGTTTTCCTGTACAGGGTCTAGAAGAACAGCTGGAAAAGCTGAGACCTTTGTTGGCAGATATAGATGCTATATGTGATCAATTATGTGATATTCTTAATGATGCAGCTTCAAAGAATGACATTCGGAACAAAGTCAATGCTCTTGAAAAGACATATGCAAACCTGTATAAAAAACTAAGTATGTAATTCTTAAATTATTTTTAACTCTGTTTGAATATTTTTGTGTGCAAGTGTGTTTTGGAGAATTGTGATAAATTTTAAAAAAAGATGTTCATATTTATTATATTGATGTTTATATTATAATAATAAATATTTTATGTATCAAATTATTTCTAAATGCTATTCAAAGATGTTGTGTCAATCAAGATAGCTTGTTTTAAAATTTGTTGTTTAAAGAACACATTATTTATCCTAAAATAATTTTTTTGCCTGATTTGTTTCTCGTACTCTTTTGCAAAAAAAAAAAAGAAAGAAAAGAAAAAAGAAATTATCTGTTTTTATTGAAATTATATGTACGTCCAGCACATATACGGTAAGGAAGTGAAAAAAAATTCAAGGCTGTAGGACCCATCAATGGCTAGGAATTGCACATTGAATGTTCAAATTGAGCACTGCAAAATGCCGCAGATTTGGAGCAACAAGTGAAGAATGCGTGACAGAATGTGTAGTAGGATGACGTTAAGAACCTTTGTCACTCCTTACGTAGAGCTATAGAAGAATGCATCACCAGAGGGGGTTTCACCAACTATTGATTTGACCATTCTGTTTGTTTGGATTTTTATGGCGCAAGAGCATCCGGGCTATACGGTGCCAAATTTGAATGTTCAAATTTGGCGCAGTATAGCACAGATGTATTTATATCTCCAGTTCTGGGTTTCTCCCAGAGCAATCCCACACCCTAGTTCCCTCAGAGCAGTCCTGCATCCAGGCTTTCTCTGAATTTTTTATCCTGATTTTCTCCATCTTCTTGCATAAATCTTGTATGATGCAGGCATAGGTTTTAAGATGTCAATGGCCCCATTCTTCAATTGAAAAATCTCTCAAGATTCAAGAAAAAGTCTGCAAGTGCGAAAAGCTACGTTTTATGAAGCATTCCACTCAGGAGCATATCCTTTCTCCCAAGCATATTCTGCCAGAAGATTAAACATTTCACCTTTTTCGACAGCACAAAGATGCTCCTTTTTCCTCTTACAAATGGTTCTTCCCATCTTTTTCACAGCCTCTACACTAGTAGTGGCCAACCTGTGGTGCATGCTCCAAACGTGATGCACTGTCTGATTACAAGTGGCATGTTGTATCCTTGTGCCTATTTATTCTTTTGAAGTAGTTTCTAAATTTTTAATAAATAACGTTTTTAAAACACAAGGAATTTTACCATCACCTGAAAAAAGATAGTGATAAAAACTGACATAACATAAAAGAAACAAATTTTTACACAGCGAGAAACGAAATATGCCCAAAATAAATTTCCAACCCCAACCATGAATGTAAGAAGATAGAAAAAGTGCTTGAATTGTATGGCACATCTGAACTCTTATGTGGGAAAAGTTGGTGCATGCTATGTAAAAGGTTGACCACCACTGTTTTACATGGTATCTGGTAAATAGCTCCAGTCGATTCTTCCTCGGAAATCCAGTCTTTCACTCTAATAAATTATTTAAAGTAGCAGTTGGCTTGTAGATGGTCTTAATGTCAGCTCTCCTCAAAACATTCACAATCTCCTCTAAAACTCGTTCTATGTAGGGCAAAATCACAGTTTCTTCTATTCTCTCTCTGCTCCACAGGTCCTCCATCTCTACTATCAGATCTTCTTCAAGTGATGAAATTGCTTGGGTAACCATTCTCCACAAGTACCCCCTCGATGCTTTTTAACATGACATTTGTCAACTTTGTTATATTAAAAGTCAACGCAGACTGACCGATACTTGAACTTCCGCTCACATCACCCAACTTGTTATAAAGCTTCTGTTGTGTGAGGTTTGACTCATCTGGACTTCATGCATAATATCAGTGTTAGGTTGAAAGATGTTGAGTTGCTCTGTGAAAAACCCAGAACTGAAGGTATAAATATAGGACAATCTCATTTTCTCGACACTCTGTTTGATAAAGAGAACAGTATTTCTCAAACCTTGGCAATATTTTTCTTACGTTGTTGGTAAGTTTTACTTATTCCTATTCTTTCTCTATTCCTTTCTACTTAATTTTCTTTTTACTTAACCTTTTTTTCTTTAGTTTCCTTCATTTCCCTAACTTTTTCTGATGTACTTTCCTCCTTTCGTTACTTTTATTATTCTTATTTCCAATTTACTTATTTTTCTTTTACATTCCAATCAGTGACAAAATTTTACTCGTTATGGTAAACCCTGATTAATCATTGTATTATTTTGTCAGAAAACTGTAGTTTCTGGCACATGGCCTTTGTTGTCCTTTTTTTTCTTTTTTTCTCTCTTTTTTTTTTTTTTTTTTTTTTTTTTTTAATATATAGAGATTTTCAAACAAATCCAAAATACCTTTGTGCAGTTCCTAATTGTCAATCCACTATCTTCTTTTACTTCTTGCACCCAGTAGTTCCATCCTGGAGGTGGAGATATATGACCACTTTGTGAACCATTGCAATATAATGTGATCATGCATTTCAAATTTAATCAATCTTATAATGCAATACCAAAAACAAACTTAACAGTTGTTTACTTTCTCATTCAACTGTATGACAGTATTGAAACTAATCAATATGTATTTCCTCATTCCTACTATCACATTATAAGGAAACACAGTATATGTTAACAATTTTAGTACATTTTTTAAAATATAGCAATGCAAGAGTAAGTAAAAAAAGTGAAATTTTTGTTTTCTTTCAGATAACAAGAAAGCTGAATTAGAATCTTGTGTGAAGGAAGATGAAAACTTCTATAAATCATGTGATGATGTTCAAATTTGGTTAAATAAGACTGATGCTCTTTTCTCGTCTGAACTGAAATTTTCTGCTGATGTTGATAAACTTAAAACCTTAGCTCAGAATTATGAAGTGATTATCTTTTTTATTTTGTTAATAATTTTTATCAAGTTAATTATGTTATTGTGAAAAAAACTGTTATATAATAAGTTAAAAACACATCTACATTTTTATTCACATTTTCTTAATCTTAAAAAAAAAATATATATATATATATATGTATATTGACAATTTGATTAATTGTGAAATGTCATTTTACATAACGTATAACCATAGCATCGTCTTTGAATTTTTGAAAACTAATTTTATTCTAAGAAGTTTATGTTGCTGTTCTAATGTTTGTTTGTTACAAATGCTAGGCATTTGATTATTTAATCATTAACCTTGGAAAATGGCTGAATCTGTAGTAGATTTTGCGTTATCCTGAGTGCACCACTTGGAGGCTTACTACATTACACCCTCTTTTCTAATATAAATATACCTGCACATTTTCATAATTTTTTAGAAAAATGAACTTTCAATAAACATCTTGTTTGACACAACACAACATTTTTTAGCTGACCTCATTTCTTAAAACATATTTGTGAACTGTTTATTTTTTATTGATGTGTCTGTTTTATCAGCAGTGTAGGTATTATCATTGAATTGTAAGTACAGGGTACATCATAAGTTCATGCAAACTTCAAAAATTCATAATAAAAGAAGTAATGGTTGGTAAAAATTGTGCGAATATGATCAGAAGGACATTGGATTTTTTTTTTATGTATAAAAAAAAAATGATTCCAAAAGTAACTGAAAGAGTGCACTCACACTTCATACTCAGACGTTTTATACAAATCAGGCTAGCAATAAAACACCTGGCTGGAAATGGATTCGTTATTCGATGCCGGCAGAATGCTATTGTTACCAGATCGAACGTTGGTGGGTAAACTTTTCTACAAGAATGGTGAATCCACAACTATTGCATTGTAAAAGTTTTGCACACAGAAAGGACTGAAGGCATAAAAAAGCCCTATTTCATTGAATGGGATACTGAATTTAGTACGACGTTTTGAGGAAATGGGGAGTTTGAAGGATCATCCACAAAGTGGCAGACCATCCTTGAGCGTGGACCGCATCCATGTTGTACAAAGTGTCATGGAAGAATTGGGAGCCAAGACATCAACAGGGAGTATCAGTGCTCGTGAAGCTGAGAGAATAACGGGGATTCTGGAATCGTCGATTTGATGTATTCTGCTCGGAATCTTGAATCTGTAACCGTGCAAAATACATGCACTTCATCAGTTATTACCGGCAGATACAGACGAAAAACAAAAATTTGCTACGTAGGTGCTGGCACAAATGGGATGTGACCCACAATGGTTGCTGAACATCATGTGGACGGATGAAGCTTACTTTCCATTGCATGCTGACATCAATACGCAAAACAGTCATATCTTGGCAACGTCAAACCCTCGTGACTACCTCACTACGCCACTGCATTCTCATGTGACTGGTGTGGTTTCACCACATCTTTCATTATGGGCCCTTTCTTTTTTGAAGAGCGTTGCCCTGTATCCGGCTGGAAAACCTGTACTGTCACTGCAGAACAGTATGTTACGCTTTTGCATGACCACGTTGTGCCTGCATTGTAGGAAAGAAATTTCAAGAAAAGAAAATTTCATCAATATCCCACTTTTCCTTGACCATTAATTTGCTGCTTTATTTTCCATTCACTTTGTATGTTTCAATGATGTTGTATTGCTACCTGGTAAATATGCTAGTAAGTAATCAAATTCTTACCTTGAGGGCTACTCTAATCTTTTCTAAATAAATTTACACTATCATCTGTATTGCCATGGCTTGATAGTATTGTATTATCTCTTAATATCTTAGAATTCCTTAAAAATTTATCAATGCATAAAAAATATTTTGATTTACCATTAAAGTGAGGGGAAATCTTTTTGGAGTTATAAGCTATGGCTGTTGTGACAGTTTGGCTCCTTATTCATTCAGATAATAAGATTGGCATCAGTTTGTTATGAATATTTAGGATTCATTTTGATAGTGCAAACAACAACGTTGAGTTTGCACATTATATTGCTAGCTTAAAGTAACTTAGTGTGCTTTAGTATTAAGACCTGCAAAATGTGGCAATTCCTACCTATATGTGTTACCTACACAGTGTGTCATTGGGATACAAGATTTTCCAAGTAATATATGCAAACAGTTTAGGGATGTTGCCTGCTTTAAGGTTGTTAGGTAATTATTGAATGGGTTTTTTTTCCCTTCTGTAAAAAAAAAAAAAAAAGTATGTGTGATTTTTTAGTTATGAATATGTTTAAATATATAGTGCACTGACTTCTCTATTTCTAAATAAATTCTGTTAAGAATTTTAACATTTAAAAAAGGAGCAGTATTTTATAATGTATCAAAAGAAGAAAATACATTTTTGCATTTTAAACAATTTAGAACAGTACCTTTCATTTATAGATATCTAAATTGTAAATCTGTATGGGATTTGGTCGTCTTAAGGAAAGAAACAAATACAATATGAATGATTGAGGTTGCTTCTAGGGCAGATCCAGGATGTTATTATGAGGGGTTGGTTTTAGGGGCCCTCATCGGAAAATTTTTAGTTTGGTACTGTTAAATAGTTCTGGTACATGTTGCTATATTACTAGCCTCCCTTTATACTAACCAAAATATTTAATATATGACAATGAATTAAAGATGGTCTTTTCTTTAATTAAACTATATGGTTTAAGGCATATTATGGTCAAGTATGACAGAAGGATAACCTAGTAAAGGAGACATATACAATAACCAAAATCATAATTTACAATGTAATTAATAGAACAAGTTTAAATTTAAACTACAAAAACATCGTAATTATTTTACTTTTTTATAATAAGCGACTTTTTAAAAAACTTGAAGTTAATAGTGCAAAGTCAAGCCATCTTGGTTTCTTTGAAAATTTGTCAATTACTTTATTTACATCAATATGAATGTCTCTATGGATGTGTATAAAAAATCTTTCTTGTGTCATCTGCATTTGAAGGCACTTCATTGATAAAAAAAACTATGTTCTGCTGAAATAACACTTACTGAAAACGTAGCTTGAAGGGTGAGAAGCTTGTAGATTCATGGAAAAATGTCTGGATTGCATTTCCACAAGACGGAGACTTTGGGCTCCATTGTAAGACTTTTGTTCATTACATTTGTAACAAACAACACATAAAATATCCTTCATCGTCTTTATTTTTTTCCTATTTAAGCCTGACGGGGGCAATCGCCCCCTCTGTCCTTAGGTGGATCCACCCTTGGATTGCTTTAAAGTCAAAGATGGAGTTTCAGGAAAAATTTAAGAATTAACCTGCTTTCATTTATAAATGCTTAAATTGTGTGTTTATTTATCATGCATTATTTAAATTCATTTTTACTAGAATTAAGCTTACATTACCTCCCTCTAAAAAAGTTCTTTCTAAATAGGTATGGTTGATGTATAGCATATGAAACTGACATTGCAAAAATTGGTCTAAATATGGAAATTATAAATT
>QLNU02015360.1:207106302-207126640 GCA_006491805.2 Dysdera silvatica
GCATAAAAAAGCCCTATTTCATTGAATGAGATACTGAATTTAACACGACGTTTTGAGGAAACAGGGAGTTTGAAGGATCCTCTATGAAGTGGCAGACCATCCTTGGATGCAGACCGCATCATTGTTGTACAAAGGTTCATGGAAGAATTGGCGGCCGAGACATCAACAGGGAGTATCAGTGCTCGTGAAGCTGAGAGAATAACGGGGATTCTGGAATCGTCGATTTGATGTATTCTGCTCGGAATCTTGAATCTGTAACCATTTGCTGCCAGGAATACATTGCTTTTAAATTTTTTTAGCCAATTTAGTCAGTGTTCCATACAAAATGTGAACTCTAATGAAGAAAACCAGTTTTGCTTACAGTATTCATATCTTAAAAGATTAAACTGTATAAAATTGAATGAAAAGTTAAATATTGGTTTTTGTCATATAGTGATTTTAATATACTCTCTTGCATTTCATATAGCCTACTTATAAAGCAGTAATGAATAAAGAGCATGAGCTGCATCTTTTAATTAGCCGAGGCACTGATATGATTGGGAAACTGATTGTCAAACAAGAACAAAAGAACCTAAGCACAAAATTAGATGCTATTCAGAAGCAATGGAACAAATTAAAAAAAACAGCTATTGACAGGTGTGTATGTAATCTTTAAAAAGCAGCTAGTGCCCTTAATTAGGTATTTTTTGATATTCCATATATGACATTTTATAATGAGATTATTTATTCTTAAACAAGACTAAGTATATTTTAATTAGAGATTTTAAAATATTAAAATTGTCATTTTGTTTACTCTCTCTCTATTTTATTCTCTTATTTTGAAAATAGATGCCTTCAAAAGAGTGAACTCAATCTTTAGAAATTTGATATTTTGCTTATATTAAAGTTTAATTTATTTAATGTAATATACATTAATATTTACCAAAAGTTTATTGTATCTTCAGTTCATGTGTACAGTTATAGAGGAGTAAATTTTAAGTACTGTGCACACACTCACAAATTAAATTAATGGCAGAATTAAAAATAATTGGCAAGCAGAATTCTAATAAAAATATTATTTTTTTGTCATTAATTATACCGTTCCACCTTCTTGATCTAATTCAAGTATAAAATTGTGCATGTCATTAATTTGATTAGTATAATATTTGAATTTATGCGTCACGCTGCATAGAAATTATGTATAATGATTTGATACCAATTCTCATCAATATCCTTATTATTTATGACTCTTATAGCTTAAATGTCCTGGCTAAACCAGAATTGTAGGTTTATTGAATACTGCTCATTCTAATTTGTCTAATCCTTCCACCACCTTCCTTTTCACAACACTTTCATTACTATATGTATTTTATATGAAATACCTTTTGCTATTTTTTATTTGACAAACTTCTCAGTACATTTGCATATTTAATATTTTATGATTAGTTTACTTGAGATTTTTTTAATTAATATCTTTTACGTTTACAAAGCATTTACAAACTGCTGAACAACACAGTGAATTGTCTTTTTTATACTGTGAAAAATACCATAATAGGTAACATTGTTAATTATATGTTAACCCCTTAACTGCCGCAGACGTATATATATATGCCTTGCACAGCCGATGTATCAACTGCCCCAGGCGTATATATATGCACCTTTCTGAAATACGTTCCTTTGTGATGTGCTGCTAATTTTTTTTTTGTAAAATATAATGCTTTTTTGTTAAATGTTTTTAAATGTAGTTGCTTTTTTTTTTGTTATTTTGCTATTTGTTTTATTTATTTCTATTTTTGTTATTTTTATTTTTAAATATAATTTTTTGTAAAATGTAAATTTTTTTTTTTAAAGTAAACAATTTTTAGATTGCAAACCATGCCTCTGTTTTTCCCCCAATACACCGCATCACTATGTGTGCCTGTGTAAAAAACGGTGGCACTGGGGAGCTAATCTTGTAAGTTTTCCTCAGCAGTTACGGGGTTAATAACCTATATCTATCAAATTTCAATTTTGTAAGTTCCACAATTTTGTCTAATATCGATATTTTTTCTTACATTTATGTAGACGAAATCATATTCATTGTTGTTTAGACAACTGTCAAAAATACCATGAGACATCAGAAACTTTTATTCCATGGCTTGAAGCCAGTGAAATAAAAATGGCCTCATTCAAGCCTTTAAGTTTACAGCGTGCAGTTCTTAGCAAGCAGATTAAGGAATTGCAGGTAACAAATGGAAAAACTGCAGAACTATGACTGCCATTAAATTTCAAACTTTTATTTTTATGACTGAATGGCTAATGATCTTAAAAGTTGATTCTATAATCTTGCATATACATATATATACACACACAGGGCTTAATGGATTGCGGCAAACCCTAGTCACCAAACAAAAATAGTACTTGTCTGCCTCAATAAGAAAACCTAGAAACTTAGCAGGAAAGGGAGATTTTCTACTTGCCACATGTAAAAATCTAATCACTAATGGTGGCTGGATTTGTCAAACTGTGTGTGTATGTTTATATACAGTCAAACTCAATACGAGCATAGCTAAAACGAGCGATCTGCACGTTAAGTTTGGTTCACTGTTTAACTAGATTAAGAGTTTCATGCGTTTTACAAGCACAGAAGTAGAATATTGGCTACTACTAGAAAATTGTCTGTCCACTTTAATGGTATTTTTTTTCCTTTTCCATATCCTCTTTTCCAACTAAATGGAGGAAAAGAAAAAATCTTAAATTAGTAATTGTTGCTGCCGCATTGCTCCACAATAATGTCTGCCTGCAGGCAGAGCCATAAATCCTCTCACCCCCACGGTGAACCCATTGTAAGGGGTATAGCTTGTGCATTCAGCCGTCAATGAGTCGAGTCAGAATAAGTTGAATCAGTTCTTTAGAAGCTTTGGTTTTAACATTACACTTTGGCTCCAGTTCTTTAGTACCTAGAGTGCAAAAGAAGAAAAAAACTCTTTCAGAAAATCTGTAAATTAAACTTTTAACTTTCTAAAATTTATAATGACAAGTATAAAAAGAAAAGCATTATCAGTTAGTGGAAAAGTAGTCATTGTTAATGAGTTTCAGTGTGGAGGAAGAAGTTCTACCATATGCAAAAAATATGGACTGTCCTCATTTACAGTATCGACACTTTAGAAAAATAGAGAAGCCATTCTTTCCATCTGCTTTTGAAAAAAAAAATCTTGTGAACACAAAAAATTAAAAATGTGAGAAAAAGAAGACATTGACAAAGCTTTGTTGTACTGGTTTAAAAGTCATTGGTTGCTGACTTAAAGGTTATGTGTATTTTGAAATTTGTACTCCTTTCACGGGTTTTATGAGTAACAGCTAATAGGAGGAATTTTGCATATTCTTACCTTCTCGTATTAACAGAGTTCAACTGTGTATATATTTTATATATATATTTACACACACACACACACACACACACACACACACACACACACACACACACACACACACATTATCTACCAATAGTTGTCCAAGCCCTAGAAACATCAATATGTGAACACGAAACACTGTTCCTAATGTCTGGTATGTCTCCCTTTGGACTGAATTGCTGCCAGTACTTGTTAAAGAAAGCTTTCTGCTAATTTACTTGACATTAAGTGAAATTAATTTCCACTCCACCTATAAGGTCACACTAAGTTGAGCAGCAAAATTTAGATGGTTGTTCTTGAGCTCAACCTTCATTCCATTTCATTGCAAAAATGTTCGATGGGGTTGAGATCAGGAATCTAGGAGAGCTATGGCAATTGTTCCACACCTATCCCTTTATACCAGTCTATAACAGCTGCATATTTGTGGCAGGGTGTGTTATCACCATAGTAGATCAAGATATAGTAAATGAAACATATTGATCCAGCCTTGCTAGGGCATTATGCAGGCAATTATATATGTGATATTTAACTGTGTACAAAAATAATATGTAAGGGGTTGAAGTTTTCCCCCTGTGAGATTGGCCATACACAAAAACTGCCTCACTCATCATTGGCCCATATTTTTTAAAGAACACTGACTAATAGGATCAGTGGCTTATTCCATCATTGCTGTGAGGTATCACAAAATTTACCTTTGTTATTTCATATTAGCTCTTTTACCACTGTTATTTGTATTGGTTTATAAAACCAATGTTTTGTCTGGTAGAATTTTGAAAAATAAATAACTCTCATCAGCATTAAACAAATTTTCCTTGGCGCAGTATAGCCCAGATGCTCTTGCGCCATAAAAAAGCCAAACAATCAAAATCAAACAAATTTTTCAATGAGTATGCAGAAAATAGAAGTCTTACAACTTGGTAGATCCAAAGTCCAATTAATTTAGGAAAATTGTATACCTCTCCTGTCTAAATTTTTGGTGTGCGAAGGAAAACAGGGGAAAAGAAAGAGAGGAAAATGAGTTATAAAAGAGCGCAATATTAGTTCATAGATTGTAGCAAAAATTAATATCAGGTCTATGGAACATTTTTCGATATTAATCCAATAGTTCATGAAAAGATGAAGTTTGTAAAAATAAGAGTTGGCTCTATATTTTTTATTTATTTATATGACATAAAGAAAATTGTATCAACCTGTTAATTTGTATGTGAATTAGTTTTATCTATAATTTGATAACTAAATTTTGTTTATAATTTGTATTGTGTGTAATATTTTTAATTTGTGTGATATTTCCATTTTTACAGTCATTTAAAAATGATTTAACAAAACATATACAAGAATTTGAAAATCTGCAACAACTTGGAGACATTCTTATAACTACTTGTGCCATTGATAAAGAATTCATTCGTACCCAAATTGATCAGCTTAGGAAGAAATGGGATGAACTTAATCAAAGTAAGCTATGGTAGTGATACTTACTTTGGTGGATTTATATTCCTAATTGGTATACAGTAAACTCTGTTCATAACAATATTCTTGAGATTCGAAAAAGATATCACTATAGACAAAGTTGAACCAGATACTTTATAATGGAAGTTATTTAATTTGACTATAATATTATTTTTAATATGTTAAATAAATTAATGTACAATATTATAGATTAAGAATGTAGATCAGTACAAATCCCAATAATCTAATCCAATTTAGTCAGTTTAAATATATAATATTTATATTTTAACTACAATTCTATTAACGTAAAAACGTGTGCATATAACGATAAAATTAAAATCGGGAATTGTGCTTTTAATTTAAAAAATGCATAATATATAGAAACTGAATATGTAACATGTAATTAAGTTGTACAGATATAAAGCAAAATGTTTGCTCAATAAATATTTAAGAAAAGTTATGTTACGAAAAATGTACTATAAAATTTACTATCTAACTAGAAAGAGCATTAGTTGGCTACTTACATTTGTTGGGTTTATGTGGGGAGTACTGCCACCATACATGCATATTTTAAATAATCTAGCAAATTCATTTATACAGGGTTTTTGAAATAAAATTTCCCTAACTCTGAGTGCTGTATAGGGCATTGTATTGGTCATAATGTCATGAAATTTGGACAACACACACTTTAAATCATGTGCTCAAGATTTAAATAAAAAATGGTACAAAACGTCGTCGATAGAGGGCGCTGTAATCAGTGGCCGTTTTAGCACTTGCAAGTCCCCAAACACAATCTAATTTCGAAGCCCCCCCCACCTTCTAAGTATTTTCTTTGTGGCCTTTCCTGTCCCTACCAAAACCTACAACCATTGGCGTAACTAAGGGGTAGGGCTGTATCCCCTCTGAGAAAAATATTACCCCCTAGAAAATTTCTGAATCAATGTAATACCAAAGTAATACTATGTGCTGACCGTGGAAGTGGGAGCTGTAGTCCCATGAAAAAACAATTAGCCCCTCTACACTACGAGGCTACTTGCACCAATACTAAGGATTATTAATAAGTAGCAGAATTTTTAGATTATATGAAGGGGTGAAAATCATAAGGATATGAGTGAATTTTATAGCATTTTAAAATAGCCTTATAAAACCTTCAAACTAATAATTCTAGTTGCTATTTTTGCATATTTTTACTGCTTTTATATTGCCAAAACTAATTCACCTGGTATTGTATACCATTTTATTATAATTAAAAAACATAAAATAGTTATAAATTATTGACGATCCTGGAAATGATGAGCAAAATATAAAACACGTGCAGTTTTAGTTATAAAAATAAATTATTTCATTATGTAAAAGTGTACAATAGCTCTATTTTGCATGGGCAAATTTGACATAAAGTTGAATTTAAAACTTTATAAGGAGAAGTAATTAAACCAAATAACATGATAGTAAGTTCTAATTTTTCAGCAATTGTTTAAGTGCAAGTTACCTATCCTTATATTCATGTAATTTTTAGAAATTGCTGCTTTTCATAAATCATATGAAATATTATGACTTCATTTAATCTTATTTAATAGCTATTTTATTAATTTTAAAAGTAATGTATATTTTTTCTAGACATATCTATGAAAATACAAACATTTGAAGATCTCTCACTGAAAATAATCGAATATAAGGAAAAGCTTCGAGATGTACAGCATACTGTTCAAAGACTAGAAGATAAACTATCATCACATGATGCAATAGGAAATGCTTCACATGATCCTATTGTCTTGAATAGGTTGAAGGTAATTAAAAACTTGACTATAATTCCTTTTCGAGATTTATAATCGCTACTTTAATTCATTTCATAATATTAACCTTTAATTGCATACAATCTTTTGTATGTGAATGCTTTGACAAAAAATCAGATTGAATCATGTTGAGGTCCAAAACACCACAAAGCTGTGGAACTGCCGTATCTTCATAGGGTGTATTATTTAAAATAGCAACTACCTGACAATTTCTAGATTGTTTCTTGTCAGTAGCACTTATAAAGAAAGATTAACGAAAGGAAGTAAATAAAATTCAAAATGTTAACCTGCCTAATCATTAATTTTCAAATCATTTCAGTCATTTTTTGAATGCATCTATTAAAATAATTTATTTATATTGGCCTCTTTTCAATTTTGTGATGTTAAATAGTTCTTGAAGACTTTATAAATGTAAACTACAAATATGTCCTAATTAATTCACATAATAAAGTGATAAGATTTACTTCTACTCACTCGCCTGTGCTTTTTTTGTTTAAACTACAGCTCTTGTAATTTATTCTAATTATGCATGGATTTTTTTTCTGGTGGAAAGAAAGCGGTTACTTTGGAAAGAGGAAATTAAGATTTTTTAGTTAAGTGGGAAAGGAAGGCAAGTCTATAATAATATGAAATGATTGCTTCAGAGTTATGAATCAAAGTGATTGACATTTCAACCCCATTTGAAGAAGTCCAAAATGCCATTAAAGTATTTCATTAAAAGCTTTCTTTCGTGCATTTTCGTTAAAGTGTATGTGAATGTTGTTTACGATATTTCAAAAACATATTTTTGAATACTCAGCACTTGTATTGAAAAAAAAGTTTTTTAAAAAAATTCGGGAAAAAATATGTTTTATATACCTGCTGAATTATTTGGAAAAAACTATTGTGATTGAGAAAAATTAGTTATTGTATTCATAATTTTGAAGTTTCTTTTACATGAGACATTAAGTAAGTCACTGTTTAAAGAATAGTTTGCAAAAAAAAAAAGTGAAAAAGTAACTGGTTTAAATGAAAAATTATTAAAAATAACAATTGTTGGACTAAAGTAAGGAAGATAAAAAGTTGAGAGATAGAGATATGAATGTGAGCATGTCTATATACACTAATGTCCAAAATTAAGGTTACATTCAATGTTATTTCAATGGGAGGGGTATATATTTTGCTCTGTAACTTCCGACGTGCTTTATTTATAAAAAATCATTTTACAGAAAATTAAAGAGCTATAAACACTTAACATAATTACAAAAAAAAAAATTTTTTTTCAGGTATCCTATGCAGGAGAATCCATGATCAAAGATAGTACAAAAATTGTGGGTGGAAAACAAAAATTTGTAAAAAACAGATTTGGGATAATAAATTTACTTGCATAAGCACCAAGAATCATTTTCTAATGATTTTGTATGTTAATGTAAAAAAATTGTCATTCTAAATCTGCTTTGACTAATGCAAAGTGTATAATATATTGTGTATAAAGTGTATAATATATTGTGTATAAAGTGTATAATATATTGTAATCATTAAATTTTGGGTATTTGACATTTTTTGGCATGACTATTTAAACCATGGATAAAACCGATTAAAACTGTCAGGTGCCAAAAACATGCCAACCCTGGTTAATATAGAAGGGAATATACATGACAGATATTAAGTCATTGCTAGTTTATAATGAAATTTAAACTTAAGCCACTGTTTTGTATAGAACCTGTAAATTTATATTTTTGGAATATAATTGAGCATTAAAATTCATATTTTTTCAGTCTTTACACAAAGAGGCTACAGCACTTGAAAAGAATTTGATATCCGTTAAAGAGTTTTCTCAGGTCATTATGTCAAAAGCTGGAAGCTCAACTGATGCATCTGAAATCCTCAAGGATCTAGAAAATACTGAAAATAAGTTGCATACTTTAATAAAAACATTAGATGACCGCTGCTCAAACTTAGCAACAGCTACCAAAATAATTTCAACATTTATGGTAATTTGCTTGTTATTCTTAAGCGGATTTGTTTAATTCCTTTCATTCATAATTTACAATATTTTTATGTAATTTTTTTTTCAGACTCAGGTTAAGTCCATCGTTTCAGAGATTGAAAATTTCAGTGAACGATTTGATCAAATGAGTCCTTTAGCCAGAAATAAAAATGCTCTTCAACAGCAGATGATTGAAATCAAAGTATATATAGCTTTTTTCCTTGTTTAATTATTTTAAGTACATCTTCTGAACTGTTGAGGAAATAGAAATTTACTATTTGTATGATTATGCCTTAAGAACTCTGTCTGAAATTAGTACTACACCGGTTTCCATAAATTAAGCAACAAATGGAAAAAACGTGATAACTCATAAAATATACAACCAATTTGGATGAAATTTGGTGAAAATCTTTATCATACCATATGTAACTAAAAAATGTAAGAACATGTGATACAAAGCATTTACATTTTGTATAAGCTATACAAATAAAAAAAAGTCAGAAATACAGGTGTCACAATGAAATAGTAAAAAGTATCTCAATACAAAATGTGGTTACCTCAAACAGTAATACAGGCCCGACAGCGTTGTTCCATGCTGCTAATGATGTTGTCAATGAGTTCCGTGGATAGCAATGTCCATTGTTTGCGCAAAGCAATTCTAAGCCCCTGCAGGGTTCAGGGAGGGGGGGTGGAAGCCCACAACACATCTTCCGAGAGCATCCCAAACATGCTCTATGGGATTTATGTCGGGAGAGCGTGCTGGCCATTGCATTTGGACTATAGTCTCTTCTTCAATATACAGCTGCACGAGACGAGCTGTGTGAGGGCGGGCATTATCTGCCTGCAGTACAAATGTATCGCCAATAGCAGCCGCATACCGTTGAACAACGGGGTCCATGATCTCGTCTCTATACCTCTGAGCCTTAAGGTTGCCATGAGACAACACATAGAGGGCAGTACGTCCGCCTAAAGCTACGCCTCCCTATACAGGCAAAGTACCTCCACCATATGTGTCCCTTTCCTGCATAAGAGAGGGCTGATATCGAGTACCAGCCTCTCTCCAGATGAAAACTCGTCGAGAATCACTCTGCAAAGCAAATCTCGGCTCATCCGTGAAAAGTACGGACCTCCACTGATTTCGAGTCCAGTTCTCATGCGTACATGCCCAATTCATACCTCCCCCTCCTGTGGCGAGAAGTTAAGAGCATGTATAATACTGGTCGCCTAATATGCAGTCCTCTTTCATATAGCCTTCTGAATACAGTCCTTCCTGTAGCTGCAGCAAGCGCAGATCTGAGATGAGTCAGAGTAGCAGTCCTGTTTCGCCTTGCAGAAAGCCGCAAGAATCGGTCATCTGAGGAGGTCATAACCCTTGGCCTACCTTCACTGTATCTTAGGGAGGCTGAATTCCTGGTTCGGAACTGTTGCCACACTCTGCTGACCACAGAATTGTCGATGTTCAGCCATCTTGCAACGTCCACCTGCCGTTGACTAGCTTCAAATCAGCCTATATCTATGTAACCTAATTCCACTGGTAAATGACGTCTCGACGTCATTTTTACAAATTGGCTATCTCGAAATCTTTTCATTCACCATCGCACATTAATTGGCGACTCACTGCAAAACAGCTAGTTTTAAGCTTTTTCGCATTTGCATAAATCGACACCAGCGCCACTCGTTTGCATCCTGTATATCGATGCTACATGCCTTTTCCAGTAACATACGCAAATTCCGTGCATTTTGAACTACATTTGGCCAAATTATCACTTTTTTTCCATTTGTTGCTTAATTTATGGAAACCAGTGTACATTTCAATTTCAGTTGTATGATATTTTAAGAAAAACAAGTTAAAAAAATAAACAACATAATGTTCTTGGATGTTTTATCTGTCATATTGAAAGTTTGGGGATGATATATGTAGTATAGCCACAAATTTATTCACAGAAAACAAAATATTTCTTTTACAGTATTTCTGTTTTAGTTATGTTACATTGTCGTTATTACTTTAAACCATTTTTAGACCACTACTCAATGAAAATCTGTCACTTACATATATGATGAGCTTTTCTGTGTGTTCCAACTTGGTTTCTTATTTTGTGTATATACCATCGTCTCTGAGATCTTCTGTCCCCTTAACATATGCAGTAAAACCCCTCTTAATAGACACTCCTCAGATACAGCCATCCCATTTTTATGGTCAGACAAAAATTCTCCCAACCGAAACTCATTTACAGTAATGTAGTTTGAACTCCCTGATATAGTGGTCTCTCAGGTATAAATGTGGGTGTGGACACTGTTTTCATAATTCATTCCTTAGACCACGACCCCTGTATGGACATAATATATTTTAACTTCAGCCATTCGCTAGGAGCATTTCTAACAACAAGCAACCAAAGGAAGATAAGAGCTAAGGAGAATTTCCCCTTCCTTTAACAAAGAGTGATGATTGAATTAGATTTGCTGATTCAAAAGAATACTTAGCAAAGACTTTGTCCTTAAGGACAAACTGTATTAATACCATACAGCCATTAAAATCATAGGGTTAGAAATTATTATATTGGTTCTGCGAGTTTGATTTTACATCAATATTTGATACAGCTGAGGTGAAATGGCCAGCATTAATCATCACCGAACTGTACTTTTGGGTAAAACCCGATCAAACACCAGTCTATCAATTTTTTCTCAGATAAATAAATTTTAATATTAACACTTTTTTTTTCTGCTTAGTGTTCGACTTGTATAAATATATCTGCTGCAACGAGCTTTTCGATGAATTTAATACCGATTTCTTCGCAATTAGGTTTAAAAAGCAGTCTATGTACTACACCATTCCGCGAAATAACTAGTTTCGCAAAATACGCTTGAAATACGTTCGTAGGGGATTGAGTGTTTTTCGTCTGTAGCTCAGTTGGTATCATCTGCACGGATAGTACAAGGTCGTGGGATCGTGCCCCACCAGACACAAAAAACATTTTTCTTTACGAACGTTTCACCATCTAACCATGCCATAACATCGGCGTTACTATTACTACGCCTAAAAAACGTTGATAAAAATTGTTTCTTAATTAACACTTTGTTGTGAATTTGTTTTATTCAATAGATGCTGTTACTTTAAATTCGTTTTGTGTGTGTAAAAATATAGATTTTGGAATGTTTAAATGATTGAAATGTAATATTTCAGCGGCTATAGAATGACCCCCTTTTATGGACTTTTTGTCTGGCAAGTGTCCGCTAGTGAGGTGTTTTACTATATAAGACCTTTGAATGAGCATTTCTGCTGTTATAAAGTTTTGGGTTATACATTTTTTAGCAGTATTTTCCATACATTCTTTTTCCATGATGTCTTCGTACACTTTATTGTATCTTCAAGCATCTTCTTCCTCATATAAATTGTGAACTCTTTAACTACATTTTATAGCTCTTTTTAAAAAACCTCGAAGCATGCGAATTCTTTCCCAATTTTGCATAATTACACGTTGTTAGGTTATTATATAATATGGAATTTTTTGGAAGGGGAGGGTTGAAAGGCTTTAGGGAAATAGTGCTTTAGTGTATGTTGAAAATAACAAACAAAATTATAAGAGGGGGAATGTGTTTTGTACATTAGAATTTAGCTAACACTTTTTCCATGAAATTATACATGGTGGACGAAATGTCTTTTACTGCACGTTTAAAACCAATAAAAAATAAACTACACCACTTGCTGAAATGAGACTTGCAGTGTTTGGAAGGTAAACATCTAATTTATTTTTTCATCTTATACTGTGAACTAACACACTCCTATAGGTGCCTCTTTAATTACACAGAAAATATTTCTTATACTCAATTGCTCATCATGTTCATAGTAATAAGGCTATGTCAATGACAGCAATGATATTCGTCTCTTTCTTAGATACTTTAAATCATGTGAGTTTGTTTTGTGTATTTGATCTGTAACAAAAACCAATAAGAAAATATCTAATTAGGTCTGACGATTATGTCAGATGAATTGAATCCGGTAATTATATCAGATGTAAATGAAGTCTGGTGATTAAATATCAGGTGAATGGGAAACCATGGAAGTCGGGCCATTTTAGCCAATCCGGTGCCCTGGGGAATATAATATCCAGGTATTCGCAAACACATTTTCCCCACTGCTGTAGAGCTCCATTGTATTGTTAAAATGAGTAGGGGCATGGAAGACCAAGCACATATTATATATTTTTATACATTACAATATATGTAAAATTGCAATTTATTTTAAATAATTGCAGGGGTGGGGGCTGGGATCCTACGTGCTCACATAACTCTATGCTTATGGTTGGCTGAAGGTTTTCAAGTCTTTTCAATTTACGGCATAGTAAATTTGACAACATATCGAAATAAACATTGTGGAAAAATCTATCAAAACCAAAGACAAAAAGCCCAATAGTGTAGTATTACATGAGCCCACGTTAACTTTAGAGCTACTGCATATACACTCTATAACAAAACAAAATCCACTCACCAAGAAAGAGTTGTCCGATTGTAATGAAATTTCGTATGCAAAGACATTTTGACCGAACATGCAAATGATTAAAATTTGGTGTCCAATGAATGAATAGCGGGAACTCCAGCGCATCGGAACTGCGCATTCAGCAGGTGTATATAAGGAGCGATTCTCAATATGTGGTCAAAATTTCTGTTGCATTTTGACTGCGGATATCTTACGTCGACTGTAACAATGCCTCGCCGAAAGATTCGTGCTCATTACGAGCATATGTCAGAGTTTGAAAGAGGTCGTGGACGTCCAGGGCAGCGTGGGGATCCTGCCCTTACTATCGCACGCCACACATGCCCACAACAGGGTGTTATAGTCTGGGATGCCATCTCCTTTGATAGCCGGACCCCTTTGGTGGTCATTTCTGGCACACTTACAGCACAGCGGTACGTAGACGACATTCTACGACCGGTTGTGTTACCGTTCCTTTTGCGACACCCTGGACTTACGTTTCAACAAGACAATGCCCGGCCGCACACGGCACGTGTTGCTATGAATTGTCTTCAAGCTTGCCCAACACTTCCTTGGCAAGCTAGGTCTCCTGATCTCTCTCCCATAGAGCACATTTGGGACGCTATGGGAAGGCGATTGCAACCATCCCGGAATGTTGACGATTTAGCCCGACAGTTGGAGACAATTTGGCAAGAAATTCCGCAGGACACCATCCGGGATCTTTATCAGTCTATGCCACGCCGGGTGACAGCTTGCATCCAGGCCAGAGGTGGACCAACGCCTTATTGACTTCCTCCCTTTGTAACGGTCAAACTCTGCAATAAATCATTCAATTGTTCTGAAATTTTAATCGTTTCTTTTTCTATGTATGTTCTTCATATCCACCAATTTTTATCGCAATCGGACAACTCCTTCTTGGTGCGTCGATTTTTTTTTGTTATAGAGTGTATATGTTTACAAGATATTTAAATTTGCCAAATACTATATGTGTGTTCACTGTGTTTATTAATTGGTTCTGAAAGGTAAAATGTCAACTTACTACTTAAAATTTGCACATATTCAAAAATGTGTTTCTCTTTAAATGATCTGTTATGTTCATACAAGTATAGACATAATGAGAGTCAACAAAACTTTCGCTATTTGCCTTCTATGTGCTGAAAATATGATTTTGTTGCTTAATATGATTATTTATTAATAGTTTTATACAAAATAAAGTAAAACATTAAGACCATTCTGTATTTTTAATTTTTAATTCAAAATTTGCCTATATGTTACGAGAATTTTGTTAACAATTTATACAGCCCTGCGGTGGTGTGCATATTTGTCTATTGCGATATTAACTTGAGTTTGATTACAATGATACCATAGGATGTACAGTGAAAATCGTTTATAACGACCAATTGCATATAACAATGGAATTTTTACAAGAAGTTTGGTTTGCTATTCTACTCCATACTAAATATGTCGGTTATAAGGATATCCATCGTATATAACGACGAAACTTGCTATAATGACGGCGATTTTGTAGTCTACGTAGATTCTAAGCAGGGAAATTCGTATCGGATATAACGACGCGACTTGATAGTTATACATTGGAACCAAGTGGGTTCGAGACAACGCTGGAATCGCATCTGTGTTATTAAAATTTAAGCGTTATTTTAATCTACAAATGTCCAGACAAATGTTCCTTACAAATGTCCATGAAAGTTTTATTACATGTAAACCTGAATAATGAAAGCAATGAACTTGAAAAAGAAATCATGATTTATTGATTATCACGAGGGCCACATTTTTAGAGGCTGCAGTCTATTTTTTAAGCCTAGTTTTCATAAAACTCTTAAACCAGCACTGTTCGGAAGTCATTAGTATAATATAATAAATATTATTTATATTTTTTCCCATATTATATACTTTATATAGTAAAGTGTATAGTATTAAAAATTTAATTAAAAAATAAAAAGCACTATGTATTTAATGAATTTACATAAATATAATTTAATATATATATATATATATATATATATATATATACAGTAATTAAATTCATTATACTAAATATATTTTATTTAATTTTAAACAAAACTGTTTAATACTTTTCCATTAAAATGATTTATAGACTCCAAAATATTTTACTATACTATGATTTTAAAAAGATATTATTTGTAATGACTATTGGTTATAACGACTGAATATGCACAATTCATTGGAGGTCGTTGTAACTGATTTTCACTGTATTTAATTTTTCCTGCCTACCGTAGTTCAGGGTTTGATTCTGTAGACAATAGAATTTCAGATTTCTTAGAAAATTGTAGTTCCTGGCACTGCATAATCTTAACTGTCCTTGCATTTTTAAATACATAATGTTTGCTAACTTGTGTCCTTGCATAATCAGTATTTGTATTAATTCCTTTATAATTTGTTGTTGTGTCATAGTGTATTTCTGTACTTGTAATAGTAAGCAAAATTATTACTAGCAAAAAAAAAAATGTATTTCAGACATCTTGTATGTATTAAAATTTCTTTTCCGATAATTTTTGAATGTTTTATTCAGTGTCAATTTTCAATCAAATATAATAAAAAAGACTAATTTTATGTTAAGTTTGTATATTTTTTTTCTTATCTATTAAAAAAAAAAATCAGGGTTCCCACACATCTGAAAACTTCAGGAAAAATGAGATTTTTTGTTTAAACCTGGAAAAGTCAGGGAAAATCTTTCCAACTTGGTTCTGAACAGCAAAATTTCATACAAATGTGGTTATTTTTTTGTATGAAAATAAAGTTCAATTCAATGTTTTGTTTGCATTTATTTATGGAATTTTGACGGAGAAGTCTGCGAATTTTTTTCTCCAAGGTGAGTGGGAACCCTAAGAGAGTAAGAGATGCTGAAAATCCGTATTTAAATTGTGCTTGACATTTGTCTTTCTTTTAAAATATCGACTAGTTTTCTTTTATTTGTATGTGCATCTTTTAAGCATGTTTCTCAGAATTATAAGAAATTTCAGTTAACCTGCTTTTATTTACATATTAAAAGTAAAAAGAATGATTGTAATTTGTATGGGTTCTGAAACTTAGATTAAAAAGCCAGTTTCATATTAAACTCTTATGCTATGGGGAAACGAGTATTTAAACATGAACTGATAATTATTAATTCCATTGAGTAAACTGGCTATATTTTTTTCTGTTCATTTATTCAAGGCAAAATGCATTGAATTTATAATTAAATTTTCATAGGAATATTTTTTATAAAACATATAGACTTCTATTACATTTATTTTCAGGAATTTACCACAAAGCTTATAAAAATTCAAGAAGCACTTAAAATTGCTGAGAATCAATGTAGCAGCATAATATCTGAAGGCTATGTTACTGAACCAAAATCTTTTAAAGACCAGGTGATTTTTTACTTCTTTTGTAGTATAATTTTTTGATCATTTGCCATTTTTTTTTAGATGAGCAGTACAAAAAAAGTCTTGCATAAACTAATGAATTTACTTATATGAGGTATTTTATTATTATACACAGATTTTTGTTTAAGTTTTAATTAAATTATTCCTAAATTTATTATTAATCGTTCTTTAATTTTGAAATATTATATCCCTGTTTTTCTAAAAAAAGTTATTGCCATCATTATATTTTGTAATTTTTCAAGTTGTTCCTTTATCTTTATTTTAAATCCAATAATTTCTTCATTGCTTTTAGTAACATAATGGCAGCACATCATGAAAAATATTTAACAAATTGTCATATAGATATAAATGTTTTTTCAGGTCTGCCAAAAAATAGTAACACTAGCAGTTATTCCTAAATTTAGATGATTATTCAGACACTTTATGCTCATTTTACTTTAATAAATTCATTCTCATCTCTGCTTGCAGTATTTGGTCTAAAATATTAAGTTAGTGGGAGTGGAATACCCATTGAAAAGAAGCAAGATTTATCTCTAGTGACATTTTATTTAGCTTGTTGATGTGCTGACTATTGCATTTAATAAACGGGTAGAAAGTGTAAGGTCATAAATGTTCAATTTTCAAATAACGATGCATTTTTAGTTGTATTTTCACACAAATATCATTGTAATGTGGGTGGACAACCAATTTTTACAAATTCTTTTACTGTGTGTTCAAAAAACATTTATTAAAACGTGTCTGAATGTATTAATGTACATACCTTTATGAATTTGCTATTAATATTGCACAGTAAACATTATTCTCTTACCTCATTGTTCGGAGTTGATTCTTTAAAGAAATAGTTGGTTATTATATATTTAGAGTTCACATTTTCATTAGTCACATTTCAGATAACTGCAATTTCAAAACAGAATACTAAACTAATCAGTCTTTTCATGTCAGCATATTATTTTCAGATTATGTATATTTAATGAAGATGTTAGTAATTGTTTTTATATTAAGTGAGAACTGAAATTTAATTGTTAATATATTTATAATAAGAACAATTGTTTTGTGTCCATCTGATGAAAAAATCCTATGTATTCTTTAATAAAACTTTCATATTTTAGTTACTAATATTGACCATTTTAATTTTAATAATTTGCTGCTGATCATGTATTTTGTTTCAGGTTTCTAGTTTACAAAAACAGGTTGTTCGCTATGAAGAACATATTAAAGTACGAAAAACATCCATTGAGAGCATATTATCTAAATTAGAACGATTTGATACAAGTTACAGTGAGACAAGAAGGGTTTTGGAAACCATCATCAAAGAAGAAAAGGCATTTCAGTTTATTGGTGGTGATGTAGATTCTATTCGAACCCAACAACAAAAGTTTAAGGTATGTCATTTATTACAGCAGGAATATACGGATTTTCTAAAGTTCTCTATTTTTTTAATACATTTATTATGGTTTGAAGTTATATAAAATCAGTATACTGTATAAAACAATTCTTTTGTAATAGCATTTTTCTTATCTTTACAGATATTCAGATCTGAAAAAATTCAACCCTTATGCAAACTCCTAGATGAATGTAACAAAATGGGTCAAGGCATTATTCAATCTGCAGCACCTGGTGTTAATACAAATGAATTAGAGCAAAATTTGGAGAATTTAAATGAGTCATGGAATAGCTTGCAAGAAAGAGTATGTTTATATGAACTGATACGTATTAATTTTATTGGCAATATTTATTTTATTTTGAAAAATAAATATTAACTACTTATAAATATACTATCTTAGCAGCAAAATAATTGAAAATTACTTCTAGGCATGGTTGTCATTTTACCTAAATATTTCTACTGTTTTACGTTATTCGTAAAAGAATACATATATATTCTTTTCCTCTGATTTCATAATGTTGAGAAAGAAAAATACATTTTTAACTAAACATTTTGTTTCAACATGTAACCTTTTTTAGAATTACTGATTTGCAGAAAGTTTTGCCAAAAAATAATTTGGGGAAATATATCTTACCTTAGAGTATTTTCAGGGAAAAATATTTTGTTGACAACAAAATATATTATTTTTGTTGAACTTAGTCAACCAATGGAAATGCATATGATACAAATAAAATAAAACTAACAATGTGCCATGTTTAAAATAAATAAATAAGTTAATTGTAACTGTATTTAACTTTATTATCATCAGTTCTAACTATGAAAATAATAATGTATGACTTATTCTAATTGAATTGCAGCATTGATATATAAATATAATATAGTGAGTAGCAAAATGTTTGCTACTTTGATTTTGCAGCTCATTAAGCAACGTTTGATTATCTGTAAGATTGGTCGTATATAAACTTACCATGTCTCAAAGATCATATTAAGCTGTTAGTCTCATAGTAGGTGGTCCATTATGAAATTGTATTGTGCAGAAAATGAAACTTCTGTGTAATCTGTACTTACCATTATATTTTTAATTTGTTCTCATTCTAAAATCGTATGTACAGTCTTGCCTTATGTGGTGCAAAATCACCCTTGCAAAATAGAAGTACAATTAACCAACCGACTGTAATCTGTACTTATAAATTATAAATTCATTGAGATTTCATACCTTCTTTTTTTTTCAGATAAATGAGCGAGAAAAGAAATTAGATGTTGCATTGTTGCAATCCGGAAAATTTCAGGAAGCTATCTCTGGTGTTCAAAAGTGGCTGATAGATACAGAGGAAATGGTTACTAATCAAAAGGCACCGTCTGCAGATTTCAAAGTTGTGAAAGCTCAAGTTCAGGAACAAAAGGTATACTGATTTTAAAATGAATCAACTTTAATTACCATTATAAAATTTACTTTATTTACTCTTTTAAGTGCTTTTTAAGGAAACTTTGGGAATGTAATGATTTTTCAAAACAATTGATTTTTTTTTATTTTTAACTTTATAATTTTTGACAACGTTGAAACCTGGTTTGTTGTTAGTTTATATTATTATTTTATTGCACCTTAATTATGTACGTATTGCACAGCAGGTAACAATATTGCAAAAATATTTCTGTATAAATTATTACAATAACTTTTTAGGAAATATATCCATGAAAGAACAATAATCATGCAATTTTTTATTAAAAATGTAAGTACAGTAGGTCCCTGTTCGTACTTTAGGTTTGATTTCTGACTACTGAAAGGTGAAATCAGTCCTATATTTTCACATGCAAATGCATATTGTAAATTCAAGCCTGATAACATGTTTATGCTATATATTAAGTTCAGGTGGTTCTTACCTTTATGAATTAAGTAAGTAAGTAATACTTTATTCCTTATTATTATGTACATCAGGAGACCATACAAACGATTTGCTTGGGAAATGGAAAGAGAGCAGTAGCGATGCTAGTAACGGGGCTCTCTTTCCGGAAGACAAAGCAAGGGATTTCTCGTATTCAACAAGAAACAATAACGATATAGATTCGCGCGTACAAATCCGCATTGTTATTAAGAGATTTACATTCGCAGGTGTATCACATTTACAGAGTTTATGAGCAGAGTCTTGACTCGAAGATGTTACAAGTGAAGGTTGAAGTCCAAAGATGGAATCTTTGTGGGCTGCAGAGTAAGAATGTTTTTCCTTGTAGCCAAGGCCGGAAGAAGAAGTAGGAGAAACAAAAATAGTAGAAAAATGTAAATGAATTTTGAGTTGACCGTTGCGGGTGCAGTTTTAAAGGACATTTATAAGGAAAGGCAGACAAAAGAAAAATGGAAAAGGAAGAGCAGGGAGAGCAGAGGAGGGGGAAGAACTGAAAACTAAAAGGAAAGAGTGGGAAGGCAGAAGTAGCAGGCAGAGCATACTTGATTTAAGTACCAATCAAAGATTTTGGCTTTAAAGGCGTGAAAAGACAGAGC